>OY998098.1:12567196-12980446 GCA_963921955.1 Aleiodes alternator | reverse complement strand
TTGGCTGCTGACACGCAAAAGGAGTGGAAATTCAAACAATGAGATACCCACATGGAGTCAGCGATATCACTTACGAGTTACTTGGGTCTGGGCATCCAAGTCGCTAGGGAAGTGAAGAGTTAGACCAAATGGGAATATGAGAATATGAAGGTAGTGATGCTTTTCTATAGTCTCATGTGTATCGTAAACTTTGGCTCATTCTTTTTCTCAATTTTGGTGTAATCTTTTTGTTTAATACTTGAGATGCTGTTGTTTATTCTTCATTTTTGAAGCGAAATATTACACCTACAAGAATCTTTTCATTCTGATTGTATCATAATTAATTGAAGATTGTACAAAATGTCGAGAATGATGAATAGAATAGAGGGAAGAGTAATGGTGAAGGATATTAACCCAGTTACAGGAGTGGAAGAGTATTATTCTTGATTGTATATGAATGAAGAAAAACAAAAATGATTTGAGAACTTGCGTTATGAAATTCTGCTTGTGACAGTTTCTTATTCACTGAAAGGTGAATTTTCCCATTCATTGTGGGTGTAGAAATGAAGTTCACTGGAGCGATTCAGATATTCTAAATATTTGAAGGGAAAATTTTTCTGTTTCTGAGTGAAGAGAATAGAGCTTTATTCTACTCAATAATGTAAGAATTCTTGAGAATTACATGAAATAGATTCTCTGCATCTATATGGACTTTATGGACTATTCAAACATGAAGGTGAGTAGTGAAACAGAAATATTTTTATTTTGATGTTTTATATTATGAAAATCATCAGAAATTAGTGAAAATATCTGGGATTGGATTTTTCTCGTGATTTGTTTGAAAATCTGAGTAGATTTTCATTGAAAAACGTGTCAACATTCAGTTTTGAATTCTTTTCAAAAATTCCTCTTTTTCAGCTGAAATTAGGGCCCAGAGTCTATTCTTTTTCGGAAGAGGTGAGTCAGTGAGATCATTCGTTATTAATTCATGTAATTCTGAAGTTTTGCATCAATTTTTGGCTACGTTACCCTGGAAAACCTGATTATTATAAAATTTCTCCCTCACGGCAACTTTTTCTCCCTCCCCTCAAAGGAAATTGATTTTTTTTTCTTCCCATTTACTTCCACCGATTGATTGCATACGTTCCAGTGAATGTGAGAAATCCTGACCGAGCAGTTAATCGAATCAGTTGAAGTGCTGTGGCCCGTGGGAAAGGTACTCTTCAGTTCCCGTCAATAATGAGGGCTTTGGCATTTTGTCCCACTGGCAAGTTAGGTATCAACCATTTCTCTATCAACTCACTTCTCCTCAACATTCTCATCACAATGCTCTCTGACACTTAACCCCTGTTTCGTCCTCATTTCCGTTAGCAATACCAATTATTTATGCAGCTTTAGACACTTGGAATTTCGAATTAGAACATAACCAAGCTTGGATACTGAATTGAATTATTTCCAGTTGGTAACAATAGTGGTTCGAAATTTCTGTGCCCAAAGTGTATAACAAGATGCAGTAGTGGAAGAGAGGGGGGGAGAGAAAAGCTAGTGGTGAATCTCCAGGATAGTATGTTGGGGTTGAATGTACAGTAGATTGAGTTTAGGATAGTGTTGGCTGCTTTGCATGATACCATTCGAGAGCCCTTCTGAAAGACAAAAAGAGGCATCCAATACAGTTTGTCGTTTTTTGCCTTTTTTGTTTGTTTTTTTATTTCTGAGTGGACAAAATCCCAAGTCACAAACGTGAACAAAAAGAGGAAAAGCTCGTAAAAAGCTGGGTCATAGGACACACAGTGCAATAAAACTGCTGCATCAACTCTTCTCTATCTAATGCAAAATATAGAACATTCCATAAACCGCAAACAAGAAAATAAAAACAGAAGAATAATCTCTGTTTTACTAATTGAAATAACAATTCAAAGAATTATAAACAAATAAATAATTTGAAGAAAAAAAAAATCAGATGACCCGTGAAGTCACGCTCTACTCTAATTACAGTACTTTGGTACAAACCTCTAATTACGATATGCAATTACGCAAATTACGTGAGTCAGCCCACGTTAAATTATGCACACAAGCGTGACTCTCTCGTGTTTCCCATAGTCTTCGTCGATTTTAACAATGTACACTAGATGCTTTCTGCTGTGTTCAGTAGATTTGAAGAACATGTTTTTCTCCTGAGGAATAACGAAAAATAGAAGCGAACAAAATGAAAGGAAAAGCAGGGAGAAACAAAAAATGCAAGCTTTTTTTTTGCCATGGAGAGCGTGAAAAGAGGCACGTAGAGAGAGAAAGAGAGGTGAGCAAGACAATAAACACAAGAAACCACGAAGCAAACCCACTGGGAGGTTGCTTTTCCTCTTTCACCTAAATACGAAAAACGCCTATCCAACATCACAAACCACTCGACCGTAAGTTACAACCAGTGTATTACACTTTTTTTCTCCTCCCCCTCCATTGTTTTTGTTCCTACTTTTTCTGATTCTCGATTCATCCAGAAACGAGAGAAAAAAAGAGAAAAAGGATAAACAGGAGGAAAAAAAAGGGATGTAATTTTGAAATAGATCCTGATTCTACAACGAGAATACTGTGAGATATTGATTTGATGAAAAAAAATTCAATGGATTCCACTGGATCAAAATTCACTGGGCACATGTTTCTTTTTTCACGTGCCGTACTACACGATATCAATTTTAATCAGTGGTTTTGATATGTCGACTGCATTTATGACAGAAACGATGAGTCTCGAATACGCATTTGTAACAGGCAAGGATGCGTCGCGAGTTTCATGCAATATAAAATGACATATATGTATAGATATATATGTATAAAAACCATTGGATACTCGTTTATTCTTACTCAATAGATTCTATCACTGTATGTTTAGTTTTGAATAGTGACGCACACGATGAATACGATATTCATATATGTCTATGTGTATTTTGTATTGAATAGCCGCTGGATGACAATGCAGAATGTTTACTAAAACCAAGCGCTAGAGTATTTCACTAGTGAATATCCCTCAATGTTTCTTCCTTTTTTTTTTCATGTGAGAAATGTATATATTCTGTCTAGCATACGTTATTATTTGTACAATCTCCAACATCTCCTCTCATTTTATGTATTTCTTTTTTTTTTTGTTTATCTTCTTTCATCACTCTTCTTCAATTCACCGCCAATTGTGTGTATTTGTATTGCTTGACATGAATGACAAAAGCTGTAGAACGAGTCCGAGGAAAAATTTTATTTATCGTTTTTGTTAGATTCTGGTGGATTTAGACAGAGAACATGTGAATACAGTGTGGAAAAATGAAAAATGTATAAATGTTGAAAGCTTTGTGTTCAGAAAACTGTCTAACAGTGAGCTTTCATAGGAATTTTTTGTTTCTTCTTTTCATTTTGTATTGTTGAAAATAATTTTCCATAAAATTTTCAACGAACGATTATTTTAGATGTAAATTCCGTGTAAAACTCCGATAATTTCATATATTCAAATATTAACCTTTGGAAAATCGTCTTCACTTGAAATCTAATTTCATCAGAGCTTTTTCATATTTCACATGAATTTCTTTCTTTAGCCACTTGTCAGAGGAAGAAATGCCATCGTAACAAAAGTATTCGGTTTAAATGAGAGTTTGACCTGAATGATCAATTCTCCTGTCTCCTCCAAATATATATTGGTAGAAGAGAGAAAAAAAGGGAATGAAACGATTCAATAGTCCCTCAAATCTGTCGCAATCTAATGCTGGTATTGAGTTACGATCGATTCATTCAGGCACTCAATCGTGATGATGATACGCTCGACACGTTCTCGATTAGTAATTAGGCCAGATAACCCTCGATTACAAGTACTTGAGTGGGGAGGGGAAGAGGGTGTATGAGATTAGTCTCAATTTAATCTGAGGACTAGACAATAATGGAGGCAAATTGAGTAGGAATGATAAATTATGGGTTACAAGAGACAACTGGAAGGCATCAGGACACAGACACATGTTTTTTTTTCCGGAAATGAAATCCTTTGGGAAAGAGAACAATACGAATTTTCTAGAATACCAACAACTGCTTCAATTCCCACAGTACAAATATATCGTTGATTCTATTATCGTCGATTGTATCCTTTCGTATTCAATTATTTTCTTTTTGTCTCTCATCCAATTCAGTCACGACCTCTTTTCTCGAGAAAAAAAAACATGTGCCTACGAACAATAAAGAGAACGAAAATAGAAGAATATGAGAAAAAAAAGTAAAAGTTGAATTGAAAGGGCATATGATTTCTGAAAAATTAATGAACTTCGAAATTTCAACAGAAAATTCGAATTGGTGAATTAATCTTATAGGGATGCGTTAATAATAACTGTGTTGAATTGTTTGACGTTCAATATTTCGACATATTGAGTCGTTTTCTTATGATTTTTGACGCTAGCTCTTGAAGGGAAAATTGGAATCGTATTAAATTTATAATTTTGGAATTTGTCTTGTGATGGTTAATTGGTGGATATTATTATTCACGTGCAGTATTTAAATTTTTTTGACACGAGAGCTTCATCATGAAAGACCTAAGTGTCGTTATTTTACAAGGTGTCTGCATTAGGCTCTTCTTTTGAGGCCTATGCACCACTACGTCCTCGTTGTGGTCTCGGGTAATACGAAACGTGGTGATAATCTCATCCAGGAAAAGTTGAAAAATAGACGAAATTTGTTCGTTCAATTCTTTTTGTAAAATCATACACATTCACCCCCATTTTTGTTGGCAAATCAATAATTACTTAAATACACAGCAATTCAAACAGTGATGATTGAAGTGTCAGCCAGGTAGCAATTTACCTTCAAATTAATTAAACTCATGATTTATCAATGGAGAGAAACTATTCAACTACCACAATAAAAAAAAAAATATTGTGCATTCGTTGTACACAAAAGTAACTTGAAGCAAATAATGAAAGAATTGCAAGAGTTGGATGAATGGAAAATAGTTTTTCAATTAGATTTTCTCTGAATTGAACTGTGTTCCGGTTCAATCCAAACGGAATGATCACTATCGTTATTCACGGGAAATGAAAGAAGTGGAATGTTGAGGAAAGAAAAAAGTACGTAGAGGAATTGGAAAAAAAATGTAATAGAATGAATGGTGGAATGAACAGAAAAAAAAAACAAAATGAGTTTTCCAAAGCTAGAGGAGAAGTGGATGGGACTCTTCATTATGCAGCGAGTTTAACGCATCCATATTGATAAGCTCCAGTTCGCTTGAACGCTTGAAGTCCACATTTTTTGCAGTTTTTCTAAAAACAGGACTCTCGTAAGTTCGGGCAAATAGTAGTGACTATTTTACAAACGCTTTTTCCAATAAAGCTCATAGTATTGGTGAAAGTTCATTGATCGAGTTTATTCATAAATTTTTACGTGAAAGTTAATAACGAATGAAAGTTGATGAGTGTATCGAAGAATTACTTGATATCGGATAATTCTACTGGTGAATAATGTGCAGGCTTATTAAAAAATATAAACTATTCTGCTGCAGAATATTTCTATGAAACAATTTAATGAAAAAAATTGACTTTTTGTGAGTCTTCTGTTCCTATGGAAGGGCACATTGCATGGAGTGAGAAAAAAAAAGAAACATTGGATGTTTAACGAGATTCGAAGTGCTACTGTAGTAGTGGTAGATGCTTCTTACGCTTCGGGTAATTAAAGGAACCAGTGAAAAGTTTTTGGTGTTCGCTTTTCTCTCTGAGGCTGACTTCGTAGGAACGAGTTTTTGACCCATTAGTTGAAAGCAGAAGATGGAGGATAGAGCAGACGAGACATTCACTAGTTATAATCACAAAGTCAAGACTTTTAACAGTACTTGTGTCTTCGCTTTGTTCACTTTAATTTCCATCGAAATACCACTTTAATTTCATGAAACTTCACTATTGAATTCTTTTCACATTGTAATGAGTTTTTATTTGAGAAAGAATGAGAAATGAAGGAAGATTTTGTTCCAATAACTCTTCAGATAATTTATGAATAAATTATTTGAACTTTGAAGGCACGAATTTTCGTTCAAGTGTACACAGACTTTCAAGCAGTTGGAGCGAAAATAAAAGTTCAGGAAAATCAAGGAAATGTATTCTCTTCATATTGCTTTCTTTCTCTTTGAAATGATAGATTGGAGTTTTTTTTTTTTGGATTCTTTGTTACGATGAGAAAGCTTAAAAATAAATCTCATTGAAGTTTAGAACATTACGAAACAAAAAAATTCAGTAGTGAAAAGGTGAAAGAGAATAATTCTCTTAATTCGTTTTAGGGGATTATTTTGGGAATTAAGCGAGATAGAATTATCCTTAGAAAATCCTTTCTCATGCAAAATTTTAAGAACTACTAAAAAAAAATCCACAAAAATTGTGCTATCACGCTTTGTTTCTGCATTTGGTCTGCAAAAAAGACTGACGGAAAAAAAAATTCTTCATAAATATCGAGTGAAACTTATTTCCTGCAACTGTTATGATAATATTCGAATCATCAAAAGGAATAAATTTATGAGTCTAGTGTAGGGCAAAAGTAACTACATTTCAGTTCTTGTGATGCATGAAAGTGTAATGTACCATAGAGCGTCTGAATGGAAGAATGATTATCAAGACGATTCCTCATATACTCAAGGTCGATACTTCATTTTTTTTTCTTTCCCTTCAAAGGAATTCCATCAAATTGAGGAAATCGAATGAACGCGAGCATTTGAATTTTCCTACCTTCATCATTTTCCAGTTTTTTAAACACCAAGAAAAGCTGAAGGAAATGATGTAGGTGAAGGCACAAGCTAAAGGCAGAGAGGAAAGGGTGTGTAGACCGAAGAGGAAATTGATGGAACTTCGGAAGTTTGTCCGACCCTTCCGGATACTTGCACTATTACTTGAATATACTATGCTCCTTTTATTTCTGCATAACTCTATTCTCAAGACGTGAATTCCGTAGAAAATCTCAAATTCACAAAATACTTCGTCAATTCAATTTCCTATTGTTGATTCGATTGAAGTTATATAACTGCATGAATTTAAAGATTAAAATCTGAAATGAAATTTGACTGAAAGCTTATATGAATCTGAACTATTTCGTGAAATTTCTGATTAACTGACTGTATTTTTTGGTCAATGATGAATAAAAAAGAAATAGTGCAAAAACAATAATGCAGGCTTTTGCACTTTTAAATTGTGTAAAAGATTAAAATCTGGAAAATATCTTCGAAAAAAGGAAATAAAAATTACGATCTAATAAAAAAATTATTGACTCTCTGATAACTTTGTAATGAATGATTGTTTTTTTCTGCATAGGAAAATACCTGAATACGCTAGGCGAACGGCATACTATTGGTAAAGTAATGAATTATAAATAATTCATATAATTTCTGGATTCTTCATGGAATTCGCTTTAAATATTAATTTTTGGGTGTTTTTTCTGTTTGTTGTTTCCTCAACACTCAACGACTAATGCAAAGAACTACAAAACTACTCTAAGACACAAAATGATGTGATAGTACATGTTTTTTTTCGGTGCATCTATTTCCTTCATTCTTCATTAGTAAAACTCGTTCGTAAAATCTTCACAAATAATAATAATTAAACTCATTGCATCGGTGGCGTTGAAAATATCAGAACAGCTCGTCGAGCAACTCGTCAAGCCTTGACAGCTGTCCTAGATAACGAATGACTCGGAAAACATACGAGTGAGAAGATGAACGAATATAAATAAAATGAAAAAAGGAAAAAAAAACAGATAAAAAACAATAGCGGCGATGATGGAAAAAAATAGAGGTGAAAAAAAATGAAACTACGAGAGAAGGAAAAAAAAATGAAAGAAGTTTCGATGACAATTACATTGAAACACGTTGAACCATTGAAAATATTGTAGAGCTTGAGGACACAATTTTTCATAGAGTGTGTTTGATCCTCGAGTAGATTTTAATTAACTTGGATGGAATATATGGATTCTGTGACACACGTCGTTTCGTTCGAAATGATACAAATGTGCCCAGGGCTCTATAACCTCGCTATTTCTCAAATGTATTTTTTTTCTATCAGCTCTTCCTTTTTTCCTCTTTTTTCCATACAAAAAAGGTATATGTCAATATAGATTTAACCTAAACAGAGAGAAAAATCCGCACGTTTTCTGGGAGAAAAAGGTGGTGCTCATTCTCTATGGTAACTGTTCGGCATTGGAAGAGAAGAGATGGAAAGAGCGGATATTCGATTTTGAAAATAGGTCGGGCTTTGTCCTCAACAAAGAGTTTTTACTATTGAAAAAAAAAGCAGCTCGTATCCTATTCTCGAATGCTGTGCGCGTTATTCCAAATTGCCCCCCAGTACTATTCCGCCTATTCCTTTCTCACTGAACCCTCTCATTCCTTTCTCCTTTTTATTCTATGGTAATATTTTTTCCTTTTCTCCTTATAAGTTTTGGGTTTTTCCACACTGTTTTTTTTTTTTCTCTTTCTACTGTGTTTTTGTTTTGAGCACATTTTATAGAGACGAACAGATACGCATATGTATGTGTGTGTGTTGGTGGGCTGAATAAAGGGGAAGACTTGGAGAGAAGCCCATTTAAAAAAGCTGGCTTGCTGGATAATCCACAAGGGTGAAATAATAGCGGCTTCTGAAAAGCGGGAATGAGAAAGAGAGAGAGAAAGAAAGTCTAGAGGAATGAGAAGAAAGGGGAGAAATTTTTCTATTGAAAATAAATTCTATACTCCGAGCATTCCTGGAGGAAACAAGCTTCATATCACCATTCCTCAGAAAAATGGACTCAATGGAAGCATTTAGATTATATATTGAATTCTCTCTGGATTATAGTCAAAATGTTATGGAGTAAATTGAATGGTTTGGTTAATGAAATATCCTCGGAGAAGAAATTGGAGGAACAACATTGTTTTTCTTCTGATTTTCAAAAAGTTGCAATTTTTCAAAAAATTGCAATTTTGCAGAAAATAATGGGATCAAAATACTCGAAATTTGAATGTCTGAGGTCTTTATTTTTGAAATCTCGCAATTTAAGTTTTTTTTGGATATCGCCTATGACTCAAAAAACAAGATAAAGACGAAGGAAAAAGAATCAACATTTTTTCCATTTTTCGAAATAATCTATGGACTCTGAAAAAGAAAATTCCGACTCAACCCTTGCCAGGGTCTTGAGGCTAATTCTTTGGCTTCGTTTCCTATTTTTAAATTTTTTTTTTGCTGGATTCATATGTTCGCCAATGAAGACAACGTTATATGCTATCTTCTTTTTTGTTAGTTGGGAAGGATAGTTTTCTTGATAATTTAAAGCTCGTCAAGGAATAAATAAAGAGGGAGACCGTGACAAAATGGGCACGAGTAGCGAAATGAATCGAGATTTTTTTTTTTTGAGAATGAGAGGTTTTACCAAACATATTGAAAAAATTACCCGAAACTGTAGACATGTTGGAATATATTCTCTATTTTTTTAAATATATTCTCATAGAGTCCTTCTTCTCTGAAATAAATCTCTAGATCATTTTACCCTTAAGATTCATTCTTTCTCGGATTTTTCCGACAATATTATCTATGTGACAACTTTCACTCTTCTTATGATCCCTGCGGAGATGAGAGCATTGGTATAAAGATTAAGTGGTTCCTTTTGTGGCAGCAGAGAAGAAGAAGAAGACGATTAGGATTGAAGTAAAACACCGAGGCACTCAAGTTGATAAAGATGGAAAATTTTATAAGTGTTTCAATTACATCTACTTCATGAAAAATACTTGAGGATTCATTATCCTCTTGATGTACCTTAATACTTGGTGATATTCTTGACGATTTTTCTTTTTCTTCTCGTCACTTAAATGAGCTCAATTTACTCACCTGAAACATAAAAATGAGGGAATATATATTAGCATTGGTTTTTCACGTTTTTTCACTTATTTAATCATTAAAAAATTTAAAAATACACATGTCATGTATATATTATCAGTAAAACATGTACTCATGAAATTTCAACCAACACTATAAAGAAAAACCAAACTAGCACTCCTAATGAACCTGAAAAATCTACTGTACACTAGAGAAGATAAAAAAAAATGATAGATCACCTAGGGGAATTAAAAATCATAGATAATATATAAGATGTATTGAATACTGTAATTTTTTTTTTACAAATTCTGTGATTTTTTGAATTTTCGTATTGTTTTTTCATATATCGCTTATGAACCTCAGTGGTGGAATAGAGATATTAAGATAGTTCTATACCTACACGAGTTTAAAGATCAAAATCTGAAATAAATTTCAATTAAAAGCTTATATAATTTTTAAGTATTTCGAGAAATTTCTGATCAATGGACCGTTCTGTTAGGTCAATAATAAATAAAAACGAAATAGAAATAACATGTTGGCTCATGGGCTAATGCAGATTATCACATTTTTAGATTAGGCAAAAGATTGAAATCTGGAAAGTGTCTGATAAAAAAGCAAAAATTTACGATCCAATATAAAAATTATTGACTGTCTTATAACTTTGTAATAAATGATTGTTTTTCAGCATAGGGATATACATGACAACACTGGTCTAATAGCATACTAGTGGTTATGTAATAAATTACTATAATTTCTCAAGCAAACAATCTAATCAATCTAGATAAAAATATTAACACCTTTGAATTGTTGGAGATTATATTTTAGGTAGCTTTGTTAACGTATTTGGAGTTTATAACGAGTGTAAAAAGCTGAGAAAGCTATTCATGGCTCAAAATAAATTAAAAAATACTATAATTCCTAAATTCTTCTTCAAATCCGTTTTGAACACTAAGAACTAGGTTTTTCAATAGAAAATATGAATTTTCTGGTGATTTTTCTGTTTATTTCTCGCTTGAAAGTCAACAACTAGTGCGAAGAAGTATAGAATTACTTCAAATTAATTGAAATTTCAATAAAAAACAAATTTCTTTCATATCAATTTCACATTGAGTCCCACAAATAGCCCAAGACAAATATATTTAGTGTGTAAGAAACTTTCTAGTGTCACATTATTTACTTGAGCTTAGTTACATCACAAATTTACTTGGGGGTGTAGTTAAGTTACAAGTTTTCGAGAGCATTGATATGTAAAAGGTGTCACCTTCAACTCTTGATTACAATGCAAATTAAGTTCAAGGTACAAACTTATGGAGTTTACAAGTTTCCTCGAAGAAAGTGAGTTAAAAAAGATTGAGAATGTTTAAATAAATAATGAAAGATAGAGAGAAGAGGGGAAAAAAAAGTAAATTATTTATTGGAATTATTCGATTGACGGGAGCCCTCAGCCCGTTTCAATGTGCAAATTGAATAGTAGGAAATGAATATAAATTGGAGCTGCCGATCGATTCTGAAGACACTTGGATGGAAGAAGCTCGATTATTCTTAACGAGGTGTCGTAAGAATTTGAATACATGGAAGACTTTTTATGATCAATAAAAACATGAAGAGAGAAGGAAAAAGTGCTTAATTTAACCAATTAATTCAGGAAATACCACATCAATGGCGTAGCATTGAAGTAGATGAAAAAAATTGAATTTAGGGGAAGGTGGGGTAAAATGGGCACAAGGGGTATAAGTGACACGAGTTAATTTTGATATTTTATACTATGAGAATTACTTGAAATGAATGGGAATATTGGAGATAGCTTTTTCCTGATGATTCCATTGAAAAGATGAGGAAATTTTTCATGAAAATCATATTTTCATAAGTTACTTTTCAGAATTTCTTGAAAATTCCATTTTTTGAGCAAGATTCCAAGGTGAAACTCTTCTGTTTTCAAAAAATTTCAGGTTTTCGAGAAAATCTCTAGTTTTATTAATTGTAGCGATCTGGAGTTGATCTTTGAAAAAAGTTGAGCTCATTTCCCATCGATTTATGGGATTCAAAAAAGAAAATATCAATTACTTCAAGTACTTATGGGGCGAAAACTGATTTTCAGAAAATGACCTTCAAATTTTTGAAAAATTGATTTGAAAAAAAATTGAACCACATAAATCGATGAGGAGGGAGCTCAGCTTTCATTTGAGATTAACTTCAAGTCACTACGACCAACAGAATCGAAGATATGGTCGAAATAGTGAATTTTGTCGATTCTCAAATGGGAAACCTTTCAAAACTTGGTCGAAAAAAGAAATATTTTCAAAGATAAAAAAAAATTGACACCTGTTTTTTTATCTAAAATCCTCAACTTTCCAACGGAATCATTGGAAAATTTCTATCTCGAAGCGTTCAATTGGGGTGTCCATTTTACCCCACCTTCCCCAAATTTTATTTTATGGAATAACGGGACGTACTTTAGTTGAAAATGATGATCGATATAGGGCCTCGTGTCGATTAGCTCGTACACTTGACATTTTCAACGGATACTTGACATTTCTAGTTGAACATGTGCACCAGTCACTTCATCATTATCGCTTCCTGTATTTTTCAATTTTTTTTTCTTTTTCAATAAACGAAGAACACTAAAACAAGCATCGTTACTCCATCACTCACTTCATGTCAAATTCACGCAAAAACATAAAATCTATTAATCCGATTTTCTTTTAATCAGTTTTTTTCCTTCAAAAAATATCGGGAATAAAAACAATGCAAAATACCAAGAGATTAAAATAAAAACCAGCTTTCCGGAAATCGGATACTCGATGATGTCCATCCGGGGGATATTCATGGATTTATTCGAACGAGCAATTGAATGGACCGCAACGTTTTTAGAAATGGATGGAATTAATGGGCATTTGTTTTTTTTTTTTTTTTTAGGAGAAATAATACAATTGATTGCGATTGGAATTATCAATGTAAATTTGTTCCCAGTCATTTGAAATTTATTGTAATATATACAGATAGGTAAAAACTATTGAAATATTTATATTTAAAATTCGGATTGGCAAAAAAAAAAAGAAGTGGACATTTAGCTCTTTTGCGTTCATTTTTAATTAGATATCTTTCATTATTGGAATAGATTTAATTAAACGGCCAGTGAACATTGGATTATTGGCACTGAGTGCCGTCAATTATGATTCCTATTTCTTTTTTCCTTCTTTTTCATTGTCGGTATTGATTGTGCAGTTGTGTACAATGACATTTTCAATCTATTTTATATTTCCATTACATTCTAAATTCACCTGGAACAATTGAAATGAAATCCTTTCTGAGATAGAAAAAAAAAAAAAATTTGGGGATATTTTAATGAAACAAAGGAGGCTCTCATTGATAGAGTTTGTATCTGAAGAATTTCTCGCAGAATTAAAGTTATTTCAATAGAAAATTGTGAACGAAGTAGAGAAAGAAGGAAAATTAGGAGAAAGAAAAATCAAACGAATGAAATTGAACAAAAGTTCATGAGAATTTACAATTAAAATTCATGAAACTTCTTTTTTTTAACTGTATTAAAATCCATGAGAAATAATGAATTTTTAACATTTAAAAATGAAGTTTATTCAGTGAAATATGAACTTCTGGACTGGACGATAAAGCAAATTATTAAAACTATCAGATGAGTAGTACGAAAGAATTGAAATTTTTACTGCTCAACATCTCTGGGGAATTTACGTAATTCTTGTTAAATGACGTGAAATCTCGCATTTTATTTTCTCTGATGATAAAACAACGACGAGCATAAATTTCAATAGTAAAAGGAGAATGTAGGGAGGGAAAAAAAAATGTTAAAGTATCTCATTTTGAAAGCAAATAGACAAGCAGAACCCTCATTTATATGCTCGTTGAATGGACGAATTCTCAGTCGTGTAATGTGACTACAATCCGAGGCCATACGTCAGCGGAGTAGAAAAAAAAAGGGTCCAGAAGGAAAGCTTGTCATTCTGCATTTGTGTGTAGATCAGGGGCTTCGCCAAATGACAGGGACTTTGGTATTAAATCTATGTAGCTTTAAGATAACGATGAAATCTGTCAGGAGGACAGTTAAGAATCTGGTAGATACATTTACGAATGAAATTTATCCTACGTTTGTCCCTTCGATTTTTCTTCCTTCTTCTGTGCCACTAGTATTGGTAAAACATTTCAACATTTTAGAAGTTCTACTAACATATATACAGCATCTATATACCTTAATTTACAGAGATATATCAAAGTCTTGATGGATAGCAAGAGCTCGGAGGCTTCGGACGCGTAATTATCGTAATATTAAGTTGTTGGTGTTTACATGATGATAGAAAAAGGAGCAAAATCATGATAGGGAAAATTACTCGAAACAATAACTTTATAGAGTACTGGTATAATGGGAAAATTGAGGTCATCTACATGGTTTTTATGGAAACAGATAAAAGTTTAAAATGAACAACTGCAGTTATAGTGCTGGTGAGATAAATGTTGAATTCTTCTATATGCTGACTTTTTCCTTTCTCTCTCTACTCTTTTCCCTTCATCCTGAGGGAAGAACTTTAAATACAAACTCAGAATTTATTCTGTTCAGAAAGTGGTACAAGTACAGTATTTCATCCCACCCTCTGGAGGAGTTTCGAATGATCGAATATTTCGTAACTTAATTTTTATTTCAAAATATCCTGTATATTGACGATTTATCAAGGATCCCTAAGCAGCGATCCAAATGATATAGGGGAGACCGGGGCAAAATGGAATACGCGAGCATGTGCTTTAAAGTACCCCACTTTGCCCCGATCATTTTCCGTACACTGAAGCGTGCGATCGGTCTCATTTTAAAAAAATAATCCATGCGAACGACTTTAATGTTTCATCTTCATCTTCCCTAGTACTCAAAAGACCCCCTTACGCGACTCTTATGATTTACAGAGTGACGTCCAGCCTCAGTTTCCGTCTCGAGAAACCGTATAACTTGGACTTTCATAGTTTTGATTGAATTAACGTCCAAGCCCCGGGTATCATGGTAATAGCAAGAAGTTACTGTTACACCCTTCACTTCCACCCGCAATTCTCTCTTCAACCTCTTGCACCGTTGTTCATCCAAGCTCTATCCCTAGTGGGCGCTGGTGTAACTCACCTGCGCACCTTCCTCTAACAAATGTATCTATAGATATTGACTGTGGTTTACGGTGGATAACTTGCAGGAAGATGATGTGAGAGTGGAAGGAGAATCCCGAGGGCAAATTTGCCAATTTCGTGTAAGTGTCAATCGCATGAGTAATTGAGGAAAAAAAATTGAAATGAATTTAATTTGAATAATTGGAAAATACTAATTTTTCATTTAGTGGATATTGAGAAATTATCTCATTCAGCATTTATGTATCAATTAGTGTATTAATTTTAATTCATCTAGGAATAATCAATAGAGCATTGGACATCACATAATTGAGTACGGAATTCATTCAATTTATATCAATTATCAATAGTTGATGGAATTCAATTATTTTCTCATTATTTCACTGAACATTAGTAACCGAGGAATTTAGAAATAGAATAAACCAATGAATATTTCATGTAATTAAATTTTCAAATACAATTCTATACAATTTAAATTTGTTGGATGTGAGTAAAAATAATCTAGATATTCAATAATCTATTTTCAATAAAATGTTGTTATTTCTATGTATGGACCGAAGAAAGAGAATGCCTGAAGTCTTTCTCGAAACGTTCTGATAAACATATACGAAGCGTAAAATATACAATTGATAAAAGGAAATTAAAAACCGAGACGCAGGGACTTTTGTCCTGTGAGAACGCCTCACTTTTTATTTCGTCATTCTGCAATCAGTTCTTCGATTGTTCTCGATCAGTTAAGACCTCAGACGAATAAAAGAATAATTGTTCTGCTTGAATTCTGCATTTTATTTTACCCATAATTCAACAAAAATTTTCATCAATAATTTTTTATTTTTTTTTGAAACAACAACGAATATTCAAAAGCTTCCTCTATAGGGGACATGTAAAGAAAAAAGCAATAAAAGTTATAGGAGAATATTCAGTAAAAAGTGATTTTGAAGTGATGAAAAATTATTTAAAGGACAATAAAATTTACGATTAAACTTACTTTGACAGTCAGTTTGTAGAATTTAACTTGACAGCCCTCAAAAGTTACGAGTCAGAATAGTAAAATTTACTATTTAAAATTTTTTTGAGATTAAATTGTCTTGTTTTTTTAATTTCTAATTTTCTTCTGAAAGAAACAAACCAAATGAAAAGTGTGCCACTGGATTACTATTCTGGAACCGTAATTTTCATTAGATTTTTTCTCCGTGTATTGTCATTTTTTAATCACAGTTTCTGAAGTAAAGTGAATTACAAAAAAAAATCGAATTACTGAAGAAAAAATGCGAAATATTGCAATTTCAAACAATTAAAAATCCCAACATAAATCATATTTCCAGAATCGTTTCATTTATATTCAGCCTATTAAAATCATGTATTCCACAAATGTTTGATATGAATTCCCGTGTTGAATATCATTATTCAATTTAATGTGCTTCATTCGCTAATTGTACGTCGTTCAAGCGTTTAAAAAAGAATTGATAAATACCGCCGACAAAACCGGAAATATTTTGTTTAAAAGTCGAAAATAAAAAAGTGAGCGATGAAAATTAATTAGAATAATGAAAATTTTAATTGTCATTTAATGGAATATTCTAAAATGAATCAAAAAAAAAAGTCATCAAGTGACATTGATAAATCCGGTCAATTTTACTACATCACAATCCATAAAATTCATTTTATCCCCTCGAATCTACGTCTATCTCAAATCAAATGAAATTTTATTCATTGAAAGAAATGAATTCTCTTTAAAGCTTTTATTCAGAATTGACTAATAAAATCCACTGATAGACAATCGTAAAGTGTTAAAAGTCTGTGAATTGGCTGCTCAAGTTACATAAAACAGTTTTTCACTGTCTAATATCCTTCGTATTACTCAAATAAAATTCTCCACAATTTTCTTTGTGTCAATAGTCAATATAAATTTACTCATAAACAGTAAATAAAGTAAAGATCGGAGAAAAATTTCTTCGAGTTGACTACACACTAATGATGTCAAGGTATTGAAGTCTGTTTCATTTATTTATTCAATGATTTTTGGGAAAAAAGTGAAAAAATATTGTGATGTTTGTAAGACTCATTAGTGGAACGAATTTCTGAGGTTATGAGAAAGTTTGTTTTGTAATTTCAATTTTATAATTCATGATTTATATTTAGTACTGTGATTTTTCAAAACTTGAGGAAGCTTTAATGAAGCGGGTGAAACGCCTTTCATTTGACAATTATTAATATTGTTAAGGTAATCCTAGTGGCAGGTTCAAATGATCGATTTTAATTTTTTTTTCCCTCTTAGTTATTACAATTACTATAACTATTTCGATTTTTCCACATTTTATCGATACTAGAACGATATCCGAGATGATGAATTCTTATTAGATAATCACACACATCACATCACTCCACGTGCACTCACACAGTCACTTGAAAAAAACAGTCATCCTACATGAATATTCAATATTGTTCCGCATTTGACTCAAGCTGTCCCAATATCTAGGACTGGGATTGGAGGATCCTCGGATTCCGAATACCAATATGGGCATCATTGATTCTTTTCATGCAATTATTCGCTTTAGACGTCGTTATATGTCCGGTAACATGCATTTTTCATGATTTTGAAAATTAATACACATTCTGACGAACAAAAAATATATAAGGAAAAAATAGGTTTGTGATCATGAATTTTCGCAGTGAAACTGAAACTGAACCTCGCTGAAGGAGTTTCAATGTTAATTTAATTACTGTCAAGAATTAACTTTGGCCTTAAAATCTTTTAATTAAAAAATCTCCTCATGCTATTCTATCGAAAGTGGCCAAAATCGAAAAAGGAGAATAGATTGCCTTAACCATTAGGATTATCTTAAATATAATTTCTCCAACGTCCCATGATCTTTACATCTCAGTAAATAAAGTAATTCCATGATTTATAACAAATTCAGCTAAATATGAAAAAATATAAAGGAAATGGGTCAACTGTCACTCACAGGAAAAAGACACTTGTGATAATTTGAATAGAGAGGTTACTGAGACACTTTGAATAGCCAGTAAGGCTTGTTGCACCATTTTCGTATATTTGTACTTTATATTTAATTTGACAGTACCACTGGGAATAAACGGAATTGCATTTCACTGTACAAAATGATGGAGTATGTGTAGTGAAAACTCGTGAGGACGTTTCTCCTACAAACCTGAGCTTTCTCAGTAAATATGTCTGGCACACATACACACACATAGAGTAGTACACATCCTCAAACAGTTGAATGCTTTTAGTATTCCCTCTATCCAGTTACATTTCTTTTCTTCCATTGCTAATACTTGTCTTCCAGCCATTAAAATCACATTTTCAACTTGTGTATAAATGAAATTAATTTCAAAATTCAATAATTCCTTCTCAAATAGAGTAACACAGAGGATAAAATCGGGGTATAATGGATCTGTGAGTCAAAATGAACGGCCTAATTTTTTTAGGAGTGAAGAGCTCTACTAAAAAATCTGAGAAAATAATCCAACAATGTGGATATCTTGGAGCATGTTCTCTATTTTTTTCACAAATTCCCTGAATTCAAAAAAATTCCTGGACTGTGTTCCCCCGCAGGTCCAGTTCGCCCGGTTTTTTCCTGCAGTCTTTTGCAGCGAATGAAAACAAATGAAATAAGAAACAAAAACTGTCAGACTTTAGGTGTGTGAGTGGCTACGTGTTTGTGTGTGTGTGTGTGGAGGATGAGAGGAAAGAGTAGAGACCGAGGTTATATTTCCCGCGAGGCCCGTCGAGACGGTAGGGATTAACTTGGGGATTTTATTTTCCTGGACGGAAGGGAACAGCCCCCCAATGAATGGCGCAATACTTTGAGAGAAGAGAACTGACTGTACAGGTTCACTTCATCTTCCTCTCTCTCCCTCTTTTTCTCTCGTTTTATGAACAAACAAAGAGGGTAAGAAAATGCCAAGTGAGCAATTGAGTCGAAGGTAAACAGTAATATGGCCGTAGATTTTCCGCCAAGAGGACGCCACCATATTGGGTTATTCAGAAATGTGCATAGGGACATCAGAATTCCTCTCCCTCTCTCTCCCTTTCTTTGATACTATATTTGTCTATATCTCCATCTTTGTGGAAAAGAAAGCGATATTCTCTTCATGTCTTCTTCTCCGTGAACTTATTTTTGAACCGACGACACAAAACACGAAATGCTCCAGCAGATACGAAACAAATGACATTGTGTTTGTCTAAAAGGAGAAAGCCATTCCTACTTTCATTGTCTCGTTAATTAAATGGATAAGCCCAACAATTCTGCTCTCTGGCTACTCTTTTCCAACAATCGCTCGCCCTCCCCCCTTAACTTCAACTATTTCAACTTTTCCCGCCGCTCCTCAAGCTGTGTCATAGCCACGTTTGGCCATGAGAATACATGTGAGTTCTGCACACAAAAGACGACGGAAATGTTTGATGCGTCAAGTGGAGTAACGTCTGACGGACGTGGATAACGAAGTTGTATTAACCATCCCTCTGCCCCTTTCCCTCTTCCTTTCCTTCACTGTCGCCATATTCTATCGGCAGAATGCTTTTGATTCAACTGTGCCTGAAATTTTTTATATTAAATGAATGAGTACACAAAACCTGTCAAGCACATTCACACTATGCCAGTCTACAGAATGTTCGTATCTACTTTTCATTGAAATCAATGATTTCATTGGAATTAGTTTTGCTTGAGTAATCTCGTTTAGTTTCATTATGTATCGTCTTAGGAACAGAAGGGCGTAAGTACTGTGTATGAGCATAGTACTTCCGCCCTTTTGTTTCTAGGGCGACGATATGTAAACATATTTATTTATTTATTTTATTTTTTCTTAATCTTATTAATGTATGCATTTTTTTCCTGTAACTTATAATTCATGATGACATTACATTATTACAAAGAAAGAGAGAGTCAATGAATTTTTCTTCATTTTGCAGTTGAATGTATTTTTTCATTTTCTTTTACTCTTCTCTCCCTTCGTCTTGTTTCAACGAGGCTATCACAAAAAATAATCTAGAATATAAGAATGAATGAATTGAATTGCTCTAGTGGCCATAGACTACGATCTCTACTAAAAGTTTTTGGCCTCAGGGAATTCAGGAATTTATAGTGTAACCACAGGTCGATTAATGGTTTTGAGGCCAGTCACCGACTGTAAATTCAATACACCCCCTTTCTCTGTCTCTGTCTTTGCTCATTCCACTGCTGTACGTAGCCCATGATCTAGATCAATGGATTTATTTTACGTTAAACCAAAAAGCCCACGATATCCAAAATTAAATCACACAACCAACCACTTCATTCTGCTCGCTACACTAGTCAATCGGTGTATTTTTTTTTCTTTCTCTGTTTTGTTCAACGATCTCTAACTCTCAAAATGGGTGGAAACAAAAAAAACCGTTCGACCTGCCCTGCAGAATGGCAGAAAAACAGAGAGAGAAAGAGAGAGAGTGAGGCTGAAGGGGCAACGAAAAAAAAAAAGACAAGGGAAACACGAAAAATAGAGACAACTACGCGGCGATCCGAGTGGTGGATTTGCGGCTGGAAAATTAAACCTCGACTGCCTCAACGTTTTATTCAACGACCACATCACCACGCCCGGGACTCAACGGTTGGGAAAATATTCCAATAGAAATTTTCAACTTTGCCCTCTGCCCTTCCCCCGTCTATTTCATCCTCCACCTCTTTCTCTCTCTCTCTCTACTACTCTTACAATGTGAATACGCTCCACTCGAGTCAGAACAAACTCCTGAGTTCTAAATAATACCCAGTGCAGTACAGCAAAAAAAAGGAGCAAAAAGAAAAATGCGAAAAAAAAACTACCCTGAAAGGTCAAGTTTTTTTTCTCTCTTTCTCCTTCTTCTTCTAGTACATCATGTACACCACTGTATGCACGAGTGCATAGTTTAGCAGTTATTTCATACGAGAATCCTGAAAATCACATGATTTCCCGGTATGGAACAAGGTAAAAATTCCACAAACACAAAAGGCAAAAGAGATTGTGCTCCTGAAATTTCTCTCTCTCTCTCTATCTCTCTCTCTCTCTTTGTCTGTTTCTCATGATTATTTGTAATTCTCATACAAACAGTCAGATCAGATAGAGAAATTCACAACTGGGTCAAGCTCGTGTATTGCTCTTGAAATGATATTTTCATTTCTTCTTGACTGCTCATATTATCGTGTGCATAATTAGCCTTTATCTCCAAGCAGCAACGAAAATTGAACCGAGTAATCAAAATATTTTATTATAGAGAGCTAGGGTAGAAAGAAATAAATGGAAATTTTATCATCAAGCTGACCAGGCGAAAAAGCTCAATTTTTTTTGTACCATAATGAAATTGCTGGATCTGCTGAGAGCATTTTGCATAGTCTCAATATTGGGTATGTTAATTGCAAGTTTTGATAACTCGGAACTATTCTTTTTTCTTTTATTTTACCGAGAGAATTGGCGAATGAGAGGGAAAAAGAGAAAGTGAGACATAATACTGGAATTTGATGGTAATGGAGTTTCTTGATGTTGCGACTTAACAGCTTATTCGTGATAAATTGAGGTAAAAGACCTCATTATTGACACTATTTCAGTGATAAAATGAAGATAATCTCCGTTTATTGAGAAAAATCCAAACAACAATGAAGATTATCACGAAAAAATATCTCCATCAGACCCATGAAAGCATCATTACATGAAAAATTAATATCACTCGAAAGGAAAATCATTCTGCTAATTATTCTCAAGAATAATCTTACATTTAATCTGAATAAAAAATTATGTTAATCACTTCAATTTCATATGCCTAATGGCACTGAATAATGGAATTTAAACATGTCACAGGGATGTTATTTTGTACGATTTTCCTCGAGGTACATTCACTGTACGTAATAATTCATGCCATCAAGAAAGCTTTTAACGGTGCACCACCCATTTCACTTGGGATTGCTCTATTCCAGACGGCAAATTTTTTTTTTTTTGTATGAACCAATTTAGCTGACAATTATGACTGACGTGAATAATAATTCTAATGTACATTTGTTAAAATTAACTTGAACATCGCGATAGTCCACGAATATATTTCGGGAAATACTGGGGCAAAATGGACCTCTAGTCTGTGACAAAAATGGTGAATGTGTATAATAGAGCCCAGAATAAAATTCATTCAAAAATTGAGGTGGCGAAAATGATGTTATATATCTTGATCAAAAATTTTATGGGAAATATAGGAACTCGGAATAGCTCAATTGGTAGAAGACCAGACATGAAATCTGAGGTTGTGTATTGAATATTGATACCATTGGTTCTTAGCAAGTTTTTTTTTTTGAAATAATTGAAAATTTGTTGAATTTATTAAATTTAGTTGATTTATATAGATTAACTAGTTAAATTGATAGAATCATCTTTCAAATGTTAAGGTAATCCTGAGATTCTTTAAAAATTGAGTCCACCCCGTATTACCGGACAGATAAGACCAAAATTAATTTTTGAAAATAATTGAATTAACACTGAAACTCCATAAGCAAGGTTCAGTTTCAGTTTCACTGTGAAAATTCATGATCACATATAACGACGATTAATGCAATTAATTACATGAAAAAATCAACGGTGGCCATATTGATATTTAAAATCCGAGAATCCTCCAATCCCAGTCCTAGATAATGACATCGTTCTAGTATCGGTAAAATGTTGAAAAATCGAAATAGTTATCGTAATTATAATAGCTAAAATCAAAAAAAAAAAAAAAAATCGATCATTTGAACCTGCCACTAGGATTACCTTGGAATTTCCAAATGACTTTAATCATTTGACAAAAAATAATTTCTAAGGACCAATGGCATCGATATTCCATAGTTTTTACCACTATTTTTTTTTCAGTGTGCATAACCTGATTCAGAAATTTTTATCAGAATGAAGGACTTTCCAAAAAAATTGAGAAGATACTCCAGCATCTCCACATTGTTTGGTAATTTATTCAAATTTTTTTGTTGAGAGCATCACTCTAAAAAAAAATCCAGATCGATTTTTCCCACAGGTCCACTTTGCCGTGGTTTGCGCTATAATAGTAAAACTTTGTTTGCATTGAAATTCCATATCGATTAAAAACTTGATTCAAGTGACATTCACTTGAAAAGCCATTATTGAATGATTATTGAGGCTTCATTTTTTGTTTTTCTTGAGATCCATCTCCCCTCCCTTCCGTAGCCTACATTTTTAATGATTATCCATCGAATCGCCTCTAGGAACAAAAAGGAAGTGAGCCATTGAACACAGGTACATGACAGTTAAATGATGCAGTTATATTGGCTGAAATGTCGATTCTGATCTCAAGCATCTTGTCGTATCATTCGAGGCATTTTTATCCTTCATTTTTCTTCTTTCCTACCGTCTACTCGTTTCCTCTTCTCAAGTTAAAGAGGCGAATTCACTTGGATAAAAGCATGAAAAGGCACTCTGCCATGAGAAAAAAAGTGGGAGAAAAAAAAATGAGAGAGAAGAAAAAATGATTCTTGCAAAGCCCATAAAATTCTCATTGCGGCCATCTTCATTTCATTACAGTTTCAATACTCATTTTCCTCCTCCTCTCTCACGCCAATGATTTCTATTCTATGTTTAACTTGAAGGCCTCAACGGGAGCTTTTTTTTGTGTTCAGGTTAATTAAAAGTTTTCGTATTCACGAGTTCCTGAGACACGGTCCAAAGAGTACGGAAAGTAGTCAGTATACTGTGTGGCCAGACCTTCCAAAACCCAAAGTCTTGATGCTAACAGAGTGAGGGGAAAACAGAGCCAAGGTGAATGAGTCACACAGAGAGAGTGACATCGTCGAGCTCCTCTGAACTGGCTTTTGAACATTAATTTTTTTTTTTTCTTCTTGGACCATGAGAGGCTGTATTTTGTGCTCTATGTATGACTCTTTATGCGAATTTTCAGTGCGAAAATCTTTGAGAACAGGAGAATACCTTTAATGCTGATGAATTCAACGAAAATATTACAACTCAGGATGAAAAACTTGCATGGGTCCTTTTTTTGAAATTGAGTGCATTGAAACCTATAAGGAAGGTTTATTAGCCATACATATATATATATATATATATACATACAAACGAAAACGAAAATTACATAAATATGGACATAATGTTCCTTGGTAAATTTGCAATTTGAGAATACTTGTTCTATTCTATTATTTTTATTGTCATCATTCACCTCCTTATTATTAGTACTTTTTTTTGCTTTTTAATCTTTCTTGAATTTCAATTTTACATTCTTTTAAAAAGTTTTGAATTAGAAGCAGTGGTTGGAAACTGTGTAAGGTGAAAAATTATTCTATATTGCACGGGTGGTTACTGTATTTAGATAGTTTCTGCATGGGTCTTTTTAAAAAAAAATCAGTTTTATTTCAAACAATTTGAAATTAACGAGAATTTACAAAATTTTCGAGATCCCTTCCCTTTTAAATTTTCGTCATTTCTAAATTTTCCTCATTTTCCAAAGTCAGGAAATAAATGATCTGCTACGATTTCACCGAGAAAATCGAGAATTTCATCTAGATATTTTTATCAAGTAGCCTCGATTTATTTTCTCATCACGAGGGAGCTTTATTAGTTGGTAATAAGACTGATGGACTTATATACGTTTTCTCCTGAGGGAAAAGCCGTTTCTCCTCTCAATTTATCGGTACATTCTTCATATCTCTACATTTACTAAACCAATTGACCCATGAAATACCTCCAATGAGAAGGAAAAAAAAAATAGAGAATACATAGCCGCTGTCTCATGGAAATCGTATTATATTCTGTTTGAATTCGCCGTAAATTTTGGTGTAAGAGTGCAAAAAGAAAACGCTGGAAAAAGAGGAAAGAATTCAATCTGGACGGGGGGTTGGAAGCTTAACATACTCGGTGGTCGTTCAGGATGAAGTGAGCTTATCTTTCCACAATATTTTGATACAATGGCTAGAGCGACAAGGATCCGATGGGTAGAGGGCTTTAAAGAGCGACAGTTACTGTCAGCTTTTACCCCTTCAACATCATGAACATATATATATATCTATATATTCATTTGATATAGAGCATATCCTCACTTTTACTGTCTTCATCCTCTCCCTCCCTCTTTCTCTCTCTCTCCCTCCCATTTTCCCCCTCTCTCTTGCTCCTTCCAAAGAGCTACAGTAAAGGTTGGCCACAAGTTCGGTTGCATTATGCAGCAACTCTCGCCTAATATGCATTTCTAGTGTTCACTGTATGTGTAACTTGAGTAAAGCAAAAGGCAAAGATATACACAAAACTCAGACAACGTTGTATGAAGTGAATGTGGATGAAGCGAGACTAAAGTTATGCCCTCGTGTGGATCGTGCCCCCTCTTCTACTTCAAACTGTAGCACACCATATATATGTATATAATATTACTCTTGATATTCACGCCCACATCGAGCGCTACTTATCAAAGTTTTCCACCCCCTCTCCCTTTTTTTCTTTTTCTTCTGCTAAAATGTCTTCAATAATTGACCGAATATAGGTGATGTAATGAGAAAACTTGTTCAATAAAAAAAAGAGAGAAATTGATGAAAAACTGTGGTTAATTGGGGACAAGGAAAAAAAATCGATAGAATTTTATGCATCTCGATAAATTGGATGAAATGAAAATGAAAAAATTACTCGTTCAATTCCTAAAAATCAGTAGATAGATACAATATATGTGTATATGAATGTGGGAGGGGGAGGGGGCGGGTAGAGTATAAAGCTCACGTTTGCTCTTCCCCCAGTGGTCACTTTGTTCATGATTTATTTGTTAATCTTCTCGATTCATCTAACTTTTCAATTTCACTTCTGTTGTCCAATTATTTTTATCAACAGATCTCTTCGAATTCATTTTCCCCAAAAATTTCTATTACGTATTCTATTCTATTAGTTACGTATCCAAAAAATAAATACAAGAAAGAAATGAAAAATATAACTTTTATGCGTCAAGTAGAGTAAATCCATATCTGATCAGACGCAATAAATTGATCGGCTGATGATGGCAGACCAAAAAAAAAGTCATAACGATTTTGATAAATTCTGAATGTCTCGAGACTCGATCAATCTCAAATACACAATCAATTACGAAATAACGACTATTTTATTCGTGTCCTCGTATCAAAGTCAGATTAAAATTATCCCAAATTAATTCTATACACCCAAAAATATCCAATGCCCACTAATCCATACAGATATGTATACATATATATGTGTATATAGACATATATATATATATATTTTAACTGACAGATATAGAGACCCTCCATAAGGTCAGCACCTAATCGATAATCCTCCCCCAAAAATAAACAATGAAGGAGAAAAATAGACATTATGTCCTACCGGTTATGTTGAAGTTGCACGAGTATATTTTTGGCTTTGATAAGAATAAGCTGCCAAGAGCCGACGACAAATAAAAGATAAAGAAAAAAAACTCCGAAAATATACAGATATTCCAGCCGATATAGTGGCTGCTTGCACCCCTCTACCCACAACGATCGCCGTGCAGTCGGATTACGTCGGACTTTCCTCCCCCCCCCCTTCGCCCTCCTCCTCCCTTCTACCCTCTCACCACCAAGTGTGACGAAGCTACCCGAAGAGAATTTTCCATTTAGCTTCGACTTCTCTCCTCATTCCTCACTTTTTTCTTCCTCTTTCCCCTCAAACCCCCCCCCCTCTCCTTTCCCCCGATTTCTTTATCTTCCTAGTTCTCTCGATGCCCTAACCATAGTAGAAAAAAAAGGAAAAAGTTCTTCCAAACTTGATTGGCCATGACTAGAGGTCGTTTTTAATTTCTCAAACTATCACAGCCTCTATTCGAGCGCCATCTAACCAAACTTCAATCCAATAGCTGTCTGTCTTACTTGTTCACTTGTTCTCCCCCTGGCACTTTACGATAGTAAGAGAGGGGGGGGGGTGGGGGTATAGGAGAAAAAGAGCAAATGAGAAAAGAGAAGAGGGGGAAAACCAGACACGATCTTCTGTCAGCTAGGAAGTTAGTTAACCGAGTGCCCCGTCGTCTATTCGATCAAAAAGCTATCAAGCTTTTCTTGATGAATGGCCAATGGGGGTTGTGTATGATGAGAATTTTGTGAAAATCGTGGGGAGACATTGAGAGACTAGGTGGAATGATCTCTTGCATGAGAGGAAAGATAAGAGAAAATGAGGTTGTTTAATAAATATTGTGTAAGCTTTTATCTGACGTTTTTTGCTTCCTAATGGAAGCTTAACAAACTTGAGAATTTACGATTTGGATTTTTTTATTGCAAATCACTTGAAATGATTTGGAGAGTCTGAGAATGATATTTAAAAAAAAATCTGTGTGACTGTGTGGATTTTTTTTCACTTAAAAACGGTAAAGCTGCAACGAAAAAATCTAATATTTTTGTACAGTATATTCGCCGTGATAAATGTTTTCTTCTGAGACCTCGTTACTTGGAATTCATTCAATATTTTTTGAAATATGACGATTTTTTTTCTCATCTTCTCATTATTTGATCCAAATCTTCATCTATTCTGAGTGTCTGATAGGAAAAAAAAAAATTTCTCTCTCTCTCTCTCTCATTGTGCCGTGAAAACTTTTGAATTGACAAACGATCCAAGTTTTTCACACAAAATCAATTGAATGAAATATCGAAAATTTTGCGTGAATAATAGTACTTTAGAACTGCAATTCCACATATACATAAATTTTCCCTCAAGATTCTCAGTGTTTTAGAGAATTGTTTAACTGAATTTGAAATTCTTATTTTAAAAATTTACATGGGTAAATCAACGGAGAGTGTCATATTGCAGAAGGTTGACTGGTTAATTGCATGGATGTCGTGACATTTATCATTTGAGGGAGTGTATGCGTACATATGTGTGCATGTGTGTGTATATATGTTCAGTACGATGTAGACAATAAGGGAGGGATCAAAAGACGAGGCCAGACAAACGACAAGAGTAACTGACTAACACTACCCCCTGAGTCTCACATGCCACTGTAATAAGTAACATTCTCTTCTCTATCTGTCTCTCATTCACATCCTGAAACAAGAAACTTCCAGGGTCTTTAATACAAGTAAAACTTAAATTCACATGAGTGAAACTGCTAAGACGTATAAATAGGCAAACAGGAGAAGAGGGGGGAGGGAATGACTGTTTTCGTTGCGGTAGTTCTGGGACCAAAGATCCCATAATTTTTTTTTGCGAATAAGGGACTTCGTCGAAAAAAAATCCGAAAAATTTAGAGAAGACGGTCCAATATGTCTGCATGGTTGAGGAATTTTTTCAAATTATTTTGCAGAACCTCTAAGTCTCAAAAGAATCCCCGTTCATTTTACCCCTCAGGTCCATTTTGCCCTGATCGATAATTGCCCCAAGTATATTAACGAAATTATTTTAGGAAATGAAATTCCCAAAGAGCTTGAAACTTCGTGGATAATCTGATAAACCACAAAAAATTTTCCCAATTTTTTATTTCTTTTCTTCAACTTAATTACAAAGTTAGTACTGCAGTTGGTGTTACACACAAATGGCATGATCATTTTCCATGCGCGCACATAGTCGTTATACTACCCTAACGCAGTATTACCCAACCAAACCCGTGTACAGTTACGCGATATGCCCTCACGGAAAAACAACCTTTCCATGTTATATACATCCCCTCTCCTTTAACGTAGTTGTCACGTCGACAAAGTGACGCCGGATGCCGCGTGTATCGTGTCGCTTCTCACGAGCTTGTAAACACTTCGAAGAAGCCGATAAAAAAAGAATAAAATAGAAAGAAAAGAAAAAGAGGGAAAAGTCGAATAAGCGTGTTACACAAAAAAAAAAAGGATGGAAAACCGAGAGAAAGTAGGAACTAATAAAACAGTGACGGTTGGAAAAATACGACACGACGGAAACCACGAAAAAGCCGAGTGGCCGTGTTTCCGTGAAAGATCGATGGCCCTGCAGAGTCTCTACTCGGTTTTTCTCACCCCCGCCCCCTCCCCCTCCTCTTCTACTTGCCAACATACATTTTATTATTTTCCTCGAGATTCCATCTTGCTTGAAGAAGGCCTAGAAAATTTCTACTAACACACACACATATATACGCACATACACACACACACACACACATATACACACACATATACATATCTGCACAGGCATCCAATAATCCATACATGAAAAAGTTCGTGAAATAAATTATTCTATCTTCTACCCAGAATATCCAGGAAATATAAAGTAATAAAGAGTGAAAAAAAAATTGAAGAAGAGAATGAAGATAAAAAAAAAAGGAAAAAGCTCACTCACCTTATACTGTCGTTCCCGGTCGTCTGCCTTTCACCTCGCGCCTTTCCCTCTCTTCAGCAGCAGCAGCCTCCTCTTCTTCTTCCCTCCACTCGTTTCTCTCTCTCTCTCTCCCTCTCTTTAATACGTAAACGCAAAACTTGTCGTGTATTCTCGTTGACCGTCGCCTGTTCTATGCTCCTCTCTCTTTTTCTCTGTAGTTCACCCCCTCCTCAAAATGTATTGCCTCAAAGAAAAAAGGCAAAACTCAAATGAGAAAAAGACGTTAAAATTCTCCCTCTCTTTCTGTTAATACTCGTCTCTCTGTGTTTTTTTCCTCTTGATCTCAGATTTTTTTCCCTTCTTTTTTTACCCCCAAAATTATTATTATTCTCTATTATATGTTTGAGGAGAGTAGATTGAAGTCTCGTGGCAAACGGTTGTAGACTGAGTGAACCCGAGTTCAGACTGAGGAAAGTACAGTGTATTTTAGCCGTGGTGGTGTACCGACAGTGGCGCCACCATTCCGCGCCGATAATACAGCTCTATAATGATAGTTGTGTAAAATGTATGTGGTTGTATGTGTATGTGTGTGTATATGCGCAACGGCACCCCGTCACCGTTGCCGTACCATCGATCCGAGTACGGTGGTTTGGGGTCGCGCGGGCGCTCAGTTCAGAGAGGGTTGGCATGGGACACACAAAACGCCAGAGTGAGCCAGATGAGGGGAAATTGCGAGTGAGACAACTATAACTGTGCATTTACCCTAGCAAACAATGAATACGAGCGAAAGGGAGAAAGAGGGAGAGAGAGAGAGAGAGAGAGGGAAGCTTTCAGTAGCACGCTGAAGAGGGCGGAGCATAGCCAGTATCCCCCCCTCTCCTCCTTTCGTCCCTCTTCGTCGATCAGAGCATCGAGCTTTTATCCTCTCTCTTCATCCTGCTCTTCATTTTGCTGTCTCTCTTGCCCTGCACCGAGTGCTACGCACCCTCTGAAAACAGCAGCGAATGTAACGTGAGTTAGCAACGATAGAGGGCGGTAGAGCACATCCAGCTGTTGGCCGGCTGATTTTTTTCCCAACGAATAAATTCCACACACATAGCTCGCGTTTTGTATCCTTCTTTCTATATCAACAAAAAAAAAAAAAAAAAAAGGATGTATACAGCTTTTGAAGGGAGGAAAGCAGTATCCTCCAATGGCAATACGTTATTTCTGCACACACTTGCGACTTCTTCGAGAATCACGTGGAGTCTCCGTGATAGAGGGGAAAAAAGGACAGAGAGTACTACGAGGGATCTAAAGAGGTGGGAGAAGCGCAGCAGTAAGATAAAATTTATTTCAACGGGACGCACGTGGTATAGAATTAAATGGACGATACTCATGATGGAAATCGAATTCGTGTCAGCTGGCACCGATTTGTATACCTAAACAGTAGGAAATGACGTATGAAAATTTAAATGTGAATTTTTTTGGTAATTCACGAGTTTTACTCGGTCAAATAATTATGATTATTAAATTTCTTGTTTCGCTTTTCATGACCAACTTTAAGCATATCGACTTCCTAATAGACAGCCTACAACAACTCTTCTAATCCAGAAAACTATTCAAAGATGAAGTCTAGTAAAAAAAAGCTCTTAATTTCGATATTTTTCAGTTGGCAGAGCTATACTAACTAATTATGGAACTCTTAGATAAATTCCAATGTATGGAAGAATCCTTTTCCCCTCTCTTCTCTCCTACATGAAATGAGTGATCTACGGTTGCTATGGTGTGTTAGGAGGAATGAAGAGTGTTCAGTTTGGCGTGTGACTAGAAGAGATAAACACCTCAAGATGAATAAAACCCAATTAATATTAAAAGGTTCAAATTGTCTATTTTATTACAACATTGATGCAAATTCTTACAGCTTATTCTACATTCTAATTTAAGTGATAGAAGGGAAATGAGTTGTTTGAGAGGATATGAGAGATGTGTCATAAACACTTGGCTCTCTAAATGGCACTGAGAGGAATTTGTGAGGATCTTGTCTGCAGAATATGAAATTCAACAAATCACAAACAGAGAGTAGCTTAAACATGTGCATTTTGGATTTTGAGAATGAAGAATTTTGCGTTATGCATGCATACATACACACACATACACCCACAAAAAAACAAACACATGGATACAGGAAATTGTGTAATTTCCGGTGAGTGCTGAGTCCAGTTGTGGAATCAATTAGGATGAGATTTTTCTCCTTTTACCTATTCTCAGCTCTCTTTGAGCCCAGCAGCCCTTCAGTGAAAATCCTGAAGGGATCACCATATTTTCTGCACTTGACGAGGATGATACATAGGGAAAGGGAAGCTGTGAGATAATTCAGCTTTGGACAGAAGCATACTAACGGATCACGTAGGACACAAGTACATCGCAATGGGGGATTACAGGGGGAGAGAGGGGAGGGGAATGTAGTTGAGAGGGAGAAGAGAAGATGTGAGAGATAGAGAGGAGAGTACAGAAGCAGGAGCAAGGCGAAGTGGAGATTCGTGTTAGAAGCCTTGAGGCACTATTCCATCCAACGCGCCAGGTATTACCACAACCGTGATGAGAATGAGAAGAAGATGGACTGTGATTGCTGTGGGGGGTAAAGCCGATGAAAAAAGTTTTTCTGATATTTTAAGAAAGAATAGAAGAAAAAAATAAATGGAATGAATTATTGTATATTTTATAAGATTGTGAAATATGAAGCTGGAGAATATATTACCTGTGTCTAGAACTTTAAATGATAAATTTTCATGAAATTCATGAGATTAGAATTGTCTATTTTTCTGAGTGCAGACGAACAGATACTCATTATTCTATCCATAAATTATTTTGAATCACTTCATTGTTAATAATTTCGATATTTTTCAATAAAAAATTTGATCTACTCGATTTTTAATTATTCCTCAAATTATCGGAGTTTCTCTATTATCGATATAATTGGAAATTGCCTTTCGACAGACAATTTTATTGAATTTAACCGATCACACCGTATTACCGTAACAATTAATTAGTCCAGATAATCAGGTAGTGATTGCCTTCTTCCTTCGTTCATTGCCTTACTTTATTGACATTAAGTTAGATCGACGATAATAATACGCTTTCTGTACTTGATAACAATTAATTTACTTTGACATAATTATTTGTACACTTCATTCCGCTTGAAATTGAAATTATTTAGCTCAAAGAGATGTAAAAACATTGTGAAAGTAATTGTATTTTTTTTATTTATGATAGAAAAAGACGAAAGAAAACAGACTTCTTTGTCTTCACCACGCCCTCCTTTCTCCTCGTATTTTTCCGAATAATCCTCAGGAAAAAAATTTTAATAAAATGTAATTAGAAGAAAATAAATGGACAAAACATCGCACAAGTCTTTACATTGTTGAGTTGTAAAAAACAAATAACCTTCACATTTTCTCTTCTGTGATAATATCAGCTAGTAATCACAGAATAACAGTACAGTCCCCATATAAAATAAAAAATCATAGCTCTAATTGTTAAATTTGATTTAAACCTATTAACCTGATCTATCAACTGTACCGTCTCATTTTACAGTGAGAGAAAGAACACGAGGAAAAATGAAAGAAGAAAGAATGAAACAGAGAATATAAAGAAAAGATAAAAAAACAAAGCAAATAGAGAAAAAGCCAGAGAGAAAATGTTGTTTGGTAGAACCGAAAATCACATCTCCAGCGAAGAGAGACCTTTATCGTGTTTTCCCCTCATTTCTTTTTTTCTTTTTTCCATCCAAGCTAGAGAAGCGCTTGGTCGTGAAAAATAAATAAAAATAAAATGTATAAAAAAAAAGAAGAAGAAGAGATCTTTCTACTCTTCTAACTCACACTGCGTTTGCAAATACGTGATGTGAATTCCAAAATAAGTATCCGCAACGTTGAAAAGACAGAGAGAAGAGCACGAGAAAAAGGGATTGTCCCCTGAGTGAGTTGAGCCATAACCCGAATGATCAATGTCAAAATCTCTTTTCTTACTTCTAACTAATATGCTGGGGAAGAAATGAAGTAACGAAGAAATAAAAAGGGATGATAACTAGAATGGCCATTTTTTTACTGGGTGCGTGAGGACCAGTGAAAGTACGAGAGAAATGAACAGTCAAATTCCTCCCGGCATTTTTCATTTACCGTTTCACTTTTTTTTTCTTTTCTTTCCTCTTTTACTTTATCTCCATTCATTTTTTTTTCTTTTTTTTTTTCAACTTCATTTCTCTCCCCCTCTCTATTTTTGCGCTTTATTTGAGAGTTGAAACGAGCAAACACATCGATCTTCGTGCGGTTGTGTGACTCTGAGATGAACTTCCTTGTGGGGATGGGCCCACCGTATAATCCACTGGCGGATAACCCCCGTAAATCAGAGATGACAGGACGAGAAATGATTCAAATGCTTGGGATAATTAACGGATTCATCATGATTTCATTGCTTTCCTGCAGATTAGGCATGAGTAATAAAGACATTGAGATATCAAATGATTGAGTAAATTTCGAGAATAACGCCCATCTTATAAAATTTGATTATTTCAGAATGAAATTTTGGAGAAAGATGAAATGCACGAGGTTTTAACTCACATCCTTCAAATTACCAGTCTGATACTCTACTTTTTTTTTTTTTTTGATATCAACAGTTTTTATTGGCACTTGAAAAAAATATTTACATATGTACAGTATAAAACAGTGAAAAAAAACTATAATCATTAATTACATGTGTTATGATTATTGAAGTTCATGGATGTTTACATCTCTCGAACTTCTACATTTTATCCACATGGAAACATAGTCCATGAAAAAACATAATTTATATTATTATATTGTGCGTTGCGCTTAATTTTTGTATTAAAATATATTGTTGGTTTCTAGCGATAGTAAGTCTGATACTCTACCAATTGAGCTACTACGAGTTCCACTATTTACCTTCGAATTTCACTGTTAGAAAAAAATGGAAATTTCATAGACAATTTGATGGGATTTTTCATAAATGTGATATTGAATTTTTTTATGGGAAGATGGTTATGAAATCTGCGAGTTTCAGAGGAAATTCGAAGGAATGTATGTGTCTTAAGTAGAATTAAAACGGAAATTCTACAACTTACTTGAATTTTCAACTGAACATGAATATTCAGAATCAAATTGACTTGAATTTTCAATTTTTTCTTTTAAATTTTTCTATTTTTACTAAATTTTCAAAAAACACTCAGTCTGAAATTTACAAATTTTATTGATATTCAGGCGTGAAATTATTTGAAAATCGATGTTGCGTTCATTTTTCAATGACGTAATTATCTGAAATTCCAGTAGAAATGTGAATTGTTAGAAATTTCCGGGATTTCGTACGGAAAATTCAGATGGAAATTTCTAACAGTGTTTTTATTCCGATATATTACCTTATTTTTTGCACCCCTCTTTCTGGTATTGAATTGATTAACTTTTGAAAAAAATGTGATAGAATTGTTTCAGTCAAGAGATTATCGTGTCCTAATAAATGAATAATCAAAAACTTTCAAGCCTTTCCCCATCATCTCAAAGAGAAAAAACATGAAATTGTTATATGTTACATGCTCAAGGTTCTATTCTATCATCGAAAGTATATATCCGAGTTCAACAAAAGGAAACTCTTTCGAATACAAATATCATTGATGGCCCTCGAGGCCTCGCGTGTTGTTTTTTTTTCTCTCTCTTTTCTCCATATACCGGTGAACTTTCACTGTGTCGAGAGTAAGAGTGCATGGGTGCTTTTACCCGTGATACTACCAATGGGTTCATGGAACTCTTCTGTGACGACACACGATTTACTTACAAATGAAATTTACGAGTTAAGAATAATCAAATAATTGATATTATCTGCAGAACCGCAGGAATTAGGATTTTTTTCGGCATGAAGGCCTTCTTGAAATTTTTTTTAATAAAATCATGAAGATGCATTAACCGTGAGTGCATCATTGTCCATGTTGAATTATCATATTTTGATTATTAATTTCAGAAATTTTTGGAGAAAGACTTGGAAAAATAGTGCATTTATCAAAAATTTTTCAAAAATCTCGAAATCTCACTATTTCGAGATTTCTGGTTAAATCTCAAATTATTTGGGATCGAACCCATCTTTTTTCTGAATCATTATGACTGCATGAGACGCGTGTGGCACCGTATTCAAAAACCATTTCCATTCATTCTCGCATTTCCTCATTTATAAATTTTAATATTTCAGAAAAGAAAGAAATGAATAATAAAATGTTTCTATTGAGAGTTTATGCTTGAAAATGACGTAAGAAGAGCACATAATCGGATGTATGTGCTCTTCTTACGTCATATACGTATGACAATACGTATCTGTCAAGTGCACAAAAAGTTAGTCGGAGAAGTGATCTTGAGAAGTAAAGATATACCTTTCGTGTACAGTAATCAATGAATATGAAATCAAGAAAAGGACTTGTATTATTTCCGAATCCTCCTTCCGATAATTTACTAGTTCAATTTTTACGTGAAATTCTCGACGCAAAAAAAATCTGTTCCCTATTGCCCCACCGGTCCATTATCCATCTGTATCTTATGATTAAAAATATAGTGCAAGTTAAAGTGGAAAAAAAATTATTTTACTAGTCATCAATACTCTCGAATAATCCTGATATTAAATACGCAAATTTCATTCTCATTACGTAAACATGGAAAAAGTTTAATTTGAAAGTGACAGTTTTTTTTCCCTTATTCATAGAACGTTTTTCCCTTCTTTGACGTGCATAAAAAAAAAGAGAAATAAAAAAATAAAAAATGATACACCGATGAATTTTAAAAGAGGCGTTAATGCGAAGCTCTTTGGTAGTATCGATTAGTCATTAACGCCGAGCTAACGATGTATTTTAACCAGTGAAAATCAATGACAGGAGAGACTTTTATCGTTTCAGCATATCAGATAGGGGATTATGTATATTTTTCAAAGTACAAAAGCATTATTTCTGCATTTTCCTATTACATCACAGTGTCAATATAAAAAAGCAAAATATTTCTCGAGTAATTAAAAAGTATTGATGAATTAATTCGACTCCAGTGAATTCAAATGCTTGCAAAAAAAACCTGGAATTAGACTAATTGCGGGGTAAAAAAATCACGAGAATTGCGTAAAATAATTATTTCACTCATTTTCTTATTTTTTTCTCCTCTCTGTAAAAATTCACAAGTTGAAAACTCTATGAGTTAAGGGAAGCAAAGAAGAGAGAAAGAGAGAGAAAAAAAATAAAACAGTGGATTACGAAAAATGAAGCATAATAAACGTGACAGTGTGGTACTGAAATTGTTATCTTCATTATGCCTGGCGCTATGCCGTAATTCATGCCATAGATCATTAGACTCATTGTTGTAATTATCGTCGCGTTACAATCCTATTCAGTTCTCGTCACGCCTGCCGTTTCCCTTCTTTTTATTCTCTTTCATTCTTTTCTCTCATTTTTTTCTTTTAATTTTTATTTCAACCTACTCCTCTTATTCGTGACAATCTGCAGCTTGATGCAGCAATATGCGCGCATTTCTACCTAATTTAATTCATGCAACAATTTTAATTCAATTTCACGAAAGAAAAAGGAAAAAATTCATTTTTATCGTTTCAAATTTGAATAATCACATTAATGTCAAATAAAAGCCACTGAATTAAGTTTATTAATTCTTTCATTCTAGACTAATTGAGTTACTTTTTCATCAGTCTTTCATTTACTCTTTTATTATTCGAAATAAATTAATAGCATTGAGATTGTTATTTCTATAACGATGAAATAAATTTCAAATATTCTCACACTATTATCACGATTTTTTTTTTATTTCCATTGTTATTCTTTCTTTTTCATTTAATTTCATCGTTCTTATTGCAGTGAACTGCTACCATTTCTTTTTTCTCTCTTCTCTCTACCTTTGTTTTCTTTCTCTTCTTCTCTAGCCAACCGTTGAAAAGAGTGTCGATATGACGGTGTAACACACCCACTGGGAACAGACCTGACACAATAAAAATGTCCACTTTCTATCTATAAAAAAAGCCCAGAAACACAAATAAACGCGGAACAAACGTACTTGTGAAGTGAAAAAAAAAAAGAGGAAAAAAAAAGCATCATGTACTTGAGGATCATGTAGTTCGCGTGACGCATGTCAACAGTTGTACTCTTCATTCATAAATCTTAATAAAAAAATACCTATAAAGTCCCCATAAAATATATATAATATGAAGAAAGTAAGATAAAAAAAGGTAGAAACACGGAAAAAACATCGTAATAATAAAATTCCAGGAATAAATTAAATTCTATTTTTTTTTTTTGCTTTTTACCGTTTCCCAATAAACTGTGAATGCGCATTCAACGAAAAACAGAACAAGCTGTAAAGAAACGGAAAAATATTTAAACGAGAGAATAGTAAAGAGACAGAGAGCAAAAAAAGAGAGAAGAAAGTACACACTGTGATCAGTTTATTATTCGATTCCATATAAACGTGAAAAGCATCGAGGAATCTTGTGACTACAACATCGTCACGCCCGAGCGCTTTTCTTTTGCCTCGGAGATAAAGACTTCAGTGAGGAAAAAACGTTGGAAAAAAAACGAATTACGAGAAGAATTCAAACGAAAAACAGCAAGAAAAAAATAGTCATAAAAAAAATGGAAAAAGTTTACAGAGTAAAAGAGAGCTGTATATATGTGCTTGAATAATCGAAACGATTGGGTAATTCTCAACTGCGTATCCTCTTCTCCGTCAGATAAAGTACTGAGATAAAGGAAAAAGAAAAATAAGAAAATATGCGAGAATGAAAAAAAAAAATTGAGGAAAGAGAAGAAAAACGGGAGGAGGGGGGAATAAAAAAGAATACCAATGGGTATCGGATCATTGATTCCATCGTAAGGCCTTTTTCAGATTCCCACGTATATTAAAACCATTGCAGACTTACACTGAAGGCGAGCCAGTTCGACCCAGGGAATAATAATACAGGATTACTCAAGAGCATCTATCGGAAGGTGGCCATAATCTGTGTCGAAGCTTCCCTTTTTACGAAAAAAAAACACATAATAAAATGGATAAGACGTTTTAGTATCATTCACTGACCAAGTCAAGAGGGATGAGAATAATGATGAATCGAAATTTAACTCTTTGAAATGTATTATGATAATGATATTTTTTTTTCAACATTAACTTTCACAGTAAACTAATACACGCACACGTGTGGATGAATGAAATAAGGAGAGAGAGAGAGATATATAGAGACGGAGTTCTGGGCATTCGCACAATTGTACACGGGTCAAGGAGTTCAAGTGAAAGTATTAAATATCAGTGGCCTCCGGGATAGATCTGCAGCGATACACACGTTAATACACCTTCAGGGGAATTCTTCTTTTTTTTTTTTTTTCATTTTTTTTTATTTATTATTTTTTCATTGAAATGAAGGTGAGATCGTGAGAGTTGAGATAGAATTTTAATACAGGTCAATTATAATATTGTTGAGAATTAATTTATTAATCTGGTGCTTTTTCTTTAGCTGGATAAAATGATGATGGTATGTTATTATTGTTTGGCTTCTTTCTTTCGGTGGAATTTTGCAGAGAAATTGTTGTGAATGCTTTGAACTACGATGGAAAATTCAAATTCTATATCGTCTTCTTAGAATCAAAGGGGCGTAAGTGCTGTGCTTATACATAGCACTTACGCCACTTTGTTTCTATGGTGATGATATGTTTATTTCACCCCTAATGTCCATTCCGCTTTCACCTTCACTTACAACCCTGTATACATACATATATACTTCAGTCAACAAGCTCCAACATTTCGTTAAGACAAGTAGAAAATAAACAAGTACAACGCCCATAGACTGACCGATCAAGGACAAAATTTCTATTTTCATTCTACCCTGCTGAACTATCAATAGACATGTAAAACAACTCCGCAGAAATTTTCTAATTCCATTCCCCCCTTGTCTATTCTGGATAATCATACATCAATCACAACTAAATATATTTATGCACTATTGAAAAAAAAAGTAGTAAAAATGATCAAATATTGTTGCCATGGGTCCTTTGCAACTATTTTTTTTTAAATAATCAACCTCTAGAAGGCCACAAAACCAGTATACTGATGGTATGAAAGTGCTTCACTGTAAAAACGAGTATCTTAAGTTAAGATACCAGTTAGAGAACAATATCTGGATGATAATAAGCAAGAACGTCTTAAACAACATTTTTTTCGAAATTTTCTTGATAGAATATTTAGGTTCAGGAAAGTTTGTTTACTGAAAAATCACTGTCAAAAAATTTTTGGAAAAAATGTTGGTTGAGACGTTATTGCTCATCAGAATCTTAAAATTAAAGAATATTTCAAAATTGCCATTTACTAGCAACAGCGTCTCCAAAGTGTTTTAAAAGTGTTTACAAAAGTCTCTTAATTTCAAACATTTAATAAAAAAAAAAAAAATTTAAACATTTGTTTTTGCAGTGTTGTTATATCCACGTTGAATGCTCATATATAATCTGAGATTCACGTATTCAGGTCTAAATTAGAATTTCGAGATGATTTTAATCCCCCCCCTCCTTCCTCTTCTCGACTCGACTCTAATAACACGCACATCTAACTATACTTTCCAGTTCTTTATTCATAGATGAATAATCTGAAACAGTTATACATTGTACATAATTCAACTTGTTTTTAGTCCCTGAATTATATTTTCATAAAACGAAAAAAAATTCAATTTTCACTATAAAAAGTATGAATAAGTATTTAAGAATTCATTTTTTTGCGAGTTAAAATTTTCTATTACATTTATGAATAAATCGTCGCTACTGCAAAACCAGTATACTGGTGTTACGTGTGATTGAAACTTTATTTTTGATGAATAAGAGATAGGGGGGCACCTTTGAACCCTTTTTACTTTTTTAATTATTTATTTTAACATAATAAAATAGTTAATCATCAATATTTTCTATGTCGAATCAATACTTTGGATATTTAACGGTTATAATATACCTCCGTTGATTGCGAAAAAATTATGGATCATAATTATATTATCGATAAAAAACATGATTTTGTTCAAAGGTGCCCCCCTCACCCCTAATATGATACCAGTTAGCTTTTTTCCACTTTTTTAAAGGGAGATGTGCCTCTCGAAATGTCGACCCTCTAAAAGTTAAAAAATCTGTTGACTTTACTCAATTTAGTCAATTCAATTAGTTAATTTGTTTGAGTTCCCTAAATTTATTATATTTAACAATTTTTTAAATTATTTCAAAAAAATATTTGCTAAGGACCAATAATCTCAATATTTCATCATTTTCACCTCATTTTTTTTGGTATACGAAGAATCATATTTTCAATGACTTCGGAAGCTAATAAAACTCGTTTGAAAAAAAAAAAATATAAGGAGAAATATGAAAGAACCAATCTCTCACAGTTTCTCACCCATTGATTATCATTATTGCGAAGCACTCTATCTTACACAATGATGCTGAGAGTGTGTTGCAATGTTAAAGATGTTAACGCATAGTAGTCATAATGTATGAATAGATACATTGAATTAAATTTTGTAATGAATGAGGAGAATTAATTTCAGGGAGAAAACTACGTAGGAAGTCTACTTCTCTACCTCCATCTGGAATTATCATAAATTGAGTGAAAAACAAAATTTTTCTATTGTTGAAATTTATTCATCTTTTGATGGATCAATGATTACTTTATTCATTATTTCTTAATTAGTAACTTAATTGAACCATCTTCACTTCTACTGCACACTGTTAGAAAAAAATGGAAATTTCATAGACAATTTGATGAGAATTTTCATAAACGTGATATTGAATTTTTTTTTGTGAGAAGATGGTTATGAAATCTGTGAGTTTCGGAAGAAATTCAAAGGAATCTATGAGTCTTGAGTAGAATTGAGACGAAAATTCTACAACTTACTTGAATTTTCACTTTTTTTTACAATTTACGTGTTTTTGCTGAATTTTTAAGAACCAATTAAACTGAAATTCACAAATTTCATTGAAATCCAGGCGTGAAATTTTTCAATTACGTAATTATCTGAAATTTCAGTAGAAATGTGACTTGTTAGAAATTTCCAGGATTCTGCATGGAAAATTTAGGCGGAAATTTTTAGCAGTTCACCTTTTCACAACCTGTTTGATTCTTATATTTCAAAAAGAATTGACTGTCAATTTCATCTGAGAGGAATTAAATTTTCACTTATAATACCACAAGAGCTTCAAAATTATCGGGTATTTCCCGATAGGTTCGTTGCAAACAAATGAAGGAGTCAAGTTTTTCAGGTTAAAAAATCACGAGCGCGAAGCGCGAGTGATTTTTCCTGAAAAACTTGACGACTTTATTTGTTTGCAGGGAACCTTGAGGGAAATGCCAGATAATTTTGAAGCTCGTGTGGTATTCGGGGGATTATTTTTCCGTCCCAAATGTCGGCCAATAGAATTGCACCATGAGACGAAATGTACAGTTAACAAATAATTAATTTGACTGGATCATGTTTTGTTTTTTATATATAGCAACTACCAGAGAAAATTTTCAAAAAATTATCAGTATAATACCATGTAGGTTGTACCACGTGACGTCGAATGGTGCAATTCTATTGGTCGATATTTGGGTCGGAAAAATAATCTCCTTAAAACTATATTTAAATGATCTTCAAAAAAACATCAAAAATAATTACAAATGTAATAATTCTGTGAATTTTCACATTCTCTCAGACTCTGATACCACATTTGAATTAAATTCCAGTGGTTTAATTCATTGAGTTTGTGTTTGTATGAATCTTCTTTAAAAAAAAAATGAAAAAAACAACACCTGGAATGACACCACAAGCTAAAACTACAGATTCATGATGTTATTAAATTCACAAGAGTATCCTTCTTCTCTTGATAAGCAATGTAAGAGAAATGGAGACAGAGTATATATATCTACCTAAACAAGTTTAGAGAAGAGAAACACAGAGAAGAGACAGTGTTGCAACAGCACTGAGAGAACGATTACGTTCCATGGTAATACAAGACTGTCGTTAGTCACAGCGCGCTAATATTATTAAGCTTATGCATCAACGACAGTGTATATTCATGAGTTTCACGACGCATAATATGCGAAAGTACAACTGGGAAAATCATTAGACTGAGAGAGAGACAACAAATGGTTTGTCATGATGTCAATGAAAAAAAAACACTTTTAGCTCTGGATTGAACGCATCAAAATACTCTTCTGCACGTGTAATTGACCAAAAACGCTTCCAAGATGAACATACATGCTGCAAAATTTTGATGATTTCTGGCAAAAATGGCAGAAATTAACGCGGTTCACGTGCAATCCACATAGATATTATTTTTTAATTTTTTTTACATACAATTCTGTGAATCCTAAGATCATTGATTTCAATTATCATTGATTTCTAAACAGTGATGTTCTATAGGTTGAACATTATGTCTCATGGCGTTAGGGATAAGTTTTTAAATTGAATATCTCAATTTCTGGATGATAAATTATTGTAAAATTTCTCCAAAAGTTGAACATTACTTTGAACTTCGTGTTCACGAAATTGTATGTAAAAAATCATTCAAAATAATTTTTACGTGGCTCCTAAGTAGAGCTGCTGGCCGAATCCTTTTTTTTTTGTAGAGAATTTCAAGAATTCCGGAAAAAATCGTGGCAAAATTGCTCTATTTCTTTTTTAACCAACGAATCACCGAGAAGAAAAAATGAAGCCACGCGTCAACCTCCTGAAGAAAAATCCGTAATTTTTTGAAGAAATTCTACATATAACTATTTCATTAGAATGTTCATTTTACCCTACTTCTCATCGACGAAAGTAGTAGGTTAGAAGTTGGAGATAGTAATCCTTGATGGTAGCTTTTGAACGAACACGATGACATCTCAGGTCAAAGTCTCTGTGCTTTCGATCGCACGTGGGACGCATCCGTGAAATGCAATTTTCCATGAGTTTGGCACTGTGCCAGTCTCCTACGAACTATCGATTTTCTCAAATGAGAGGAGTCTGCAAGGTTACCAGAAGTACCAAGAAGGATAGGGTTTTACGGTTTTTTGGAAAATTCACAATTCAGGAAACGTAAATGATGAAACGAGATAAGTTTATTCAACTTGGTCATCTGTTTTTCCGGAACTATTACGCTGGAGTGAAGGAAATAGTGGAAATTTGTTGGAGACTTCTTCAATTTGTTCGAATAATTACACCTGATAATGCTGAAATCGTGTTGAGACTCTTGTCTTTTTTTCACGTCCATCCTATCTAAACTGTCACGTCTATTCCTCATTTCTCATTGGTTGATCAAAATTACACGCTCAATTCCAAAAACAGTAGGAATGAAGAATACAATAATTTCTCGAAGTAATTAACGATCATTCATAAAAGTTTTCAATTTTTTGGATATATGACCTTAAATAATTCAATCAATTCTATGATATGGTGGCCTTATAACTACAAATTACATATTAAAGAGGAAATTATTTCTATCGATATTATAGAACTCTTTTAAAATAACGTTCGTATTATAAATATATCACTCTAATTATTAGAAGTATTAAAATTCTATCAAAATATCCAATTTTCAGAATAGGTAATTTAAAAAATATGATAGTCTGTTGAACATTTCAATGGACCAATTCGATTTTTTTCAGAATTATGTGCTCAGCCAAATGATTATGAAAAAATAAAGAAGGCGGAGTTCCAGCCAATCCCTTATGCAAACCATTCTAGGGTTAATGAATTATATTTTATTACTAAATAAAACAGTTACTGGGACAATTCATGATAATTCCCTTTGATTCCGAGATATTTCATAAAAATCGAACTTCAAACTAAGAGTGACTTATCTTATTTAACCTCTTTAATAAATCATTAATCTCATCCACGTTAAATTTTTCCCTGTAACACTCTATATCAGTGGAAAAAATAGCGTAAGATGTTTATAGTTATATATTTTTAATGTTTTTTTTTCCCCTGGTTTACGACAGAATGGAGAAAGCCGTGAATTGACAAACAGTCTAATGGTGGAAGCCACAGAATAACAAAGAGACTGTGCAAACCTTGCATTTCCATATTTTTTTTAGAAGTAGGGTAAATTCTACGTAGTGCTGGATCACGTATCCAGTGAACGAATCAACTATTCTACAATTAAATTAACTCTTTCTTTTGAAAATCTCATTTCTTTTACAATACTATCACTGAAAAATCCATGGATACTCAATTCTTTTGGAATTATAAATATTTCACCTAATTCGGAGAGAATTAAAAGAAAAAAGTTTCTGTGAATTTTTATGAATATGACCCATTTTCTTTTCCTCAGACAATGAAAAAAGATGCCACATTCTGAATTGAATGACCCTTGATTATTCATAACGAAGGACATCGCAGCCCTACGTCTGGTTGTTTATTGTGTTTTTCTTGTTCTCTTTTTCATTTCATCCGTCAGTTTTTATCGTGAAAATAAAATATTTATGTGCATCAAATATTCAACGATTTAAGGTTATTCTTGTTCATTCAAACAATTCTGTATCATTCAAAGCAATATTGATTTGTGCGCTGGAGAATACTTGAAAAAAAATTGTTCAGAAATAATTCGTATTTTTTTTTTCAAGTTCTCCAATATAAATCCCGATAAATATTGTTGCAGATGCATAATGAAGGATTTTCATTGACTTCCATACGTTTTTTTTCTTTATTGGGGAATCTAAATCTGACAGGACCACCTCTATGCAATTAATTATTGATATTTTCTCCCGTGAATGCAGATTATTTCGTAAAATATAACAGAAACTATTAAAGTTACAATAATTTATTGAGAGATTTTTTTTATAGCTCAATAAAAATCGCTACCGAAAAGTTGTCCTATCATTTTTAATTAGACTCTTTCCATTTGTGGAAAAGATATAAGTAACATAAGGAAAACCGGGGCAAAATGGGGCACGGGGACATGCGCTTCAAAGTACCCCATTTTGCCCCGGTCTCTCTTAATTAGACTCAGTCAGATCAGAAGATTGAAAAAAAGTCATTTCAAACCTCGAATAATTTAAGATTTTATCAGAAATTTCAAAATTCCGTGATTATTTGAAAATTTTATATTTTCCCAATGTTTTTTTTTGAAATTTCTCTGAAATCCATCTCCGGCAACCTTCATTTGCCCATCTACAATCTTAAAGTCAGTGCAATTCTAAGAAACTTGAGATTTTACCAAAAATCTCGAGATTTTTTGAGATTTTGAGTCAAACTTAGTCAGACAGGGGAAATTTATATTAAAATAAACTGAGATACTCATTTCTTTTGTTGAATTAAATTCTCTATTTTCACACTTCATTCAAAACTTGGAATTACATATTAACCTACTGATTATAAACTGAGTATTTACGTTGTAGAATTTGGACCAAGATAACTTCCGTTATCCTAGTGAAATCCCTCATGAGGGACCATACGAATGGCTAATTGCATTCGCACGAGATGGAATTACCCATGAGAATGCTTAGTTAGCACCTTCTGCCTGGACACTGTCTCAGGAAGGTGACCGAGTCTCTGCAATATTCATGAACGGAGAGGAACAATTTCAGAGGACTTCATGAACTACAAAAAGAGGTATCTTGACCGAATCTTTACCGATTCTCGAGAAATTCCACAGAATGATTGCATGAATCTTGAGGAAATATGCATATGATACAATATTACGCACAGGAAAAAATCAAAAATCAATATTCCTTCAAGGATCTCAAAATTTGAGATTACATTGTCATTTCAACCCTTGGAGTAAACATATCTGAAGAGAACTTCGAAGCACACACGGAGTCAAATTGACCTCACTCCATACGAAATTTCTGAATTAAAATGTTAATGAATGGAGATATTTTAGACTGAGATAAAATTGACTGAGATATAAAGACTGAGATGAAATTGGCCGAGATAAGAAGAGGGGTCACCATTTTCAGAATACTATATAAGTCAAAAACTATCCATTAAAAAAAAAATTATGTTGTGAAGTTAGTAGCTAAAACAATTGACTTTCGAATGCAATCGTCATTGGTTCGATTCAATTATTTTTTGATGGTGAAGAAATCAATCGAAACTGGACCTCTCTTCTACAGAAGTTTAATTTGAATACAAAAGCCTATAAGTGTCGAAGACGTGTATTACAAATATTTTTATCGATCTCGTCATATTTTAAGGCAAAAATATTTTTGGGGTCAAAATGACCCCCTGTGTACCTCGATCGTTGAAATATTGCTATTGAGGAGATGTAGCGGAAAGAGAAAGATATGATTAACAGTATTGAGAAATAAAGATGTTTCTTGACGAATATGAGAAAATATTCATATAATACGAAGTATCGCACGAGAAAAATGTCAAATATTTCTTTAAAGATCTCAAAAGTTGAGATTAAAATATCATTTCGATCTTTCTTTTTTTGCACATGTGATTATCCGCCTCAACTAATCCGTCATTCTGCTACTGGAATGACTGTCAAGATTATGCAACATCGAGGAAGATTACGTCTAACGGAATTATGGAGTATTACGAATGACATTCTCATGTGAAACCTGAGTTTTTTGAACTCAAACACTCGTTATCCCTACCACCAACATCTTCATTGTAGAAAGCTCCATCGAGACACACTAATATGTGGCAATCTTCGGAGCCCTAAACTCATTGAATGAGGGGTAGGGAGGACTCAAACAAGTTCGGGAAATCAGAGTTTAGTGGCTAAACTTTAGCTTCAAGCAGCTCTCCAATTTTGCCACGTTCACAATTAAACGCATCAAATTTCAATAACACAACAAATCTCCTATTACAAAAAGTTCATGCACGTCGAGTGTAATGCTTAAACTGTCACGTCTATTCCTCATTTCTCATTGGTTGATCGAAATTACGCACTCGATTAAGGAAACAAAACAGAAGTGAAAGATACAAACAATTTTTCAAAACAATTATCGATCGTTGGCAATAATTTTCAATTCAACTCGAAGAATAATCATCGAAAAAATTGGAAAAAATAAATTTGAATAGATGAATTATGCGCGCGATTGGTCTCATAATTAAAAGAAAAATGCTACATTTAGAAAAAAAAATGGTAAAAACTATCAAATATTGAGACAAATGGTCCTTATCATACATTTTTTTGAAATGACTTTAGTCAATTCAATTAGTTAATCTGTTTGAATGGAATGAATTCAGTTAATTCAACAACTTTTTAATTATTCCAAAATAAAAATTTGGTAAAGATCAGTTGCCTCAGTATTTGATTGTTCCAACCACTATTTTTTTCCTCAGTGTATACACTAGTGTTTAATAAAATTACAAAGTAATAAATTATCCTGAAACATTGCATGCATTAATGATATCAATATTAGATAATTCCCTGGACATTGAGCTCTTAATTATTCTTCTGAATAAAAATATTTTTGCATACCTCAGTGCGTATCTTACTAACTCATTCTCACCAATATCACCGAGTCGTGACGAAAACTGTAAGTAATTTCCTTCCTTTTTTTTTTCTTTCACTCCATAAAAAATACCAAAGTTCATATGGAGATAATCGAAAAATTTATAGAGAGCATCATCAGTGCATGAGACGAAAAATTATTTTATAATTACTCTGCACGATTTACAGAAGGCGGTTACTGGGTTGGACACCTCTTCATTTCTGTTCAGTTATATCTCAATCGTCCCGCATACCAGCCGAGGCATAACATAGAGAACATTCTAATTTTTTAACGGTTGAAGAAAAAAACACAAAAAAAAACAAATGCTTTCTACTTTACCTAATTTCCATTGAAACTTCATTATGAATTCGTGAAAATTATTATTTAATAATGATGAAAAATTAAAAAAAAAAAAAAATATGTAAACCTTGGCCCTGAAGTGAATGATTTTTTTTCAGTTCTTCTCAATTATCGGAGAATGGTTGAGAGCTCTAACCTAGATACTGGATGATGCAAATAATTATCTCCGTAAAATTTATATATCTAAAAAAAAATATCAAGCTGCAAAAGAAGCAGAATGATACATTGTAGAGATGAGGAGAGAGAAATTCAAGGGAGGGGAAAAATGTTTACTTCTCTCTCTTTTTCTCTTGTTGTTTTATAAAGAGAGGCAAGGCCCCATCATGTTTGTTAATACCAAAAGGAAACACCTTTCTTATGTATTAAACGAAAGACAAGAGTGGGACAGGGAAGAGAAGGAGCCTAGCTTGGTACGTACAAAGACTTTCAACCGGCAGTAAGCATCACGACGTCATGGGAAGCCGTTCGTCAACTACATCCAGGTATTACCTGGTACTAATCACACTGTTTCAACTTCTTGTCACACGTGAGTGATGAATTTTGCATATTACACTTAAAAACTATTGTTTTAACCATTGAATTCTTCATTAATCAATAAATTGTGTGCAGTGATGATTTTTCGTTATTTGTTTCTGCTTTAAAATCATGTAAATCATGAGTACGTCATGTCCAGAGTGCGAAAGAAAGAAAATAAATAAATTTCCAAACGATTTTCCACTGGACGCCGCTGACTTGTCTAGACATTTGAGAATGATCGGCTGATGGCAGGAGGAGGGGCAGGGGGAGGGAGTTGGGGGCAATGCTTGGTAGTTTAGGATAAGCCGAGTCGATCAATCATCGTTACGACAAACGACGTGTTCTTACGTGCAATTTGCTCGAAAAATATTTTCTTAGGGAATTTCGTCGTTCTTTTCTCACTCTTTCTATCTTTCTCTCTCTCTTTTAAATTTAGTTTTTTTTTACTAGTGGATGATTCGCGTGAAACAGACGGAGTGTGATACGGTGATTTTTCTCGTTTTTTCTACTTTTTTCATTTGGAAACGATTGGAAAGTCATGCTTTGCCCTGAAAAATTCAGTACACATTCAAGTACATTGTGGTAAACAATTTAATTCTCACAAGCGATTCTTTTCTTCAAAAATGAGTTATCATATCATTTTCAGGTGTTTCGTTTCGTTGCATTGAATGTTCAGATTGTCAATGCCTTTTATCTGGGGCTTTGTACGAGTGTGACGAATCAATTAGTTAGTCTTTGTGCTCAAATATCCACGATGTTTTTGGTCGCTCTGTCAATTAAATGATGTCAATTCATAATTTCGATTTGAATGAAATCAATTGAATTAAATAGGACTACGAAAGTTCCGGAGTAAAGTGATTGCAGGAGATTAATAGAGAAATTAGTTATATCTTTATTCGGAAATGTCTCTGAAACGAGCAAATTTTCAAGAAATAATCAAGAAATGCTTCTGTAGAAAATTGAATGGACAAGGAAAAAGGCTTTTTCATGAATTTTTACAAAACTCCTCTTTTCGGAGAAAAATTAGTCAACAATTTTTTTTTTAAATTTCAATTTAAAAAATTTAGCCAACAATTTCTCCAAATCGATGAAAATTCGATTTTTCTACTTAATTCTCAATGAAAATTCCTCTATCGACATATTTAATAATATTCTTTCATGCTTCCAAAAAATCAATAATTACTTACAAACTGTTTCCGAATTTTTTACCTTCAAATTCCGATGAAAATCTCAATAATGAGATCATTGAACTCGTCAATTCCTAATTGATATAATTTGCCGATTTTCATGCAAGTGTAACGGATCAATTAAAATAGTACATAGGATGAAGCATTGAATTCTCGAGAAGCTCAATTCAACCGCAATTAGCACGCGTCTCTGCTCTGTTTCGCAAATCGATTTACAGCATTCGAGGTAATTCTCTCTCTCTCTCTCAAGAGAGCGATAGAACGAAGAGGTAGCAGAAGGGTTTGTGAGGCTGATTCGGATGATTAGATTCACCCGTGATTTTCACCTATTCAATCCCACATCTTTTGCAAAATTTCCATATTTTTTTTGGCAATTTTCCTGTCGAAATATTCCAAAAATGATGTATAGGTATACATCCGAATTTGTTAGTTCTCTATTTTAAAAAGTTCATACACGTCAAATTTAATGCTAAAACTATTACACCTAATCCTCATTACTCATTGGTTGACCAAAATTGAGCGCTCGATTCAGAAAACGAAATAGAAATGAAGGATAAAACAATTTTTTTTAAGTAATTATCGATTTGTGGGAATAGTTTTCAGATTAACTCGATGAATAATCATCAAAAAATTAAAAAAAATACATAAATTTCAGTTAGAAAATTATGAGATCATTTTCCGTGCACAGGAGCATACGATCAGCTTCCTCATGAAAAAAAAAACCGATGAAAAATTCAGTAGCGAAAAAATAAAACTGAATAATTCGATTTTTGTGCAGAAACAAATGTTCGTAGAATCTCGGATTCTAATGGAATTATTAAATTTTTCACAAAGATATTCTCCGAAATATATATATCGTTATCTTAGAAACAGAGCGGCGTAAGTGCTGTATATAAAAATAGCACTTAGGGCCCTTTGCTTCTAACGTAACGATATATGCAAAATACGCCTTTTTAAAACTCTTCGAATGACAATTCAATTGAGAAATTTTAATGTATTATGTATATATTTCTTTTTCAATTTTAATCAATTTTTTTTGTAACTGAGTGACCGTCTGTGTGAAACACGATTTTGGCATAAACGTGACCGACAGAATTGATGGTGAGATAACGTGTGGATTTTACCTCTCTCTGAATAAAAAGAGAGAGAGAGAGAAGTGGAATAAAGTACATGGCTCAATATTTTGGGTACGATGTGAAGGGAACAAAAAAAGTTACATATAAATTTATATGTATATGTATATATATATATATACATATTGGGTGAAGCATGGTTTATGTATTAACACACTAGTCTTCACAATTCTCATCATCAGGTATTGCACAATCAATGATGGTCGATGGATCGGTTGTTTTACGTGTGTTTTCTTTCTTTGGCGCAGAAGCGCATACGGCTTTATTGCCTTTTTTTTATCCTACCAGCCTGGCGTAAATTCAATAAAAGAAGAAAAAAACCATTGAAATGAAAAGAAAGTGAAAAAAATGAGGAATGATAATTGATATGCTGAATAAACCTACTTCAGGGTTTCAGAGGCAATAATAAAAATTTTTAAAAAATGATAATTGAGAAGAAGAAAAATTAATGGAGCTGATGAGATTCTTCTCGATAAATGCATGTTATTTTAAGGCTCCATAGATGGTGTTTCAATTGTGAAAAGTAAATATTTCCTTCCTTTCATTTCACTTCGAAATAACTGAGAATCTGAGGGTGAAAACGGAAACTTTTTTGCGAAGAAAAATATAAACTGTTAAGAAAAATTCTAACGAGAGACATTTTTTCAGAGATGAAATGAAATAACATGACAGGAAATAGCCACAAATTCATTGAAAATTCATCAGCCTGTAATCTATACGAAATTAATTTTCTTCGCTAATTAACTTGATAACCTCATTATTCATGGGAATCGATAATTAATAAAAAAATTTTTTTAATGAATGGAATTCGTTAAATTCAATAATCAAATTATTGAGAATTTTTCGCGTTGGTAATTAAAAGCCAATGTTAATTGGATAAAGGAAAAAAATTTCAATATCGTTGAATTTTTGGCTTGAGTTTTACTGGTCATTATCTAATTTGTCAATGATGCTTTGAAGTTAAATTAAATAAAACATCCCTGATTAAATAACAAATAATTTGTATACTCTATTTGCATCATAATTGGATTGAGTAAATGAAACATTCACTTTGACGTTACGAAGAAACAAGAAACATTTCATTTGCGAGTAGCGAAGAGAAGAACCAATTCATGTGTATAAACTGTTACAATATATACATATATATATTTATAAACACATACAGTATGTTTGTATCAATTACAGCATTCGTTTTGCTTTCTCTTGGAAATGTCAAGGGATCATGATATTTTTTAAATTCTACTTCCTCGGAAATAATGATGAATGATTTGAGTTTTTTTTTCCAGTGATTGTAAGAAGTGAGTTGCAAAGGGGAAATCTATTATTTTCTTGCAGTGTTTCCACTGCTGACCCTAGCAGTTTGAACAGTGCTAGGGCTTCGAAATTACAATATTTCTTTCAATTAATTCGAAAAAAATCAGAGAATGTGGTAAATTTTTTTAGACAAAGGTTCTTGTCAATATAAAATCATTGCTTTAATTGCACACACAGATAGATAATATAATGTAGTAAATATTTTTAGACGAATGATAATTAATAACTCCAAATATAGTTTGTTAGGTTGGCCTATCCGAAAAGTCTTGAAAATTCCCCCACAAGAACATCTTGATTTGGTTTTGTAAATTCGAGAAGGAAAGGGGATGAAAAGAAAATGGAATTTATAGCGATAATGTTACACATTAATTATTTTCATGATGTTAGGATGATAGAACTGCTCATTACCTTCCTCTACCTTATTGCGATCCACAAGGGCTCAAATACTAGTAAATGCACAGTACTCCGTTTTCAAATTACGCGCCAAGCATTCAAAATGCGATGCTGCAACATTGGAACTGAGAAAAATGTGATTGACCTTATTATTCACTTTTAGCAAGTCATTTATTGAAATATTTCTACGATTGATGACGTTTCGCAGTGAATTTTTTTGGGATGATTGATAAATAAATATGTGTGAAACTTTTGTAATATTAACTACATTGCCACCATTTCAAAAAGAGATTATGTTTTTCCCCTCGCTGAGAAGAAAAAATTTTCGTTGTAAGAAAATTTACTTCACCCCAGGAAATTCTAATATATATAGATATAAAAATTGTAAAGAAAAATTTGGTTAAAAAATAATTTTCTTGCTACAAGAATTTTTTTCTCAGTGCTGAGCACTCACACGGATATTCACGCAATTTTGTTAAATTACTGCTTAATAATGACAATTTACTGCAAAATTAATTTTTTTAAAAGGGCAACATAATAATCCTCAAAGTGTCGGAAAATTATGGGAGTATTTCTGTGAAGGATAAATGCTACTTTAATATTCGCAAATGATTTCCTCACATAAATGAGGTCCTACAATTTTCTAATTAAAAATATTTCCTTGTCTTAGAATAATTTACTTAGAAATTAACCAAAAAAAATGGGGGGTTTAGTATTTCACTCCTCGTTATTGTTTTATAAAATTTCCAGAATTTCCCGACTATTTCCAATTCTCATAGATAAAGTCTCTGAAGAACCTATTGTTGCATTAGCAATTAGCCTTTTCTTCATTTTCTTCAATTCGAGATTTTATTTTGAGATCATAACAATCAATTCAATAAAAATTCTTAATTAACATATTATGTTTTAATAGTTTATAATTGACTTTTTAAATGATTGTTTTTACGATTGACTCTTCGGTAAAATTTCATCTTTCAATGCTTCAGCAAAGTCGAAAACATATTCTCGAACTATATATTGAAAAAAAAGAAAAAAAAATTATAAACCAAATAATAAACGTATGAATCCATTCTCTGAGTATTTGCATTGCCAAACTGTGGCAATTTCTACATTCCCAACTTTTTACAAACGAAAATTTCACGAAGCATAAGCAATATCACTGAAAAATCCTGAATTCAGTAGAAAGTCACGAGAGTCAGCAGAAAAATACTTCAAACTCCCTCTTTTCCAAATGGTAGCTTCTTACATTACTAGAGAGAGAGTTCTTGTTGAGTCGTGCTGCTGTGCCTTTATTTCGTGCACTACCACTGACTTTGGTAATTTAAAACTATTTTTTTTTTCAATGCCATAGGAATGCTGATGCTGTAACAATTTGTCGCCGCACAATTGAAACAATTTGAAAAAAAAAATTTAACTTTATCATTTTCTGCATAGTGAGAAAAAATGAAATGAAACGAGAAGAAGAATGAGAAAATTGGCAGTAAAATAGGAAGTGAAAAATTTTTCAACAAAATTTTCATGTCCAAATGGAAATTCTAGACTTCAGAAAAAAAAAATCCGTAGCAATTTAAACCATTGAAGCATAACATACAGTTACATAGTTTCACAGATAGAGAAATTGAGTATCATCAGGTTTCCATCACATCAGACATACAGTGTTGCACATATCTTTTCATCCATTGTAAACATACAAACGAGCAACTGGCGTGAGTGAAAATTGCCTTCTATCTTCCGTATCATTATCCCATGAAGAAAAAATAAAAAATAAAAAAAAGGGAGAGACGGGAAAATTTCATAGCAATGAAGCCAGTGATTGCCATCAACTCATCGGTGATTGGAGTAGAAATATAAAAAAAAAAAAAGTGAAAAAATAGAGAAAGAATAAGATAAAAAGAATCGCCAATAATTACGAGAAATCAATGCCACAGCAAGGGGATACTTTTCAATTATCAGAAAACAAGTAAGACATAACTGTCGGACATTTTCCAGTAGAATCGTTAGGGAAGCTGGATGGAATTCTCTTGTTTACCATTGTGTGTATCGTAAATTAGAAGACGAGGTAAACGAGTACACTCGTTAAAAAAAACTTTACGCTCCTCTCTCTCTCTCTCTCTCTCTCCTACTCTCTCTTTCTTTCTCTCTCTCTTTGCACCACTAAACTCTGAAATGATGTGAAGACAAACACAAACACATTGCGGATGTTGTTAAAATCGATTTCATCAAGTTTAACCGACATTGAAACATAGTGTCGAAGGTTTACATGGAAAATAGCCTCAGCCATCATTACTAGTTTTGCAAACTTGTTGTAGATATATATATATACACGCCCAAGTGCATTTTGCATAGTCCAGTAGGATTGATGTTGATGGGATGTAAGTGGAATTTTGCAAACCGTTAACCCGTATCCATAGATGGTCAGCCATTATGCGATCGATATATTTTCCATCGAAGAATGTGGCTTGTTTAATGACTTTTAACATTGGAAAGAAAAAGAAACGATGATTCTCTCCTTTTTTTTTCCATTAATGTAAGTTGAAGAAAAATCGAGAGATGAAACCGGTACCAATTGGTGGTGATTATTCGTCAAGACATAGTATTGCTTGTTTGAATTGCATAATCAACTGAGCTCTTTGATACATCAAATATCTGTTTAACGATGACTCGACGTGAATCATTCAACCCACATATTCATCTATTTGGTTGTTAATGTTGATTAATGCTGAGTTTGTAGATTTTTTTCAAAAATTATCAAGTTTCCATAGTTGTTTATTGTGTGTTTAATGCGAATTTTCATTTTTAAATTACAGATGTATGCAGTGGCGAGTATTATGGTAAGCTGATTGGCAAGCTGTCAGAGCTTAATCATGGTGTCAGCGGTGAAGTTTATGCGGTCGATGCTAGAACATTATTCATAAAGGATTTTACCTATGATGGCGAGGGGCCAAGTATGTAAATTATAATTTAACTGTAAATTTTTCATTTTTTTTCTTCTATTAGGTAGATGTGTATTCGAATCAATCAGTGGTGGGATTCTTATTTTTTTCTTCTCGTGAATTATTCAAATTTGAAATTTGAGTGGGCGAAAAAGATAAATCGATCATGTTATTAACATGATTCTTTGCGAGTTGTGAGGAAACTTTTTTTTTCTACATAGAATTTTATGGGCTACAAAAAAGGTCGCTTGGTAAATTCCGATGAGTCTCATAACTTCCAAGATAACTCCAAAGCAATCGTACATTTCCTTAACTACTTGAATTAATTGACGGGAGTTTTCAAGAAAAATAAAAAAAATTTTGCCTTTTTTTGAATAATCTTAGTGAAGTTGGAGATCAATAATTCTGTGTCGACTCGATTCAGAGAATCTTGAACAATCACCTTCTTTTTTCAGTTTTTCCTACCACAAAAAAAAAAGGTCATCAGTAACTGAAACGCAAAATTATCTCTTCCTTATTATTACTTCACTATTAAATTAACATCAATCAGTCAGTTCAAGCATCAATCTCAAGTCATCAATCTCACTTCATGAAAACGGATATGAATGCATTATCCTTGATGCGCGCAAAAATAAAAAAAAAATTCTAGTAAATTAAAATGAAGAAAAGAAAAACCAAAGCACGAATGGAAGAGAGCCATCTTTTTTGTATGCAATAAAACAAGTTCGTCATAAATAACCGGATAACTTTCATCCGACTTTCCCCGTGGGTCGATTTCTTATGAACTTTCCCGTCCACCGCTATAATAATATTAAAAATAATAATAATGTTCAGAAGTTTAAAGAAAAAAAAAAGTGATACTTCTTCATTATTCTTTCAATTTCAGCTGCATACTTTTACGCGGGTAATTCAAAGAGTCCAATAACAAATGGATTTAGAATAAGAGATGAGAGAGGTATGTCTGGACCACTTCGTCGTTACAGAAAAAAGGGAATAACCTTGACATTACCTGAGGGTAAAACCCTGAACACTGTCAAATGGTTTGCAGTATGGTGTGATGAGTATGCCGTAAGTAAAAAATATATATCCTTAATTATTTTCTTTAAGGATGTTCTACATAGACCGTAAGCGGGGGTTGTGCGGCATGATAGGGGCAGTGATTTCGTCAGTGTTCCAATCCCTAAACACGAAAAAATGAGTTTTTCAATTCCTCATTAAAATTATTTTCAGGTAATTACGGAACGCTGCGGATGTTCAAATATTATATTATTATTATTACATTTCACAAATACTTTTTTCATTCTTTATTTAATTAGTTTGAGAACTATTTTGAAAAAATCGTTGCGCTCTAGGAAACTCTGGCAATTGTTCAATCCTTTTTATTAATTTTAAAGCCAATTATTGACCCAATCGTCGTACAAAATTTTTCATACGGTTTCTTCATGAATTGGAGAACCTTGGAAAGAAATTTCATTGAATTCTTACATTTTTTAATTTTGAGGAATACCTGTAGAATATCCTTGATTATTTTCTTTAAGTTATTACTCAAGCATTAAATCGTGAATTGCTTCTGCTCCTTTTTTTTCTCTTTCTTGCTATTCGCATTTTTCTTTCCTGTAATACACTTAAAAATCGTAACATACCTGACTTTCACGGCGCGTTAATTCCAGTTCTGGGTGTGTGCGCACATTTATATAGACGACGATGATGGCGAGAGACCATAAAAAATTCCTGTTTCGCTCTCCAAGGTCTTTAAAGTAGAGCGACCGCCAGTAGTTACATTACGGTCTCGGTCTCAATGCCATCGATGCCTTTACTTCCGTTTTATCCTCCAGGTGATCAGGAAAAAAGGGAAAGCGATTGGCATGATACCTTTTTTTAAGGATGTTCCACCGGTTTTTCAGGAAAATTAAAAAATGTACGAATTCAATGAAATTTTTTTACAAGGTTCTCCAATTCCTGAAGAAACCGTATGCAAAAATTTCGATTTTTTTCATACCTGGTTTAAAAGTTATAAATTTTTGGGAAACCATCGTTTAACATGTGTTCTTATGGGAAATTCACAAAAGCTTGAGCAACTTTTCGAAAAATTCTTCAAATTGGATGAAACTTCAGATATATATGAGAAGGTACCGTCCGCACAAAGACTCCATTTTTATATGACAATTGGGTCAATAATTGGCATTACAATTAATGAAAATGATTGAAAAATTGTCACTTGCACGTAAGTACTGCCAACTTGTGTTGCCAGAATTTCCGAGAATGCAACGCTTTTTTCAAAATAATTCTCAAACTAATTAAATGAAGATTTAAAAAAAATATCTATGAAATTTAATGATAATAATATAATATTTGAACACTCGCAGCGTTTCATAATTCCCTGAAAAGGATTTTAATGAGGAATTTGAAAACTCATTTCTTCATGTTCAGAACATCCTTAGATCAAGGCGGAATAAATGAAATTAATTTTTTTTGAAGGAAACCTTTTTTATTATTCACTTGAATAAAGTTGGAATATCCTATTTTCCTTAATTTCTGAAATAATAGATAGTCGAAATTTTGTTAATAATCTTACGTTTCATCTTCAATTTCATTCATCGTATAACATTTAACTCTTCTGAAAATTACAGGTAAACTTTGGAGATGTCAGAATACCCAGAGGTTTTGACTATCCAAAACCACAGAAACTACAAGCACTGAATGGAGTTCACGGTGTAAGCTCTGAACCAGTGGTTATTGTTGATGCACAAACGCTGCTGATACCAGGCTTTAGTTATGATGGTGAAGCACCAGGTAATGGAAACTGTAAAAATTCAAATGATTATATCAACTGATCTATTAATTCATTAGCCTTTGCATTGTTTCTTTTTGAACCATTTTAGACTGAAAAAAAGAATAGTGGTGAAAATAATCCAGTATTCAGGCAAATGGTCCTTAGCAATGGTTTTTTCGAAATACACTGTTTAAAAAAATGGGAATTCCATTGACAATTTGATGGGAATTTCCGTAAACGTGATATTGATTTTTTTTTAATGTGAAGATGGTTTGATATCTGTCAGTTTCAGAGAAAATTCAGAGGATCAAAAAAACTAGAATTTTCAATTTTTTCTTTAATTCTCCTATTTTTACTGAATTTTCAAGAAAAAATTAAACTGAAATTTACAAATATCATTGATATTCAGACGTGATATTATTTCAAAATCGATGATGTGTTCATTTTTCAATGGCGTAATTGTGACTTGTTGGATATTTTCGGTATTTTGTACGAAAAATTCAGACGGAAATTTTTTAACAGTGTAATTGAAAAAGTTGTTGAATTAATTGAATTAACTAAATTCAACAACTGAGTGTAAATTATTTCAGTAGTTTCTACCATTATTTCCTTCTCAGTATATTATTTTTTTATTGATTATTTTTCCAATCCCAATTTCGACCAATAGGAGCACGGGATTTGACATCACGTGGTGTGTATTATTTCGATAATTTTTGGTAATACCACGGCTGTTGCTAAGCAGCAAACAAACGTTTTTAAACAAATTCCAACCCACTTTATCCCACGAAAATGTCAAATCCGTGCACCCTTTCGCCAAAATTGGAATCAAAAAAATAATCCCCCGAATACCCCTCGTGCTTGAAAATGAATTGGGTATTTCCCTCAAGTTTACCCGCTCAGCAACGTGTGCGTTCAGTTTGTCACAAAATCCCTCGCACTCGCGTGCTCGGGATTTTGTTACTGCCAAACTTCACGCACGTGTTGCTGAGCAACAAAACTTTCGTGAAATACCCGCTAATTTTCAAGCACTCGGGGTATTACAAGTGATAATACCTCTTCTCAACAGACGCAAAATTCTGGGTTGGTCCTGGAGCCCATCCATCACCCCAGGGTATTCTCGTACCAGATGAGAATGGAAAAATCGTACCCCTTCGTCGTTACGATAGAAAAACAATAGTCCTAACACTACCAGATGATTTAACTGTTCTTCAACTTGGACACTTTGGTGTTTGGTGTGAGGCATTTACTGTTGATTTTGGCCACATTCAAATACCCCAGAATCTTAACATTCCACCATCGTTAAAGATGCTTGGAGTTTCACCACAGGTAATGTGACATTGCATTTTTCCCTTATTTTCTCCTCTTAATCCTACTTAGTTAAAAAACTGAGGAAAATGTTGTAAAAAAAAAGTGTCTTTGACGCTCAGAAGGTCCAACTGATCAAAGGCTAAAATTTCTTTTTTCCTCTCCTTGTGTCCTTCTGTCTCTGTGTGTGTGTACGTGCTGCTTTTGCGTGTTGCATTACACAGAATGCAAAAAGGACCCTTAGAAATTCTAGAGACCCCCAATGATCTCATTTCACGACATTATGCATTTGTCCATTTTTTTTTCTCCTCTTTTTTCACGATTTCTTTTCATGTTTGCCCCTTTTCAGTTGGATGGAAGAGAAAATTAGTTGATAAAAAAAATGAAGGCAGGAAAAACCATCATTGGATGAGAGAGGGGACACATCGTATCATCATTTAGCCACGTCCACACGGAAATTTGTCTCTGTCAATATACTCTTGCGTGTGTCTCTATCGTGTATATTCTTGGGGCGTTCTCGATTTTTCACATGCTAGGAAGCAAAAAAAAAAAAAGAAAAGAAAATATAGTAGAAGAAAATAAGAAGGATAGAATGAAGTGCATATACAACACTGAAAATGGACAACATTTCTGTTTATTGATCTCTTTTGAGGCTCTTCATGTTCATATAATTTCGTGCATGAACAAATTTTCCTTTTCCTACGAAATAATCTTCGAGAACAGAAATAACTTTAGAATAAATAAATTAAAAAAAAAATTCCCATGATCCGAGTGTGTCTCTCGCAACATAGTAAATTTTTTCCACAATTTTTTTGCCATCCACTGGTGATGAAAAAATTGTGAGAAATATGAAAAAAAATAATAATAAAGACAATAGAGAAACTCGAGATGAAGGATTATAAATCGAAAGAGCGAAGAGCGTCTCGTAAAATTTCTTGCACTATTTTTTTTTTGTTTTCTATTTTCCCACATAAAAATATAAATTGAGTATGAAATAGAAAAATGCCTTTTTCTTACTAAGAAAAAAAAAAAATAAAGAGAAACCTCCGTTTAACCTCCTGTCTCTGTCCTTGTTGTTGCAGACGATTAGACAGGGACAGGGTGATCCGGAGCTCGAGGCGTTCTTCGCGCAATCCTCACCCACTGCTGTATCAGCATCCGCTTCTTCTCTGTCTACTTACTCTGCCTCTTCATTGGCGCAACAACAGAATCAACGTCCAACAACATATCGTCCATTACTACGACGTGATGATCGTGTACAAGTTGTACAAGCAGTTGATTATCGTGTACCAAAAACAATATTGGATGTACCATTTTCATCATTGAATCGTGATGATACACAGAAAAGTCCACAATCATATGCTAGATTAGTTAGAATTGAGGGTGATCGGAGGGTCGATTCATTTGTAACGTATTAACTATATAAAATCTACGTGGAAGTTTCGAAAGATTACTCGATAATTCCCATTTTTATTATAATTTTTTTTTAGATTTATTTAATGGAAGAGAAGTGAGTTAATTACGACATAAAAATTGCAACGAGATTATGAATAAATCATTCCGACCAATTAATAATCCAGTAGCGAAGAGGTAAGACAAGATAAGTCTTTTTTTTTCTCATTTATTTTTTTGGAAATACCCTAGAAAATAAGCGAGATTTGGCAATTTCACTCTGAATTACAATTTTGTAACTCTTGAAATTCTATACCAAAAAAAGATGGATAGTATAGCCTTATCTCGCTTAGTTTCCGAGATATTTCCTTGAAAATGATCTGGAAGATAAGTAGATTCATCCGATTTTACCTCTTCACTACTGAATTCAGTAGTGAAGGGAGAAAAATTATTAATTCAGTAAGACTTTAATGAGTCAGATGATGAAAATTGCTCGAAAATGTTATTTCTCAAAAATGACAATGCATAATTAACTCATCTCTTTTTCCATATTCACTAAAAAAAGAGCCAGAGTTCAAATTCTTCGATATAGATTCAAGGTGTCCCAGCGTTTCCCTTTGATATCAAAGTTCACTGCCAGCATCTCGACGCTTTTCCAATATATCTGAACGTATCTCGACGTAATATCAGCATATACGTTGAGTTAAGTTGAGGGATGACATTTTCCAGCCATCCTGTAACGTAATTCAACGTAATAACAGGAACTTCCCCTGAATATTCGATTTTCTTAGATCGTCAATGGCTTTTAATCTTAAATTTTGAGGATTGAGCCAATGAAAATTGTGAAAAGACCCAGAAAAAAGGATAATTTGTTTGGAAAATTTGGTGAGCAGATGAGTCATTGAGGAAAGTAACAAAAGATTTTGACTCCAAATTCTTGAGGAAAACTAATCAGTTAAAGGGTTAACAAATCCCCTTGTATACATTCAATCTTTGAACTGATTATTTAACGATATTTATTAATATTTTCGTTATGGAAAAGTGGCAACGACTGACGAAGGACATCAGAAAGTCGATGCTTCTGGTATTTCATGGAAAAAAATCATAATTATTGCTAAACAATGGATTTGAAAATTTGAAATTTACTGGGTCTTCCGTTGACCCTTAAGGAATAGGTATATAAGGTATATAATAAGGCTATATACCTATATATAGCGGCTCAGCAATGAAATACCTTCTTTACTGGTTAAGCAACCAGTAACAATAATACCAGAGACAACCAGATGCTCCGTCTGTTCTTCCTGCGATCCCAGAAGTGTTTGGTACTGTCTCAAGTTCTGTCGAAAGCCAGTGTAAAGCTCTTGTGGGTGTAGATCATCTCCTCCATCATGATCCCAACGAGTGGTGGTGAAACAATCAGTATAACAGACCATATTATGGATTATTTTATTCTCAGCACCATGGAATAGAAGATTATTATATTGATCGTCCGAAGTACGATGAGTATTCATATCCACAATCTTCACTTGATCCGAAACTCGCAAATCAGGTGCAATCAGACATTGGTCTTATTCGAACCAAAGGATTCGAAATTTTGGCAGTCAAAATAATATCCAGAAATGTTTCACTATTTTTCCTGCTCATCAAAATTTGGCAAAAAAAGGATAATTTTTTGTGTAGGAGAGGAACAGAACAAATTTCTCTCACCTTTTCCGTGTGATAGTACGTTACACAGTAAAAAAAAATCCCAAAATGTAAATTAAAAGAAACCCGATTCAAGTTTCTATGTGAAACTCAATTTGGATATTTTTTTGAGGCTCAAATAATTACACCATGAGAGATAATTTCCATGAGAGCCTTGAATTGCATTTCTGTAGATATCAGAATCGAGTTTCTCAAGAACCCCAAAGTGGGTTTATCGTTATTAGGCGTCTTGAAATACTCAATTTTTTTCAGTGTGTAAGCTATGTTGATATACTTTGAAGAATCTCAGAGATAGGTTGAAATACGTTACGAAAGAGTTGAGAAGCATCGCAAAATTTAGAATCGGCAGAAGAAATTGGAGGTATAATTGGATGACAATAAGCAATAACGTCTTAACAAACATTAAAACAAAAATTTCTAGGGAATGTACTTTCAGTAAACCATATCTGAACCCAAATATGCCATGTCCAGAATCTCAAAAAAAAAAAAATTCGTTAAGACGTTATTGTTTATTACCATCCAATTCAAAGTTAATAATCATTACCCGATTTCTCAAATTCCCCAAAAAATTCCTCTCAAACGAAAAATAAAAAAAAAATCACGTACGACAATTCATCAGCCTCCTCTTGCGAGAAGAATTTATAAAAAATTTACAAAATATTCATAAAAAGCTAGTAAATATAAAACAAAAAAAAGCCTAAAGTGGGATATGCAGAGCCTTATTTATTAAATGCGCCGGATGAGGTGGGCTATTTATTATAAGCATAAAATTTATATTATCTATCCAAAACTTCGCTGTTCCGTATGTGGCTCACTGGGATTCTTCACCAGATGTAGCATAATACAAACGAATAATGCATTCACAAATTGTATACACGTGGGGTGGAGAATAGAAGGCGCGCGAGAAAAACACGCGTACATGCGCATAATCGTTGGGATAAAGCACGTAGGGCACAAAGAGTGAAAGAGAGGTACCTATATGTGCATCATTGCAGAAAAGGAGATGAGAAGGGTGGACAGATGAGAGGGGATGAGAGGAGTTGAGGATTCTGGAAAATCGCCATATATGCAACAACACGTACCATGTGCACTCGTCCATCCCTCCATCCCTTCTCTCCCTCTCTTTCTCTCAGTCTCTCTTCGGCCTTTTATTCGTCGTGCCTATACAATCTCAGGCACGGAAATGCGCGTGTGACACCCTTGATTACGCGCCTTGTACCCACAGCTTGTAAATTGAAATGTCTCCTGGCTGATGGGCGAAAGAGCCGCAAACGAAGGAGCAAGAGAGGGGGGAGGGGATGTAAAGAGATGAGAACATGAGAGGTATTGAGATATAGAGGAGAAAAAGGGGATATTGTGGAGTAACGAGAAGGACTATCGCATACACATGAATACAGACACACAAGAGGCCTGGGACAATTGAAAATGGGAGTTTATTGAACTCGCTCTGAGCCAGTTTAAAAAAAAAAAAGAAGTTTTTATTTTTTTATTGCAGAGCTTTAGTCGTTGCGCAGAGTTCTATTTTTTTATTGTGCACCAGTATTTACACATCATGCACGAGTTATATGGATTTTATATTTATATTTATATTATGTATTTTTTCTTGCATTCATTATTTCTTTTTGTATGGTAAATTTTCTTTTGGCATTGAATAAAAATGTTATTCTCAGGCGAAAATAAATGAATTGTTTTTTGAATGGGAAGAGCAAAGCTGCAGAATGAACAGGATACTTTAATATCAATCGGTTTTGTATAATTTAAATGAGCTACTTTTTTTTCGTAGTTTGTTGGAGTTTCAGTTGAAATTGGGAATGCTATTGATAGGAACTATTCGATGCAAAGTGTTCGAAAAAAAGAAGGGGGGGTGGCAGGTTAATGAGGGGATTGATGATATTTAATTTAGATAATCAATTAACTCCGTTAATTCCACTTCAATTTAAATTCATTTCAATCGATTGTTTAATTGCGGAAATACAGAATAGTAAAATATAAATGACTCTACAGTTTACATTGAAGAGAGAACACGTCTGTTCTCATTCGTGTCGTGACGTAGAGTGTGTTTCCAAATTTCCCTCGCGGGGTACAGGCGCTAAAGTCATTGACCTGGCCATTCTGCGTGGAAAAGACCAAAGCGCGCGGAATTCTAAATTGTCTGATCGCCACATTAATTGTAGGGATTTAATCCGCACTTATGATTAATGGTGAAATAAATATTAGATTTTTCTCCTTCAAATGATATTTCTAGCTTGTTCGTTCACTGCTGCTCTCATTCTACTCATTCACTATTATTTTCATTTTTTCAATATATTTTTAATTCACTCCCTACCATAATTTTTAAATTAATCGTTGACTTTTTCGAACAATCTACTTTATACGAGTTTTATAATGCTCTCTATCACTTTTACAGTCAAAGCTTAATTGCGAAGTGCTGGAGGACAATCTTGCGTTCGAGGTGAGATGGGCAGTTGCTGGGGACAGTATCGTCGTTCAACTTGTTGGAAAACTAAGTGAGTGTTTTTTTGTTATTTTTTTTCATTCTATTTTTCTCTGCACACATTTTCTCATGAAATAGGACTGTGACGCTAAACTTTCTGGCCCAATGACATTTGGAAGGAGAAAGAAAAGCAAAAAAAGTGGATAGAAAAAATACAGCAGCAACAGAAGTTACAAGTTTTTTTTTTTGTCGAGCAAAGAAGTGCCATCGATTCTTACCATTGTTTTCTTTATTTTTTTTACTGAAAAATCTTTTAGATTGGTGTCTACGCCAAATCGACAAGACCATGAAACATTGTAAAAGATTCAACTTGGGACTTCGTCGAGTCTCAAAATGACTGAAGAAAAAAGGAGTAAAAGTTAGAAATAACAAAAGAAAAAAAAAGAAGATCAAGAGAAAAGGGGCAAAAATTGTGGGGTCAGAGTGTTGGAAATTTATGGTCTCAGGTGGAATTGAAAAATCCTGCTTTGAGGATTCACAGCGGTTTAACGTGGCATATAACATAAGCCACACAATCTTACGTGTTGAGAAAAGTTTTTTTCTCGCTTTTTTTTTCGTTTTTTTGGTAGTTCGTCGATTTTTATCATCTCTCTATCCCTCAAGACAGCGAGTCAGTCGCTATCATAGTAAAAATGCCGAATTTCATTGGAAAATACATTGGGCTGACTTGGGAAGAAGATGCAGGAGGAATTCTTTATGACTAGGGCTGGAGATTTCATTCAAATTTGAGTCTCGAATAGTTGTTAGGCCACTAGGCTGTTCAAAAACATAAATAAGTTCATTGATAGCGACAGATGCTATTCAACAATTCGAATTCGTATCAGTTGAACTGTCATTTCCATTCGCTTGGAGATTACGTAAAATGGACGGAAAGTACATCCGGAATACATGGGTAAAGTACGTGTGAAACATGAAAAATGCTTGGAAAATGTGTGAGGAATGCATGAAAAGGCCTTGAGAGAGACATGCCAGTGAGGGAAAAAAATATTTTCTAGAAATAAAAATAAGTTTGAGACAAAACTGTTTCCTTATTAGCGATGTACAATGTAAGAAAAGTAGAGGATTTAATTGAGAGAAATCAATATCTAATTCTCTGAATATTAATTGCTTTTAGTTCGAAATTGCATCAGATTCATACCCATTTTTTGTTATTAAATTTTGCTAACTGATGATGATAAATAAACAATTATTTGCCCAAATCTCCTCTTGCAGGGATTCAATCTCGATCATATTTGCCATTAATATTTTCACGTGGAATTTTCATCAAATAATAATGTATTTGCACGAAATAGGAAATCTTAGTCCAAACATACCCCAATTTGGCTCAAAACTGGAATTTATTTTTCGTCAACTGTTCTGTAACAGGTTTATCTTATTGATTGGTGTGAATGTATTCGAATTCATCCTAAATAGGTACGAGGATTCGTCCAAAATATAAATTGTTCAAACGGAAAATGTCATCAACTATATAATATTCCTAGAAAATATTTTTTTCTCTCAGTGTGCGATATACATTAGATATATATTTCTGGTTGCGTAACAGAATATCTGAAAAAAAATATCCACTGACAAAAAATTCATGAACGAAAAAACCCCCTCATCAACAGAACCAATAATTTACACAATTATAAATGAATAGAATCAATAATTATCCGAGGATATTCAAGCGTGTCACCGCCTAGTTGCCTAGCAACTATTCGAGACTCAAATTTGAATGAAGTTTCCGGTCCTATTTATGGCAAAAGCAGGGCATTCAAATTTCGACTTTCGGCCGGATGATCAAAACGATCAAAGCCATAAAAAAGAAGAAGAAGAAGAAATTTCGACTTTCGACCGGATGATCAAATGGTCAGAGCCATAATAAAGAAGAAGAAGAAATATTGAGTTTTGACGGGATGACTTCAATTTTTCCATAGTTTCACGAATCAGCTTCAAACTGATGCAGAAAGATAATATGAAATGATTTATTGGAAATATATCTGCTTGCTGGATTTATCAGAACATGGAAGATCATAATTGTTCGTAAAACGACGAAGATTACTTGTCACAATGTGTGAATCGTAAAACCGTATCTTCATAACAGAAGAAAAAGAAAAGAAAAGAGAACGTTTAACACAGAATTTTATGATTTCAAGTTTCATTGAGTTGAATTTTACGATCCACACAGACGCCAAAAAATTGTCACGTGAACATAAATTTTCTTTTGAAATAAACTCCCGAAGAATGGAGCGATAAATTCACTCATTTTTTCTCTCTTCTTCCTTTTTCTCTTAAAAATTTTATTTACTGGTGAAACATTTCAGATACTGGACAGTACATGTCATTTGGAGTGTCAGCAAATCCAGAAAGAAGTCAGATGATTGGTGGTGATGTTGTAGTTGCTTGGGTTGACAAACAGACTCTGCAGGGTTATGCAGTAGATTATTTTCTTGATGCCAAATCTCAGTGCTCAGGTGGTCGTGGAAGTTGTCCAGATTCACGTATACAGGTAAATAAAAAATTCCTCAATGTCTCGATCCATATGATTTTTCCCCATCGTAGATTCTGATTGAATTCATTTTCCGGATGTCCCAGAAATTAACAGGTTTATAGAAGAAAAAAAAATCAGGATATTTTTCTGTCTAGAGCATTGAATATTCTTAAGGAGAGAACACGGTGAAATGCAAAAGTCTTTGGTTGATGGAGGGATCCATCGAGTGACATTTCGCACACGATACGATGTATCAAGAAAGCTGAAAAATGTTGAACACAATCCATTTTGCCCCGTATTTCAAGATAAAACGTCATTATTCGGTTTCTTGATAATGCCCCATGGACCACAATTTCGATCCGATTCAGATTTCCTTTTCTTTCAAATATTCGTCCGCCTTTCGAGGATAAAATTGTGTATCCGTTCTACATTACAAATTATAGATCACGAGAAAATGATTTTTTTTCATTCCCTCATTCTTGGCTCGAAATTTCCTCAATTGAGAAAAATTCTTTGAATTGAGAAAAATTCATTTCCTAGTGATTTATATTCTGTAATATAGAACGGATTAACCAATCTTATATTCGAAAGGCTAACAAATATTTGAAGAAGAAAACTCCTATTCGGATCAAAATTGTGGTCCATGGGGCATTATCAAGATAAAGCCAAATAATGATGTTTTATCTTGGAATACAGGGGAAAATGGTTTGTGTTCAACATTCTTTATTGACACACCCCATCATGTGCCAAATGTCGCTCGATGGATCCCCTCATCAACAAAAGACTCTTCAATTTCACCGTGGTCCCCCCTCAATCAAAAATCATTACTCATGATCTTCTTTAACTTCAGGATAATACAAACTCAGTACGTCTTCTGAATGCAGCAATGGTTAACGGATACAGTATAGTTACTTATCAGAGGCCATTGAGCGCATCTGATGAGTTAGACAGACAGATACGGACGAATGGTACACAGGCAATTATCTGGGCGATTGGTCCGCTCAACGAGAGGAACGAGGTCAGTTTTCATTCTCACTGGCTGAAAACCGACAGATTTATTGAGTTTGGTAGACCACCATCGTGGAATTGTCCAATGCCAGACGCCGAACAAATGGATAATACTCACGATGATAATCATGATAGAATAACTAGTAATCAGGAATTAATGCCAACAACAAGAAGACCATCAAGGCCACCAGCAACGCCAGCACCATCATCCACTAATGGAGCATGGGAAATTCCACCAATTGAATGCGATGATCCTGAGGACGGGGTTCTTTATGCACAAATGGGACCAACCGGTGGAAAACACGGTTATCCAGCTATTACTGGTAATTTATTTTCCTCCAGTATTCTATCCTATTCATGTTTTTACAAATTGTTTCAAAGAAAAGCCCCAATTCTTCATGTACGGTGCTTCCACTTTTTTTTTTAGGCCACGTTGGCTGGGGCATCAGCTGGTACATCAATGGTCTTCTTATACCCGAGATAAATGTTGTCAGGGGCAAAACATATACATTTGTAGTTGAGGGAGGTGACGATGCTGATAAACCAGCATTGTATCATCCATTCTACATCACTGATGATCCAATTGGTGGTTATGCACACAAAACACCAGAGGAAAGAGCTGTGAGTTGATAATTGGAAAAGTGCTACGAAATTAACTTTCTTCATTTAACATCCTCACCAGTACTAATTTATTCTCAATTTCATAGCGCGTCAAAATATTCGCTGGAGTTTCGAGACAGAGAGGTACAGTAGTACCAACTGGTACTGGACGTTGGTGCAGCTGGTTGCATGATCCAGATGCAGGAGATGCCGATGATTATACATCATTCGGTGCATTCCAGCGAACACTCACCCTCAAATGTAATCCAGGTGATCCAGGAATTGTCCAGTGGACACCAGACAAAAATACACCAGACACAGTCTATTACCAGGTACTTTATCGTCCCCTTGGAAATTTCATCTGAGCTCACTTGTATCATATATCATCGTTCTAGAGCGAAAGGGGCACAACAAGATAGGAAACGTGCATCATTCATGCCCTCTTCGCTCTAAAATGACGATATAATAATGGGAGATCGTAAATAGAAAGGCTCGCATTTTTCTAACGGAAAAAAATAATAATTTTTTTCAGTGTTTCACTCATCGTTATCTCGGCTGGAAGATCAACGTCCATGACAGCTGTGATGTACATCAGGGTCAAGCCAGTGAGAATCATGAATTTTACATAAAAACAGATTTAAATAAACAAACTGACGACTTGGACAGTGCTAGCAGCATAAATTTGTCCAGTAAGGTAACAACACCAGTCCCAGATTTCTACAAACCAGCAATACAGGATTATGGTATGCTACGGCCCACATCATCCCATCATCATTATCACAATAATTACAATAATTATCATCATAATTCAATAATACCACAAAAGCTTATAAACATGCCTCAACAATTAACACGTGCTTCAACATTATCTCGTGATAGTTACGAGCGCTTTCAATTATCACAATCAGAATTACCACCACCACGTCCATCATACATCGTTATAAAAAATCATAATATTAATAATAACAACAATAACAACAATAATAAAAAAGAGCTGCATCATCAAATGCTCCAATCAATGCATCATTCATCAGATCATGATACATCATCGTCATTATTAATGCCACATTATGTAAGTGGTTATTATCGTGATACAAAAAATACAAATGGATGGAAACAATTAAATTTACAAGATCAAGATAAACAACAGTCACAATTATCAATACTTCATACACCTAATTTACAATCTAACTCAATTACAGATAAACGTCAATACAACTACATCAATATGAAATATCATCAGCAAAATCAAAAACCTACGTCATTAATTTATCAGGCTAATAATGGATTAAATAAACCAACGCAAATGATGATAATAAGAAGACCAATAAGAAGGCCACAGCATCATCAATTAATGAGCCAAGAATTACCACATTTTATGGAGAGAAAAAAATCAATTTATCGTGAACCAATGAAACGTTCACAGTTGTCAAAAATTGGAAAAATCGATAAACAAGTAATGAAAATTGAACAAAAAATGACAATTAATAATAACAATAATAATAATGATGATGTTGGTGTTAAACCAGCGCGAAATACAGGCTTCAATCCAGATTCAATTGTTATTGAGGGTGGCTTCAAGCCAATAATACGTGGAGTTGAGCGCAATGATGATTCAGCAAGAAGTCAGGATTACTCAATATTCAATTGGGATGATAAAAAAAATGATAAAGACGAGACATTTGAACCAGTTTATCATGGAACAATACATCAAGATGGTCGTAAACGTGGCAACAAAGTGCAGAGTGACAGAGTTGGACAGCGTTTGGATGATGTTGATGATATGGAGATGGCTGCTGATGGTCTAGATGCATATTATCTACCACCGCCAAGTGGGCAAAAAGGTTTGAGCACAACAACAACAACCAAGCGTCTTGATGAGCGACTGACTGGTACGTTGATTACATTCGATGGGAAAAAAGTCAAGGACTCGAGCTTAGCTAGATCTATATCAGGCAGAACCGGTGACCAGAGCAGTTCTGGACGTTATCAGAATAGTAAACTATCTGATGTGCTAACTAAAACACCGCAATTTGGTAAATTTAGGGGTGAATTACCACCCCCAATACCTGGTGACGGTAGGCCAATCGATTTTAAACGCAGTGAGACTGAGGGTAGTACTAAATTGACGATTCAGAGATCGAGAAGAGCATCGGATATTGATAATTATGGGAGTAAAAATGTTACGGAAAATATAGAAGATAATAATAATCATCATCATCATCATGATAATAATCATCATTATGAAGAAAATGGGCAATTGACATTGGCAAGCACTGGACAAGTGTTAATTACCAATATTGAGTATGTTTTTCTAACGATAATTCTCTATTTTGCTATGTGAAACTGATGACATTTTAGGGATTTTGGTTGATAATGACAGGAAAGACTCCTGCTGATGCATCGAAATGTGCCACGTTGCACCTGCTCAACTACATAATGCGACATGCTCGTTGTTCACAATATATATACATCATTTGTATTGTTTAGTCTCAGTGGTATTATTATTATTTTTTTTTTTTCGTCTTAAATGAAAGTTCTCGTAGTCGATATTATTCATCATTCAGGATAATTGAAAGAAAGAAAAGAGGTAAGGTGTGGATTTGAATTCTTAGGATTATTCATTTCTTGTATCTTTTCATGATAATCATGACTATTCAGACAGTCTTTCACACAGTGATTAACTAATTCAAATTACGTGTAATTCTTTTCAATTTTCAGTGAATTAATTCGTACAAACTACATTGACAATAATTATCATTACTTATTTAAGTTTTTTTTTTTCTTCATTTTTCTTTTATCAATTATTCTTCACTTCAAATTAACTGGGCTGAGTCTTCAGAGATTTCATCATTCATTGTTATTGAAATATAGGAAAATAAAGATGAAAAAATTAAGCGATTGTTAAGTTTTTGCAGATGTAAGTGTAAATAGATTAAGGTAGTCTATTATAGTTAATAAAATATATACATTTTTGATTCAATTATTGAACTCAGAAAAAAAAACGAAATTCACCTCTTATTCTTAAAAAAAATTAGGATTTACTCCAATTCTGCTAAATGCGTTGATTCATCATAATTGTAATGCTCATCGTCTTCACCCCAATCATAAGCGTCATCAGTGGATGAAGTTTCATTAGAATTTGTTTGATCAGGACTCTGATGAAATATTTCACTTCCAATTTTTTCACCTTCTTTTGTTAAACTTTTATTTGCTTCTGTTATCAGAGTAGGATTATCTATTGTAAAATTTTTACTGCCACTTGAAATTATTGATTGCTCTTCTTTACCAAAATTAATGGATTTTTCAGTGCAATTCGTTGCATTTTTTGATGATATTGATACAACAATTTCCAACGGTATATTAGACAAATTAATTTTTTTCCAGTAATGCCAAGCGGTTTTTGCTCCATTACTCAACACCTCTGTTCCCTCATTATCATTTGAACAATATATAATAGAAATGGAAAATAAAAAAATTGCAAGAATAATTCGCACCATTATGCTTATCATTGTGCAAAAATTTCAACTGAATTTTCTTTCTCTACAAATCTTTCGAGGTAATGAATTTGTTTGTTTTTGCATTACTCTGATATCCTTATCGCATGAATTAATCGCTGATGCAGCTTGATAAAATTCGAAATGAAACACACATGAGACGAAAGAAATCTGGTATTTGGCTATGTTTTTATTATCATTATAGAAAAAAAAACTGAAGATAAACAATTCTTACAAAATAATTATTACATTTTTCATTTTAAACTACTGTACACAAATATTCTCCCAATTCTGACCTACTTATCTCATCCACATTAGAAAATAAATTGTTTTTTTTCAACTAATTCATTATTCAAACAGAGTTTGAGAGAGTGGCAGTGACACAAATAAATTTTACAGAGTCTCATTAATTATCAATTAAGTACTCTTTTAATTAAATTGTAGAAATATGAAAATTGCATCATTTTGGAAATGTCTCTTCCAATTGGGAATATTCCAGCAATAAAGTGAAGTAGGACAAATTTCAGCTGATGCCTATTATGTAGAACGAAACTTGACCTACAAAAAATATATACATGCAAAATTTCGTGTCTTGATGAGATTTCGGATACTTAACGATAATTGAATCACAATTAAAAATTCTTCAATCTCGTTTCACCATTTCACTGTTGAATTTCTCTTCTTCTGCAGTATAACTTCCTCAGACTATTGCAAGAAAAGAGAAAAGTTATTTTATATTAATTAATGAGACTGTAATAAATTGTGCCATATTCTACCAATTATTCTCAAATATTTCGCAGAGATCAACAGAATCATTGCAGGCTTCAAAAGTATACATAAAAAAAATGTATTAATTGAATTCCATTAAACTTTTTTGGAAATAAATGTGTTGAAATTATGTACATGCTCAATAACACATGTTACTATTAAGTTGCGCAATTATTTCTCTCCTAGATATTTTGGAATTATGATAATTTAGTTTCAATCAATGAGCAAGACTCCAAAACACCAGAGAAATAATGAAAACATTACTGTGAGGGGGGGGGGGGGGAGGGAGGGGAGAGTACATTAAACGTTCGAAAATGAATGGACAAGAGTAATAGATAAATTTTTGAAGAATCTCGATTGAAGTTTATCACTGTACAAATCAATATTCATCACTTTCATTTGAAAAAAGCACCTTCAAACTCTCGAAAAATTCCATCAAATTATTTCCTGCAATCCCGTGAATCGAGACACTTGCAAATAGAAATGAGCAGAAGTATCCAACTAAAAGAATAAAAATTGAAAATTAATTTATTATCAGCTAAACTACTGGCTGATGCCAGACAATTTTCCCGCTCAAACAGCCAGATACAAGTAAACAGTGTCTGGGTGAAAATTTAGTACTCAGTACAATATCAGTGTGGCTGACATTGGTAGCTAATTCATAAAGCTGTTGTGATTCATTTTCCGATGGTACACAATTTGACAATTCCTGGCATTCATTTGAGAATGCCAGTAAACGTACACCATAGCCAAATGGTGAACAGATTAATCTGCCATCAGCTGAAAAGCACAATTCCTTGATATAACCAGATCCAACATTTGGTTCTTCAATAAAATGCGTTAATCTGGATACATTCTGATGAATTTTATGATTCCTTGGGATTGCATACATAGGCTGTTGGCTTTGACGATTTTGATTCTGTGATCTTCCTCGATCACCGAGTATTACAACTGTGTGTGAGCCACGTGGTGGTATATTGACACTCACACCTCCACCAGTTCTTCTCATCCAATTTCTTGTGTCACTTGTCGTATAAAATTCACGTTCTCTCTCTCTCCTCGATCTAGCCTCTCTGATGGCAACCAGTGCCTCCCAGACATCCGATGAACTCACATGTAGCTCGACATTAGCTGTTGGAAAATTGCCATTGTCAAGCATATTCCTCCTCCTCAAATAATTCAAGTGCGAGTTACTGCGTGGCAATCTATTGTCATTCTCCTCAGCTTGATTCTGATCATCTGGTATTTGCTCCTGTCTAATGTCTTCGTTATTCAATCGTCCACCTGCATTATCTACATTCTGGGTTATTTCAACAACACCAGCATTTGTCCTCATAACATTTCTACCAATTTGCCTATTATTGGGATTCATATTTGAACGAACATTGATGCGCCAGTAGTTTGTTCTTGATGGACGTACCGGTTGTGTTGCATCTGTAGAAACAAATGAATTTGTACGTACATCAGACATTGTTTGGACAATTCTAGCACGATTGGCACTGTCAATTACAAATGATGATGTTATGCCAGAACGTGATGGTTGTGGCTGTGGTGACATCTCATAATCATCATCTGTTGGATCATTGAGTGTAGGTACAGATGGCTCCTCATCTTTTTGCTGATCTTGTATCAATGGTGAATTACGCTCTTGTATGTCATGAATACATGTCCATTCGGATTTTTCACCATTACTAACATTTCTTGACAATGCACACCATCCCTGTGGATGTACTTGAAGACTCGATATAACTTCAGCATCATCGCCAACTGGAAAATCTGTTAGAAATTCAACTCTATTGTGTTTTCTTGATTGTGAGAATAAATGTGTAAAACTAGCAGCAACTGGTATTGTTGTTTGCGATAATTGCATGAGTCTATACATATTTGGTTTAAATCCAGCAAGATCCTGTGTTAGTGTGCTCAATTTTAAATTATGTATTATAATTAAATAGCCTGAGGTAGTGCATATGAGCATTTTTGATGCATCTGGTGTTAATCTAGTACGCATTAAACCATTTGTATGAAATACACGATTATATAAAAAGCTATTTTCTGTGTAGCTATTGATGTCCCATGTATAGATACTTCCGTCGAAGCCACTTGTTAGTAATAATCCATCAGTTGGGCTGTATTCAATATTTTTAACCCAATTTGAATGGCCTTGAAGTGTTCTTATTCGTTGTTTCAAATTTCTAGCATCCCACAATGCTACTGTACTGTCATCCGAGCATGTTGCAAACATCCGTTGATCCAAAAATCTTTGAGGAAAAGAAATAAAAAAACATGATTAAATTCATTTTTTCAATATTTCTCTAAATTTTTGGCATTTAATTATGAAATTACCTGGCACAGTTTACACAATCATTATGAGCATTGTCAATAGCATGAACAAGACGTCGACAGAGAGGATCAAACATGAGTATACTTTTTTTTTCGCATGCAGCAACTAGAAGAGATCTGGAAAAATAAAAATTATATTGAATTTAAATGTTGAAGGATGAAAAATAAATTTAGTGATGAAGAAGTGAACAGATCGAATTATCTTCATGATCATTATCAATTAAATATTTCTGTAAATCATAGAAATATGCCCTTTTTACTCCCATTTTTTTTTTTTGCAGAGAATGTGGAGTAATACAGAAAGGGCTTGATGCAAGAACAACACCTTATCTTCATTCCTTTCCCCAAAATTTTCAAAAAAATCAATGGCAAAGAAAAAATTCATTTTGCTTTACTTCTTCGCTCTTGAATTGTCTCTATGACACTAAAAATAGCAATCATTCGACAGCTTTTGAATTTCCTCTTTTCTCAGTAAATAAATTAAAGAAATATATATATATGCACATTTTAGAAATTTAAAAAACGCAATAAGTGCAATTTTAGGAAATTCTTTTTTCATAATAATTTATTTGTTAAAAAAAAAATACGAAAAATAATCAAGTTCAGCCAATTTCATTATCATTTGTTTCTCAATGAGAGAAAAACTGATTGATTGTTTCACAACAATATTAATTTATTAATTAAATAAAATATAATTTATATTTTACCCATCTGGTGAATACTCTAGATTAAAGACACCACCGTGCATAGCATTGCAAAGATTTTCTCCATGATCCCACGATGTAACTGGTTGTATAGATGAATAAAGTGTTTTGTAAAATTTATCACTGTGCCCAAGTGGTGGATTAATACCCATTTCACGATGTTGCAGCCACATGCTGCCATGTGACTGTTTGCTCCTTATTTTTGGCATTTCTCAAAGGACAATTATTTTATATAATAATTTTATTTATTTTTACCGTTCTATTTGAAAATCACAAAGTTTTTTCTTTATCACAGAACAGGAAGAAAAAATTGAAAAATTTTTACGAAATAAAAAAAATAAAAATGAGAATGAAAAGAAATAAAATTCAAGTAAATCTCAATGTTCCATCATTAATATTTAATTATTTTTTCTTTGGAGCCTTCACTTCACTTTTATGAAGTCAAAGTGAAGCAATTTTTTCCACTTTTTTCCACTTCACTCAAAATGATCAGTTCAAGGTTCATTCCAAGTTAGGTTATGCATTAGTCCAATGAAAATTGTAATTTTTATGTTATTTTTCTTCTTTTTATCTTCGAAAATTTGAAGAAAATTTTTTTTATAAATTAATAAGTTAGATTTTCATCTTATCAAACATCACAGTGATAACAAAACATAGTTTAAGAGAATGGTAGTGAACTTCATTTTATTTGATGAGATATTTTGACATTCAGTTATTCACTCACAAGTAGTTTTACTGCTCAATTTATTGAAAATTGAAATGATTGATTTTATAGATTTTTTTTTAATTGAGAATTTTTTATTTATTTTTTTCTATGAAGGACCAGTTTACGGAAGTCAAGGTTACTAGATTATCCAGGTTAAGACAGCTGAGGGCGAGTTTTTCTCTTTTGAAGAGTTGAGTGCTAACCTCGAGGCTACACTTAACACACCTGCAGGTTAAGATAATCCTGGCTTTCACTGCTAGCGCCACTGGTGAGATGAAATTACTTCAGAAAACAATATGGTCATTCGAAATCATAATTTTCTATTACCGCGAATGTGTCTAATTTATGTTTTTGTTATTATTAGAACGATCCAGTGTTAGCAGATTGCAAGAGGGTGTCATATCATATCAGGGAGCCTATTCTCAACTGAGGAGCAGCGTTGGCAGATGGGGAAAATGAAATTAGGTGCTCAAGGCCGTAAAATTATAGTACATTTCCAAAAATTACAGTGAAATTAAATTTTGAGTATTGAAAGTATTCATGAGTATTGATTTCATGAATAGGAATCAAATTTTTACGACATAACAGTTTCAATACATGCTTTAAACTTATTGCATAAAATATTTCTTGGCACCAAGTTCGAACTTTTATACTACACAGTACTCCAAATTAATGACGGAAATGAAAGGACATTGTTAATTATCTGAAACTAGCATTTTTTTTATCAATCCAAAGTTTTCTAGACATGTTTCTATAAAAATTTTGAATAATAAATACTTATTTAAAGTTTTAAATATGAATAAAATAATCTTCTTTAGAATCTGAATTTGGTGACGTAGGTTCTGAATGGATAATGAACTGATTAGCTTCAATGTAATACTTAAAAATATTAGAGCTGTATTAGATCAAAAAATGTCTGGAACCAGGCCCTTCATCCACCTACTATGTAATTTCAACAATGAATGGTAAATGCGACTATGAAGTCAATAACTTCGAATATTTCAAATTCTTCGAATATTTTCAAATTTTTCGCCATTTATTGAGCATATAGAAATACCCATAAAAATCTATTATGATTTTGCTGTTCTAATGGAATTATAGTAAATTTATCGATTACAGTTCATACGTTATGTTACATAGTACAACGGACGAAATTACGTGACGTGTACTATAATTATCGTACGTCTGCCAACACTGATATGTATCTCAATTTTTTTTTTTTTTTTAATTGATGGATTCACTCCGATTGAACTCTGGTCGATTTTTTTCGATGATTCCATCGAGAAGCTGAGGAAATTTTGGGTGGAAAACAAGTCCCAAAATAAATGTATTTGACCTTTTTAAGAATTCGATTCTTTGCGTTGCTAATTCTTACGTTATGACTAATACAGCTGGAGCTATTTCCAAAAAAGAAAACGTACCTTGATTCTTGATCAAAATTTGATGTAAGATTTGAACGAGTCAAAACTAACTGAATAACTTATCAAATTATTAATTCAAGTTATTTATTGATTCATCATGAAACAAAGAAGTATTAACGTGATTATTGTAAGCGACTGCCACGTCTTGCAATTCGTCCATTTCCATTATCATTCCTTTCTACTGATTTTGAATTTTTTGCAGTTAACGTATCTAAAAATTGTTCCAGATCATAAAGACGATATAATTCATCTTGAATGTGATTTAAATATCTCCATTTTAAATTTTTCAATTCGGTGATGAACCCTGAACTCCCACTATCATTATCCTGTGAGCCTCGTAGTGTGTCGTCATAATTATCATCCGGATCAGAGTATGTTGCTTCACTTGATTCTTCAGCATCATGTGTGAGCTATAAAGAAGAGTAATGAAAAAAATTGTCATTGATGGCTCATCATTGATTGAGCAATATATTTGATTCTGGAGGAACTAAGATAATCTTCGTAATAACTCTTCTGGGAGAACGAAATAAGAGCTTCTAGAAGTGGTTACAATGTAACTATATCAACCATTTTTTAATAGAAGATACTTAAGATGATCTCAATTGAGAGAAAATGATATTTTTAGCGCATGTCTGTGTGTGTGTGTTTGCATAGAAGCCTCAATTACAGCGAAACGGTTTTATAGAAAAATTCAATATTATGTCGAAAACTTGCTTTTGAACCCTATCTTTTAAGCTTTATTTGAAGAGAATCCGATCGGTACTTTTTGATCAGTCCATTTTTCGAAAATCAGTTTTAAATGAAATTTCTGGGAACTATTCAACTGATGTTATTTATACTTATAGATTATCTCGAGAGTTGTTTCAGTTAGATGCCTGTGAATTTCGAGCTTATTTGCATGATTAGTTCTCGAGTTATTGCCATTTTAATGAATTTTTTCAAAATTTAATATTTTGATGATGGTTTGAAAAAAAATTGTATCACTTCCATTCGGAAGCATATTGCTAAAGTATTAGCAGAAAAATCAGAATTCGTTGGATATTATCCACTTGTTTTAAATTTCGTCAACTGAGGGACACTAATATTTCTACATGTTTGATTTCTTTTTCGATAAGTAGATAAAATCAGCTGAATAATGTGAATAGTTTGATGAAAAACGAAGTAATGCAGTGAATTCAAATTTTTCGGTCGAGGAGTTAATTATTAAATATTGATACCTTTCTATTTTTATCTGCATTGTGTGCGCTTTCTCTGATAATAGCATCGTCGATAACTCTTCGAATATTTCTATGAGCTCTTCCATCAATTTCCTCGACAATCGAAGTCTCCGTTGTGCTGTTATTAGTCTCGGGAGTTTTTATTGAATGTTTAGCATGTGAACAAGGCTCACAAAATGAAATTTTAGCTAATTCTTCCTCCAAAAGTTTACTCTCTTCTTCTTCATCGTCATTATCAATATCTGATTGCTTAGACCTCAATATCCTGAGACAAGCCTTTGAGTTTAGTTGATGTCTTTCTCTCTAAAATCAGAATAGAAAAAAATTCAGCACTTGTCATAATTTTTTCCGAAATATCTTGAAATCTGTGGGAGATGGGAGTCATAAAACTCCAGCAACCATCTGGACGAGAATTATCTTGAAATGTGGAAATTTGAGTAATTTTTTGTGCCAAAAAACAGTGCGAAAAGAGACAATTTTTTTTTTCACCGTCATTTCATTTTTTTTACATGCACATTGAAAATCTGGTTGCTGAAACTACATTGAATCAGAAACTTTTTCTTTTTGCTTGTGAATGGAAGCTATGTAATCATCTGAATTCTCGACTGTACTTTTTTTAATAGAAGATATTTAAGATGATCTAAATAGAGAAAAAATGATATTTTAACTCATGCCTGTATATGTGTCTGTGTGTGCATAAAAATCTCAATTACAGCAAAACGGTTTCACAGAAAAATTTAGTATTCTGTGGAAAATTTCCTCTTAACGAACTCTACTGTTTAAGCTTTATTTGAAGAGAATTCTATCAGTACTTTTTGAGATATGTCCATTTTTCGAAAATCATTTCTTAATGGAATATCTGGAAACTATTCAATTGATGTTATTTATACTCATATATTATTTCAAGAGTTGTATCAGTTGGATGCCTGTCAATTTTGAGCTCATTTGCATGATTAGTTCTCGAGTTACTGCGGTTTCAAGAAATTTTTTAAAATAGGATACTTTAATAATGGTTTGAAAACAGTTGCATCACTTCCATTCAGAAGCATACTGCTAAAGTATTAGCAGAAAGAGCTACATTAGTTGGAAAGCAATACTATTATCCACTTGTTTTCCTTTCAGATGGCCCATTTTCAAGGATTTAACACCAGCGCAGACCCACCTATAAATCGCGGCATGGAATTGAAATTATATTTTTGGGTATAATAAGTACATAAAATACATGGGAATTTAATTATTGTATGCATTTCCATGATTTATTGATAATTTTGGCATGCTATGGGATGATGGAAGATAAAATATTTCATTCCATTGTCCCATGACATACCGAAATTATATAAGGGAGTTTTTTTCCAAAAAATGTATTCTTAAAGTGTATTTATTGAGCCCGGCGAACCCTACATCAACGCCTTTATTAATACTCTTATAAAAAATTTCCAAAAATAGCCTTTTTGCAAAGTTCCAAACTAGGGTCCTGCTTCAACTACAATTTCTTAAAAAAAAACAATAGTTATAGAGCTCTGTTAACTTCAATTATGCAAAAATGATGAGACTGCCGAGATAAGAAATACTAGTGTCCTTTTTTGCATTGTTAGATTCATAATCGTGCGGAAAGCTGCGGACACGGTCACCGCAAAAATTTAATAGTGGCTATCGGGATGAATATTTCGGATTGTTGACCACTAGATGCCGGGAACAGTGTTAAAAATTAAAGGCAAAATTAAGCCCGTGCTTTTTTTCGAGGTCAGCTGCGCAAGCGCAGCACAAAGAAAAAGAAAAAGAAGCCCGTGCTTCAAAACTCCTAGGATTCCAAGTGCAATTTTAAATATAAATTCGTTTCCATAATTAATTTTCATTTTTAAAAAATAGAGTACTTTATCATTTGAATTCTTTTCTGGTATCATTTTTTCATATTCAAATTGAGTAAGTTCATCCTTCAATTCATCCAGTTCACGCAAACATTTCTCAGCTTTTGTTTTTCCTTTTTCATTTTTAAATCGCTTTTTACGTATTTTCATTAATTCATCATCCTCATGTATTGTTTCCATACAATCTTGTGTAATTTTTTCTTTATTCTTTTTTCTATGTGATTTTTCCATAAATCTCTCTTGATCAGGGCAAATTGATTGTTCATGTGTATCAAAATCATGAGTGACTGATTCATATGGTACTTTCTGGGATTTACAATTTTGTACACGACGATTTGTTAAAGGACTTCTTGATTTTCTAGTTCTTGATATTTGCGAAATTTCTGGGTCCAAACGCTGATCCGAGGAAACTGCCATCCGTAAGTTTTCTCTACCGTGTTTTCTGTCATTGAAATATAATCGTGACTATTTATTTTTACTACACTGAGAAAAAAAAAGTGATAAAAACCATCAAATATTGATGTCATTGGTCCTTAGTAAATATTTTTTTGAAATAATTGAACAAGCTTTTAAATTTACTGGATTCAGTGAATATAAAAATTCTTCAAACTATTCTGAGAGAATTTTTGCCAAGAATCAATGGAATCAATACACTGACGAAAAAAAATTGTTGCCGCAAGAAAATTGCCTTTTTAACAAAATTTTCTTTCGCAATTTTCATACCTATATATATTGAAATTTTCTGGAGTGTCGTGAATTTTTTTCAACTCAGTGAATTCTCATACAACAGATTTTTTTTCAGTGCATTTCAAAGATTTTACTACTTTCTTTTTCTCAGTGTATTAAACGTTTCCATTGACTAATAACATAAATTTTCCATCAATCGAAAGTCTACCGGTCTTTTAAATGATAAAAAATTTTCCTCTCCAATCATTGCAATAGCAATCGGATGAAATTGAGTGCAGATTATTCCAAAAATATTATGAAAACTAGTGAATTTCCAGGAATTTCTAAAGAGAATTCCTTTGGCCTGTGAAATTCTCTAAAAAAAGGTTTCTTGGAAACAAGGAGATATAAGTCAACTTTTTTCCGATCATTTTTCAGAGAATATCTCGGAAATTGAGCGAAATAGGGCAATCTTGCCTGGATTCTTTTTATAGCTCTTGAAATTCTCTCTAAAGAACGATACAGATGAAATCACCTTATCTCACCAAGTTTCCGAGATATTTAAAAAAAATTGCTGGAATATCTATCTCGTGCAATATCTTGGAATAGCAGAAGTGAAATTTTTGCAGCAGTAAAGACAAACAAAAACTAAGAAAAAAAATTATCACACAATATTCTGCCACTCACTCAATTTCAAAATTTACTGAATATTAAATTTTTTCTGGTAATCAATTATTCTCAACAGAGACTCCTGAATACCTGGAATTTTTTAATTGACAGTCATGGGATGAATGATTTGGTAATTTTGAATTGCCATGTTCATTATAATTTTTTAAATCAAAAATTTCATCCCGACTCTCTTTTCCATCGAATAACTTTCCACCATGACATCGATTGTGATGTCGATAATTTTGTTGTTCATCCATCTAGCATGAAAGAGGTTAACAAAATTATTTAACAATTACACCAAGATATACAAACAAATAATTTACACTATCATCATATTCATTAGGCATCTTCCATGAATTTTCCTTTTATCAAATCAATTTTGTCCCGTAAAATTTCATTGAAAATCAAGTTTTCTACGGAATTATTAAAAATTAAAACTGTATAATCGAGAAAAAGAAATGACTGATCGTTTACGATTACCACGCGATTGTTTTTTTTTTTTTTTTTATCGATGGAAAAAAATTATTGCGTGTGAACTTGTCGTAAACTGTGAGAATATAGCGTGAATCATGCAACTATATGAATCAATATCCATTGTAATATTCAATGGTAAGTGACACATTAACAATGGTCCTTTTATAAAATGACTAAAGAAGATGAATGAAATGATATGAACACGAAAATACCTTAAAAAGGGCAATCATGATTTTAATAGAATCAGTAGCACAATTAGTATTTCTTTGCTGCCCTTACAGAGCATGAACAGAAAAATTGTAATGAAAAATGTTAGGAAAAGACATTGAAATTACTATTTCAACAAATAAAAAGAATGAACCAAACATATTCTATGTAGAAGAATTATCTTACGGTATTAAGAATGTCGACAACTTACGTCCACCAACTGCTGCAATTGTTGGAATGGATAAAATTAGAGCTAAAGGATGGAAGGCATTTTTCATTGACTATGCTAGTTCTTCATCGTTCCATGGGCTGAATCATTTGGCTGCACCCAACAGGCATATTATCGAGAGGTAATGAATATTTAGTGATGAAGTTATTGAATAATTGAATCGTTTTTCTTTACGATTATGCTACATATATCTTTGAAACAAGTTCATAGAAAATCCAAAGGTCTTTTTTCATAGCGAGATTTGTCCTCTCTGAGGGAGGCCTATAGATCAAACTTCATACTTACCCGAAATGAAATTTCTCCGTCTCTGAGAGTCTCTAGAGACGCTCAGAGATCTCGTGGAGTCTCTACAGCGTCTCACGCGTCTCGCAGAGTCTCTGTAAAACCTTTTGGAATCTCCTAGCGTCTTCGAGCTGAGAGACTCAGGTCTCTCAAATGATCGACATTTTCGAGAGACGTTGGAGAGATTGTAACTTATTTTTCATCTCGAGTACTGTCAGAATTGTTATCAAGTAAATTCGCAGGAATTCCTCGACTCTTCCTTACGCGAAGATATTCATGATATTCATTATGCGCAATCAGGGGACCCTAAAAAAGCGCGGTTTTTCAGCAATTTTTCCTAAAAAGGCATATTAATTCATCAACATAAAAGTTTATATACATATTAATAGAACTTTTGACCTTAGTTCGATATTTTTTTAATTACAGAATTTAAAATGAGGATGCTACAGGATGGGTAGCGGAGGGAGGGGGTGAGGAGGCTCCTTGTTAAGGATGCTCCTGCTCCTGGCCGTTCAGGAGTGAAAATTTTTTTTTTTTATATATATATAAAATTATAGATATGATAATTTTTAGAATATCATAGGATTGATAATTTTCAAAGGTGCTATACCCGATTGCCGGGAGGTCCTTTAAAAAAAAGACGTTTTGCGGTTACCACTCTATCTCTGAATTAGAACATCGAAAAAAAAAGGATTTCGTTGATATAGGTCATAATCTAGTAATTCTTGGAAGTTTTTTTTTACCACTGAATATTTCCCATTTTATAAACAGCTTGACGCCAAAATTTTCATCAGAAATTGATTTTTTCTTTTGAGAAGTCACTATTCCGTCAAGAATGAATATTTCACTCATACCTTCGCTCAAATACTAGATCATGATCTATATCAACGAAATTCTTTTTTTTAATTTCGATGATCCAATTCAGAGATATCGTGGTCACCGCAATACGTCTTTTTTTCAGAGGACCTCCCGGAAATCGGCTACAGAAGCTTTGAAAAGGAGGAAGCTTTTCAGAAAAAATTGTTGAAAAATCGCACTTTTTTGACTTTCTGACTGTGCCTAACCCCTTAATGTATGAATTTAATTAGTTTTTTGTTTTCAGATTCCTAGCAGTGATGTTTATCGTTTGTGGCTTTATAGGCTTGATATTTCTATCATTATACTTTTGGAATAAATATCAGTACAATGCAACTGTGTTTGTGCTGAGTCATGATTTTTATAATTTTAAAATTATTCAACCAGCAATTGTTATTTGTTCGGTAAATGGAGTGGATTCCGCAAAGTTTCCTGATGTTTTCAAAAAGTTAGAATGGCATTCAAATTTTTTTCAAGTACTAATTTCTAATGACTAAGTTTTTCCAAAGCACTTGAGATTTAAGATATATGTAGAAATTTGTCTTGTTACGTTTTTGGAGAAAAAAAACGAGAACTGCCAGAAAGAAGATTATGAATAATACTCTATCTCATTTCTGCTTTAAGATGTTTTCGAAAAACTCATTATATAATTGAGGAAATTTCCAAAAATTTGTAGACTTGAAACTGTCATATTGAACTATTTTTCGTGGAAATTCTTCGACTTTGTAATGAAGATTTATAGAATATGAATGATCTATCATTTGCTTATGCCTCAAGTGAAAATTATCCGAAGTGTATTTTTATTTCATGAATTTTTAAAATTATGTATCTGATCTTCGTTTTTTTCATAGATACGGAGTTGAGGATACAGAAGAAATGAGATTTTTTTTTACCATAATATCAAGACAATCAAATGGATATAATGGAAGTGTACCACAAATTGTTGATATACCACCTGAAAAATGGCTGTCAATTTTGAATGACTTGAAGGAAGAAATCATTTATTCATCTCAAGACATGGCATCATTGGCTGAATGGATAATCACTGATTTTGGATTCTGTCAAGCATTTTTTAGTGATACTGCTCCTTACTCTTCATACGAGTGAATTGATTAATCTTTGATGATTCCTCAATTTAATGAAGTCTGATTAATGAATTTTTTATTTACAGTTATTGGAGAACTAATAATTGGACAATTGTGCAAGAATCTAAAAATCAACGCTTCTGCGAATACCTCAGCAGTTCTTGCTCCACAGTACTTGAGCTGAAAATCATCGATGTTTTTGTGAGGAATATAGAATATTATAAATGAAAATAATATTGTTTTATGATGATGAATTGGATAGTAATGAGCAATAACGTCTTAACCAACATTTTTTTCGGAATTTTGTAGATGGCATATTTGAATTCAGAAATGCTTATTTACTGAGAAAAATACACTGTGAAGAAACTTGTTTTTTTTTTAATATTGGTTGAGACGTTATTGCTTATTCCTGTCTAATTAATCCATGCAGACGAATGACTCAGTAGCTGGCACACACACATTCACACGATGATTGATTGTGAATGTGTGTTTTCGATTAGATTAGGGGAAATTGCACTTTATAAAATAGAAAATTAATATATGAATAAACTCAACACTTTGACTGACAATGGACAGTCCTCATCTGAGATTTCATTTGTTCATCATCAAACTTTTATCATACTAGGCTGGAGTGCCCGCTATCCGTGTGTATAACTTTGCTTGCAGGCTAAACAAGTCATGTATGTATTCATATTTTTTTAATTAAGAAAAATACAATAATGAAAATTGAGATGAGCTTCGTTATGATTCAAATGTCCCAGTCACTGGGTCTGATCGGCGAATTCTTAATATTCATTCTTTTAATATCCTTCATATGAAAATTGAATGTCGAAGATCATCGGTAGTGTATGATTCGTATTCAGGGTCCCATCGAAGCGTATTCATCGATCCTAAATCTCTTCTTACCGGATTTTTTCATAGAAAATGATTACGAATGATTATTTTTCCGACCCAAATATCGACCAATAGAATTGCACCATTCGACGTCACGTGGTACAACCTACATGGTATTATACTGATAATTTTTTGAAAATTTTCTCTGGTAGTTGCTATATATAAAAAACAAAACATGATCCAGTCAAATTAATTATTTGTTAACTGTACATTTCGTCTCATGGTGCAATTCTATTGGCCGACATTTGGGACGGAAAAATAATCCCCCGAATACCACACGAGCTTCAAAATTATCTGGCATTTCCCTCAAGGTTCCCTGCAAACAAATAAAGTCGTCAAGTTTATCAGGAAAAATCACTCGCGCTTCGCGCTCGTGATTTTTTAACCTGAAAAACTTGACTCCTTCATTAGTTTGCAACGAACCTATCGGGAAATACCCGATAATTTTGAAGCTCTTGTGGTATTATAAGTGAGAATTTTTTTTCACTACGAGCACCTTCAGGACCCGAAGGAGAGGAACAAATCGATTTTTCATGAAAAAATCGAAACCCATCTCTCGTGCAGCCTAAAAGTCCAGAATATGAGGTCCCCCGGGGTTTTTCCGGTGATGAAAGCAAATTCCAACTACAACGAGCAATCTGGCTCGTCATTTTCCGTTTCAAAGGCACAAGTGACTTAATCCACCTCCTTTGGACCCTATTCTATAGATTCCCAAGTAACAGTGGCCATTTTACATGGACTTTGATATAGAAATGTACTGGGAATTCCAATCATTGAGTAGATGAGTCACGAGCTATGTATTTCCTATATATCGATTAATTTTTGAACCATAGCATAACAACAACCAGTAACCAGTCCATTACATTTTGTTTATTGTAGTTTGGAATTGTTGCCTCGAATGATATCATTAACTTCAATGGAAACAAATATAATCTCGAAACTAGGCATTCAGCAACGCTTACTTCTGACATTGAGAACATTATATCATCAGATTCCTTAAGAGATTTATCACCAAAGCAGAGAAATTGTCAATTCAATGATGAAAATCAATTAAAAATGTGGCCTATTTATACATTCGCAATGTGTAAGAGTGAATGTAAGTGCAGACAAATTTTCAAACTTTGTGGATGCTATCATCATTTTGCAAGACCTACTCGTAAGTGAATCTAGAGGGATTTTCTCTGAATATTTAAACTACTCATCGCGGGAGTCTCAGTTTCTGTGTAACTTCTAGTAGTTAGGTAGACAAATAATGCGGCTAAATACTGAATCCTGGTATATGTATAGTGACTAGAACATTGGAATTGAGTGTAATGAGAGTAACGTCCGCACATTGGAAAATATTCGAGTGTCATGAATTGACCGTAAAATTCGAATAGAATCCACAGCGATGGATTTCACCCATCAATTACACGAATATTTCATTCTGAAAATGCTGAATAATCCGAGTTTCATTTTACCGAACGTATTAAATGCTTTGAAACTGAGCCTCCCGTGATACCTTTCGTGAAATTTGAAGGGTCATAATATTTGATTTTTTTTTTTTCGTTCTCATTGAAAATGACTTTCCTAAGCAATTACAACAACATATTCAAAAATAAACAAATTCAAAAAAAAAAACTTAAAAAATAAGTGGAATAGCTTGGAATTTCTCATATACACCAACGATGGACGTGAGAACAAACTGTCATATTGTTGTCATATTGAAGCTATTAATTATTCTTTCTATCATTTTATTCAATGAGATTAATCATTCAAATTAATCGATACAGCTGGAATTCCAACTTGTAATTTAACACAACTGAGATGCATTCACGAAAATAACGAAAAGATTGTAAAATTTGATGAAGCAAAAATGAAAGAATGTGGCTGTGTAGCTAATTGTAATGATATTCGCTATACTGAAGATGAATTTTCCGAATTTTTAACGTAAATCTTTCACTTTTCTGTTCCCAAAGAGCCACGCTATTCGCACAATACACGTTAAAATCACACGACTACAGTGAATCCAAAATAACGGAGATACGATTGTGTGGGCTGATGATTTAGTGTTATTCAAATGAAAAATTGGTGTAGAACTGGATATCTCAATCGGTAGAACACCCGATGAACGCTAGTGTCATGTTCATTTCTATATAGGACAAGTAGAAAAATTTTACACACTAAAAAAGAAAAAAAATATATACCGAAAACTATTCGTGCCAAAGACTCAAAAGTTGAGACAACAAATATCTTCTCTTTTCATTATTTATCTATATAGAAGATACATATACTCTAGAAAGTAGAGACGTGACAAGAAGTCACCAGACTTTCGATTAAACTCTTATATAATGTTAAGGTTTCTGTTTGCTAAGTTTATTACACCTGTATAAAACGAATAAGGTAACTCCTTCATAAGATAAACTTCAAAAAAAAAAAAGTAGAACACCCAACGCGACATCGGAAGATTCTGGGCTCGACTCCCGTGCAGCGATATCCAATTTTTTCCTTGAATATCTCTAAATTGCTTATTGTGCAAATAGCGAGTGCCTTTCCCAAATTCGAGAATTTAGATTTGCAAATACTGATCTGGATTTTCTAATTTCTTTAGGAGCAATAATGCACCAAAACAATCATCATTGACCATACGAACGAAACTTCCAACCGACAAATATATACGTGAGGAAGTATTTGGTTTTATAGATTTTTTAGCAGCCGTAGGGGGTTCAGCTGGTTTACTGCTTGGTGCTAGTATTTTATCATTTATTGAATTTTTCTATTTTGGTACATTGAGATGTTTCTGGTATCATCATAGAATGATGAATAGAAATGATTGAATTGAAGCAGGATGTCTAAATAATAAAGATAAAAATTATAATAATATATGATCAATTATAAAAATTACAATAAAAAAATAACATGATGGATTAGTTCTCAATTTAATGAATTATTCAAGTAATCGATAATTGTGACTTGTTCACTCTGATAACATCGAAGAATACGGAATAAAAAGGAACACGCAAGCCATTCTTCATGGAATTACCAAGATTAACAAGGAAACAGAAAAATTGACAACAATACTGATTTTTAGTCTTAGACGTTTTTTCATTCGAAAGAGATTCACTATAAATGATAGTGATGTTGGGGAGAGACATAGAAATTATAAATCCGAGAAAAATAACATCTTCAGTATCGAAACAAAAGATATATTATCTAAATGAACTGGCATATAATGGGTTAGCAGAACAAAATGAAGTACGTCCAGCATCAGAATTAAAAATTGGAATGGATAAAATACAGACACGTGGCTGGTTTACAAGATATCTAGTTGATTATGCTAATACAGCTATGTTTCATGGACTCAATCACATAGTAGCACCAAATCGTAGTATATGGGAGAGGTAATTACTCATTTTCATAGAATTAAAAGGTATTTAATATTCAGATATCAATACGTCGCTTTTCATCATCGAGGTAATTGTTCGACAATATCTTAGAATCACAGTAAGATGTGGAAATTTTTCTGAATACCTTTACTGGATCCTACTGAGAAAAGTAAGATCTAACATAAAAAAAAAGGTCTTCGTGAATAGTTCCTGTTTGGTTATGGACGAATAACCATCAGAAACACTCACGCACTCACACTCACACAGAGCCACTCAAATTTCTTTATCGGTCATCGGCCTACTGACCGTGACCTACTCAACTTTGGCACTCGAGGCGCCACTTGATTGACAGGTGTTCTGACCCGCAATCTATCGAATGATAGATTAATTAATTCAGGACACCTGCCATATTTTCTTGGAATTCTCATTCTTATTCTCGAAAGAGCTATTCTCGCGTCAAGTGCAAAATGTGTTCTCAGAATTTCTCATATATTCTCAATTAGAAAATAGTTAATAGAAACTCTCAAAACTCTTGATTATCTCAATTCAATTATTGTTAAAACGAGAAGTGATTAAGGCTGTGATAAATAATTTGATTATTTATAATAAAGTTACAATTAAATCGAAAATCTCGTGCACGCGTCATTTTTTTGACTCACACCACGCTCCTCTCAAAATCCGATTAAATCTCGCGAATCATTAAAAAATATTCAAAAAACCAGTGAACAACTCAAACAGTTCCATATCTTCGATAATTTTCTAAGTTTTAGCGGAAAAGTCAATCATCAAAACTAATCATGTTTTGAGAAACGTCCTGCAGCTATGATTCCCGAGAATGCATTTATGAGTTTCTTTGTTCGTTAGTAATTTTCGCCTGGATCAGGGTGATCCTCGCTTCATTCAACTTCTTTTCTCCTTAGGTAAATGAAAAGTTTTTTTTTGTGTATTTTACAGAATAGCCGCACTGATTATCCTGATTATATCAATGATCCTACTTATTGCCTTATCATGGTCACTTTGGGAGTTTTATCAAAAAGATGCTATTATCACGGTAGTCAATCATGATTACAGACGGTATAAAGTTGAATTACCCAGTATTCTTATATGTCCTAATGTGGGAGTGGATAAAAAGAAATTTCCAACAGTTCTTGAAAAGTAATTAATTCCATAAAAAATTGAATAAAATGGATTTTTTTCAAAAAAATTCCGATAAATTTATAAGCCCATTTAGATGGCTCCTGAATTTACAATGAATAAAATGGAACAAATTCTAATATTTCGCTTGTTTTTGGTTGCGAGCAACGATTGGAAACATAAGAATTTACTAGAGAAAATTTCTGTATAGTAGTTACAACTGAATGTATAGTTTTGTGCGGATAATTTTTGGAATAATCAAATTAATTCAATGTCCTCTGTTTTTACTCATGGGTATTTCGAATGCTCTCACTCTCTCACTCGCATGCAGTCTAATCCAAAATTCAACAAAATAATGTTCACAATCATCACAAAATACTATCTCTGATTACTTTGATTCGTATATCTGAATTTTAATAATTAAATAACGATTTTCAGGATGTGTTCACAGGTTCTCTACCATTGAAAACGAATTACTGTCCTAATCTTAGGTGAAGCTATCAAAATTACGAAGAAAAAAAAACCGTAGTTTTTCTCATTCAATTGTATTTCCCGCTGCTCTCGATAAAAAAAAATGAACGAAATCAAAGAGCCCATCTTCGTTGTTTTTTTATGAGCCTCCATTTCATTCCAACTCATCTAGAAAGATCCTGTGGAATCGCCAAAAAACTCCATACACTCCACAGACTGGCATTAATTTTTCATTCTGCGGCTTGTTCATAAGTAGATACCTCCCACAACATATGAATTGATATCGAAAATTTCAGAATTATTTTTTTTTTTTCACTAAATAGTGCAAAATAGTCCGTATATGGAAAAAAAAGTTCATAACTACATCAATAGTCGAGTCTCTGGAATTTCTACGGCGATTTTATGGGAAAGATTCATACCTCATTGAATAAATGAATGATTAATCTCTATTTTATCAATGTTTCATCAAATTTTTGAAAGATATGGACTCAATGATACTGAGAAGGTACGAGATTTCTTCATAAAAGCATCAAAAGCATTTGATTTTCACCAAGACATACCAGATATTGATATTAATCCAAGCGATATAATATCAATTTTATATGACTTAAAACCAAATATAACTCATTCTGCAAACGAAGAGCCCCAATGGGTTATTACTCCCAGAGGAATATGTCTAGAATTTTTCAATGCAGCTAGTGAATTTTCAACAATTGAGTATGCTAATAACTATCACTCAAAGTAATATGTCCACTGAGAAAAGGATTCGTTAACAATTAACTGACGGATTTAGTTGCATTGAACGAATATTAGATGCTCTAAAATACTTGAACCGGTTCACTCAACAGCGTATTCGCTGAATATTAATGAATACGCTGTTGTTGCACTACGATGGGCAAATGCAATCTTCATTTTTGCTTGAATGTGTTTTTCCACGTTGAAGTAATTTATTTCAATTATTTTCATTAAGATTCATTTTTTTTGCCAATAACGGTACATTTTGGGTAATTCGATTTATTGAGTCCACTTGCCTCAATCGAAGCCCCCTAAACGGACCGTTCATTAAATATTAACGAATATTAGTTTGTTGACCATTCTAATGACCATTTGTTAACAGAAAACGAGGCTTGTTTCAGCCAAACGAATCAGTTTCTCAGTGTTAATATTGTGTTTTTTATTTCCTTCTCAATGGTTTCTTGATGCACACATAAAGCAGACGTTACTTTATCTTTTAATATGTGTACCAATTATTTTTTGAAATTTTTAGTAGGATTATATTAAAGACGAAGCTATCTTAATTTTCAAATCTCACGAGCTCCATTATGTTTCCAGGTACTTGAGGAATAATGGTTCACCCATGGTAGACGATTATCAATTTGATAATGTACGTTACTGTAAATATGATGATCCGAATTGTACTACCGTTTTGGACATTACTGGAAGCGGATCCTTTCAGGTTTGGATTAATTATTAATAATGACAAAAGAACTTCTCTATTTGCATAGTTCATATGTGAATCCACACACAGAAAAAGCTGAGCGAAGAATATGATTTTTCTGTTCGTATTATATGCACTATGCGGTGCATAAAATATGCACTAATTGCATACGGATATCAACGTAGATCTACATTGATCTACTTAGATCTACTCATATCTTCATTGCTTTTCTTAGATCTAGGAGAATCTAAGGAAATGGAGATCTACTTAGAACTACGTAGATCTTAACAGGTTAAATGGTATCTCTTCCATTAGATCTACTGAGATCCTGTTAGATCTAAACCGCTCTTCAAAGATCTACATAAAACATGTTCAATTCTTGTAATAATCTCTTTCATATATGAAATTTTTGTAGCAAGAAAATTGTCTTATATCAAGAAAATTCAAAATTTTCCTTCACAATTTCTATATCTATATATATTGAAATTTCCTTGAGTGAAGTAGATTTTCTTCAACTAAGTAGATTTTCTTACAAAAAAAAATTTTTTTCTCAGTGTAGGCTTACATTTACATATTCTATGAGAGGTTAAATAATATAGTATGTTCCTTCTCATATACTCAACGACTCCGAGACTTTATGATGAAACTACTTCAACTTTACCCCAATTAGTTTAAGAAAAATAGGCGAAGATAAAATCATAAGGATTGAACATTGGTAACAAATACAAAATAGATCGATGGTTCAGATAGAAGAGTTGCAATATCAACATCGAAAGGGTCCCAGGTTCGATCCCACCCGGGTACCACTTTCTCCGATTTTTTACTCTCTCAAAATTTCGATTATGTATAGAAAATGGTTCTATATAATCAGTTGAACAAATATGCGACTATTTTTGGATAAATATTATACATTATTTTATCTCCGGGATCAAAAGAGATCTGAAGTGATATATCTATATCTCAGTAGATCTTCTTAGATCTGTTCATATCTCCATAGATCTTCTTAGATCTGTCCATATCTCCATAGATTTCCTTAGATCTATCCCAAAATTTAGATCTAGGTAGATCTGAATCTGTTTTTTCCCGGGTAGACGTGAAATTATTTGAAAATCGATGATGTGTGCATTTTTCAATGACGTAATTATCTGAAATTCCAGTGGAAATGTGACTCGATAGAAATTTCCGGGATTTCACACGGAAAATTCAGATGAAAATTTTTAAACGATAAATATAACAGGGAAATATTCGGCCCTACTTATGAACAATGAGAAAATAATTTTCTTTTTCAGCTTGCAATCACTCCATTTGCCGATATTCCAAATTGGGATATGTTTTATAGAGTCAGTGCTTTTTCATCTATAACAATTGAACTCTATCCAGATATAACAATAACTGCAGACAATGTCATAGAGCTGAACGAAGAACAGAGAGGTTGTAAATCCTGGAAACAGAATGGGCTTTTAACTTGGCCAATTTATACTAAGAACAGGTGTCAATTGGAATGTCTTACTCTGGAGCTATCAACGAGATGCAACTGCGTTTATCATTTTCTGAGGCCAATCGGTGAGTGGTAAAGAACCTGTAGAGTAATCTTCAAAATAAAAACTGAAAGATAGGGGCCTTGCATTTCAGCTGCTCCACTAGACTCAATGCCTTTCTTATTTATTTTTTAACATTTCAGCTGGATTGCCAACTTGTAACTTAACTGTTAACAAGTGCTATAAGATCAAATCCCCAAGTGGAGTTGAAAGAGCAGTCAGTGCTGTTGCAAATTGTCCATGTCCAAACAATTGTTTTTTAACTACATATCGGGTCAGAGATATCGACTGTAAGCTTCATTGAATACACGTGACTTATTTTTTCAATATATAGTAGAGCTCCTTTTGTGTCAACTGACCCCGTGTGTCAATTTTTTTGTTTCCCTTGAGAGAAGTTAAGTTAAGGCTTGAGTCAACTTCTCCTCATTTTCTTCATCCCTAGTCCCAGCTCGGCGGACTAGTGGGCAAATTATCGTGAATTGCGCATGAGTCAAGACTCCCAGGTGGGAGATTGAGGAGAAGTTGGAGTTGATACAACAGGAGCTCTACTGTATTAGTAAAAAAAATAATCAGTTGCTAAATTTATATAGTTTTCTTATTTCAATACTTTCAGATGTCGGCAGAAGAGGATTATCAGATAGAACCCAAATTACTGTAGATATGATATTTCCAAAAAGAAAATTTTATCGCAAACTTGATTTCACTCTTCTCGATTTTCTTGCAGCTGTAGGCGGTGGAGCTGGTTTATTATTGGGTGCAAGTTTTCTTTCATTCATTGAACTCTTTTATATTTTCACACTAAAACTCTATTTGCATTATAGTAATATTAAACGTATTGAAAGAAAAAAATTACAAATAATAAGATTAATAATGAGAAACAAAAACGAAAAAATGTATTTTCAAAATAGTCTTTAATATTGAATGAAATGAGTGAAATTATTTTATAGATCTACATTATACAGATAATACAATGTCTTTATATTTTATATACATGAAAACTAATATTTACAATTGAAATCAAATGGTTTTTGTCACTTCAAATGTCGGAAGTATGTCACAAAATGGAGAACCCGGCTCTTTTGCTGCTGACTCAAAGCTCTCTAAAAATGCATTTCTCTGAGATTCACTTGAAAGCTGAAAATAAAAAATGATTCATGTAAAATAGTTTGATCATCCAATTTGCATTTGGATTTCATTTTTTTTCTTTCAAATAATGTTAAACAAACTTTTTCGAAAAAATCAGCAGCCGCAATGCATAATATCTTCTTATCTTCATATTCATACTTTCCCATTCTTGACTGCACATGTGGAAACCTGATTTGAAAATTTGTTAAGATAAAATAGTAAAAGAATAATAGAATGATTAAAATTTGAAAGAATCAAAACATTTATAAGAAGATAAAAATAAGGATACAGAGCCCTGAGCCATTCATTCGTTGAAGCACTAACAAAGAAACAAGATAAGCACCAAGTTGAAATAACTGGAGGTAAACTCTGGATTAAATTTGGTAAACTGAAGACAACCCAATCCTGGAGAAGGCTTAATTGATCTTCACTGCCTGTAACTCTTTCACAAACCTGAAAAATAAATCATCACATATTTCAGGTCATCAGTGTCGAACTGATCCTTTTTTCTAGACAAGAAACTTCCTATCAGGAGACAGGTTGCTAGTGCGAGTTGGATATTTCAATTTCAATCATCACTAATAAATATCACGATAAAAATTCTTAGAAAAATTCAGCAACGATAGTGAAACTTGAACGGTGAATTACAGCTCTGTTGTTTCATCCTTTTCGACTTCAATTAAAAAAAAAGTATTTTCCGAAATTAAGCCCAAGCTGAAATCCACATACTATAGCATAACGGGGTGGCGACTGAAAACTAATTTTAAAATCCCCTGACTTTTCCCTAACTAAGAATGAAATTCCAGTACTTACAAAAAAAAAATCCTCTATAAAAAGGAACAAGAACGCAAACAATCGATATATCGAAAGTTGTCACGATTAAAGTGAAGTCCTCATTCCTCATTGGTCAATTAAATTGTGAGTAGTATGGTACGCGTGATATACTATACTAAAAATACCTAACGGGCGCGCTGGGATATGGAATCAGGAAATTTTTTTTCCAGTTTTCCGCGATGATCTCGGTAAATGAGCGAGATAGAGCGAAATAGACATTAATATGGAGTCAAAAAAAGTTTTTTCAGTTTTTCGCGATTATCTCGGTAAATAAGCGAGATAGAGCGAAATGGACGTTAATAAGGGATCAGTAAAAATGTCAATGTCTGCTCTATCGAATTCGCAGAACCATTCGCGATACTGTTATGAAATTTTGCAGGCTCTTTCAGGACGACATAGGCAGTGTCACTGTAAAATTTCATCAGGAAATACGCCAGAGAAAAAAAGTTATGAAGATTTGAAAATCGGGATTTTCATGATGGCTGATTTCCTTCGAATATTCCTTCATCCTCATTTTTCACCCATTTCCCGAGGGAATACAGGGTTTTCCTTGAAATTTCGCAAAGAACTGAGCGAAACACACGATGATGGGGGATTCTGAAGGGCCAAAAACCACAACGATATCCAGTATCGGCGGAATTTTTCCAGTTTTTCTCGATTATCTCGGTAAATAAGCGAGATAGAGCGAACTAGACATTGATATGGAGTCAGGAAAAAGTTTTCTCAGTTTTTCGCGATTATCCTTTATAAAAAGGAACAAGAACGCAAACAATCGATGTATCAAAAGTTGTCACGAATAAAGTGAAGTCCTCTTCCTCATTGGTCAGTTAAATTATGAGTAGTATAGTACGCGTAATATACTATACTAAAGATACCTAACGGGCGCGCTGTAGCGCGCCATCGTTCTCGTATTATCTAAATATACGTTAAAATTCTTAGTTATTCCTGGAAATAATTTTTTTATTAAAATTTAACAATAATACACAAAACTGCGTTAAATTTTTAGAACTGTGATTTTCTGTTAACCTGTTTGCAGATTCCCAACTGATCGGAAAGTTTTTTTTTTTTCGATTAAATATCTATACCATTCAAAAATATGGAAATAATGAAGGAAACTACAAATTTTTCTGACTGAGATTGAAAATTTCCTGACTTTTCCATGTCTAGTACAGAAATTTTAAATTCTCTGACTTTTCCAGGACGATCGCCACCTTGGGCAGAGGAGTCAAGTATTTTTGAAATTCCTTCATTGCTCCGTACAATTATAGTTTGTACTACTTCATTAAGAAATACAAAATCGTCACGCTAATAGTTCAACTATCTCAATAAAAATTATAACATCATTATTACCTTAAAAACTACTCCAGACAATAGCTTTTGATGTGGCTGCTGTGGTGATAAGAATTCTCCAATAGCTTTAGTAAGTGTTTCAAAAGGTGGAAAAAAATCGCCTAGAATTCCTGATAATACGTCACAAAGTATTCCAGCTTCCATACTCTGTCCTCTTTTGATTCTATCAAAAATAACCGAGGTCCTTTCGATAGTCCTCATTAGAGCCTCTGGCTCGATATCAGGTAGTGGCTGTTCCTCTTTTGATACAGCAGTTCTATTAAATCTATCAGCAGCCTCAGTATACATACACGTAAGTAACAGTCTACATGCAGGAATAGCAACCAATGGACTCGTGCACTTGAGTTTTTCAAGTGCAACTTTGATAATTTGATCAGCAACTGTTCCAACAACACTTTTAGTTGCAATCAATCTCTCCAAACCATAAAGTATTGTTTTATTCATAGCTACTGAAATATTTCCCATTGTCACAAGATTCAATGCAGATTCTAAAACAGCTGGTGCCTCAGAATCTGCTGGTGTATCAATCTCAGCATGTTCAAGTAAAAAAAACATTAATGTCCACATTATTCTCTGATGTTCTTCACTATGATCCTCGAATTTTCCTCTAGACTCAATATTTTTTTGTATATATTTTATTGCCAATGGATGTACTATATTCATAGTTTCTTCACAATCAGCTTGTACAGCACTCTGCAGAAGATACAATATACCATGAAGTGTTGCTATTCTTCCTGGTAAATAATTTGTTTTGAGACTATTTTCAATAGCACGTTTAATCTTTTCCATACTGATGATATCAAGTGGTACTAGTACAGCAGCTGATCTACAAATACCAAATACCAAACTATGATGTAGTATTTCATCATCAGTTTCATGGAATTTTTCCCATTCTGAGCATATATCAAACATCCATTGAAATTGTCCTCTCTCAATGAATAAATCTGATATAGAAATAATACTTCTTATAATTTCATTCAATAGTCTCAATGGTATGTTAGATCGTGGTGATAACCATCTTGTATATAATTCAATTAGAAATCTTATGCACGAATCAAGATCAAGACAGCTTGATATTAGTGCCTGTGTTCTTTTTTCTTTAAGCATTAGAACAGATGCTGATAATTTATCTTCATGAAGTGAGCACAATGACCAGTGATAAAAAACTGATAATTGACTGTATGAAAATTCATCAAAACCACACAATGATCTTTCTCTTTCTATATTACCACGTGTAAATAGATGCTCAAGACCAAGTGAATCAATGGCAACATTGAAAAATGTATTCTTTGATATTCTCGATTCTCTTGCACACTGATATTTCCATGATAATAAATCCTGTACAATGTAGAGCCTTTTTGATGCTGGTTTTTGTACAGATAAAGGTGGATCTCTGCAGTGATGCATTGCATTACTATTAATAGGATTACCAGGATGTGGAAGTAATAAAGTTTGCGTTAATAATCTCGTTATTCCCCGTACTGCCAATGTTGTTAATTGTATACTATTTGAAATTTCTGAATGTCTTGATAAATCATTTTCACTCGATGATGCACTCAATACTGAGAGCAATGCCATCCAAAATTCCTCAAATTGTAGACGTGATGTCCAACCAAGTAATGTAATTCTATAGACAAATTGCCTGAGAACATCAAGCTCTTGCAGATAATTCGAATCAGATGTGGATAAAAATAATGGAAAATGACAGAGTGTTGGTCCATTACCCTCCATCATCCAACCATGTTTCCATACAAGTGGTGGAGTTAAAACAAATGAGTTGACTAATTCTTGACGGCTATTAATTAAAATCAATGTTGTTATAGTATCTACAATAAAATTTGGAATTTGATTATCATTATTTGGTGAATACTGATGAGATTTTTCCAGCCATAAAATTAGATTAGCCATTTGAAGACATGCACGTGCATAATGTCTCGTTGAATCTGTCTTTAATGCTACTAATAAGCCACGATCATCAACTTCTGAAAGACAATAATACGAGATTTCTCCAGATGTTAGCCAGTGCTGGACCAGCTTAGTTAGAGTATTTGCTGTTGAACAGACCCAAGTATAATGATTCTCATCGCCAAATATTTTTACAATTTTTTCATTTTTCAATAATTCTGTTGCACAAACTAGACACATTTCTGCTTTACTAGGTTTCAATGATTTAGCAAATATCATCCAATGTATTACTTCAAGACAAAGTACTGCAAATTTCGATAAATCTGTATCATTGAATTTCGGATAATTGCAGGCAATTTCACGAAAATTGAATTCTCTTAGGCTCTCTATGTAAGCTGTTACTGCTGGTATGATAGTAAATATTCTGTCAGAATAAATTTTATCCTCCATCAAATCACGAAATTTCGATGCATATTTTATAGACTTTGTATTTTGGTTTTCTTCATTCAACCAAGGATCGTAGACTGCATGTGGTTTTGGGAGAAGTTCATTGATATTTTTAACGTGTATCAAAAGACACTCTCGTGCAGATTGATACAGAGATGATAGATACTCCGAATTTTTATCATCAATTGATAATTGTTTATTTGGAATTGAAAAATTTTTTGTTTCATTGAATGCAGTTTTCTTAGTGTATTCCTCGAGTGTTAATCTCGATCCTAATTTAATACATTCAGTTAATATTCTTAGATCGAAATTTTTTGACATCATAATATCATTGATTTTTTCAATATCAAGATTACTCAAGAGTCGTGCAGATTCTGATGCATTCAGTGGATTTAGTGTTGTATTACAACATGTCAATTTAACTTGTGATAGAAACCAATTTTCGTCCAATCTGATGTTTTTAACTACTGATGGATTAAATGATCTAGACTCCAATTCTAATGGTGAATGATCATAAAATCTAGTTGCTAGATTATTCATCAAACTAACGATAGATGCATGTTTTTTTGTTAATCTCATTGATTGAAGTCTTTCCATTATACTTGAAAAATTTTCTTTTGGCAATTGTTGGAAGACTATTTCCGATGATGATGTTAGAAGAAATTCTAATCTTTTGCTAACAATTTTCGAGGATATTCTACTAATTGCTAGATGATTTATCGAAACAAATCTTGGTATTAGTGCCATTATAACTGCACCACTTTGACTCTCATGTGCACTCTCCAAACACTTCAATAATCTCTTGACAAATACAGGATTTTTTAAATTCAAACATCTCGTTGCTATTGCCTGTACTAATAGACCACTTGCTGCTGAATTTCTGTGTACAGCAACAGTTACTAAATCACGTATTGGTGATTCATTTGATAAATTTATTGTTTCATCAATGTGATTCATGATGAGCATAGTCAGTGACTCTGTATCATTGATATTTTCACAAATATGATCACAGTACAAAATTGTTGCACACTGTCTAACAATTTTTCCATCAATATTAATTACTTCATCACAATTATTTGATGATAAATTACGATACTTAACACCCAATATTTTAATCCAAAAATCATTATTATTGTATCCCAATAGTGTCATTAAATATGTCCAATGTGTTGTTAATATTGGACAATTTTTCTTTGATATTTCAATCATAAGTGAATTTAATTTTTCAATGGGTATTAATTCTTCATCATTCAGCATTTGTATTGTTGCATTAGCAACTTTACAATGGCTACCAGATTCAAACATGTGTATACATAATTGTAAAAAAAATCCTAATTCCTGCAGTAAATTAATACCATCATTGTTATTAATGAGATTGTCACGATTATCAACTGAATCTAGTGTCAAGCAGATTTTTGAAGATGCCAAAAATATAACACGAAATACAAATATTCCTATTATTCTTTCTGGTGATAGAGAGCATGATTCTACACGTGTTGCATTTAGAGGATCAGCTGTGTCATATATAGAGAATGTATCAGGTAAATCAAGTGTATGTACCAATTCAATCATATAAATACTGAGTTCAGCTAGTCTTGATAGCATTGCCTCTTCTTTAGCATAACATATCAGAGATAATAGAACAATATTTACCATACCAAGCCATCTTTCTAATTTAATCTTGTCTTCATTCAAACCAGGTGGTACAGTAAAAAGTATCTTTAACAATGGATCAACTGGTTTGAAGCAAATTGGTGAAACTGCTGTAAATAATTTAATCATTGAAATTCCAGCACTTTCTGATTCAATTCTGATTTTACCAATGGATAACGCTGGTAAAACAGCATCCATAGTCATTCTCGACCATTTTCTCCATTTTTCTTCACCATCATCGTCATTACGACACTCAGAAAGACATTGTGCTAATAATTCAATGATTTTATGATACTCAACGAGTCTCAGAAGCATGGACATCAAGTATTCTCTTGTTGTATCTAATTCAATTTTTTCTGCTGCACTTTTTAATGCTGTTGAACGTGTAAAAAATATATCTTCTATCACTGGTATTAGTGCTGGTATACAGTGTGTTATTGGTGATTGTCCACTCGCCATTAATCCATCGCACAATTTAATTATTTCCCTGATATCAATGATCATTTTAGTGTGAAATTTTTCATACGATAAATTAACAAGAAATCCAAATATATTTGGCAATAATATATCTATATTAGAAATTTGTGATTCTTCAATAAATGGAAACTGTCCAATTACAAAATCAATAAACGTTTTGTCAGTATCAAGCAGACAATAATTAACATGAAATTGTACTAATTGTGATAATAAATTAAGTACTTGACATTGACAAGTTACTGAGCTAGTTGTTGTATATTGATTCAATGATTTTATTACCGTTGACTCAAATATCCTTATGAATGAGGCAAAAAATGCCTTTTGATTATTCGAACGTGTAAACGATTTGAATGCAATTGCCATTTTACGATCAGAATCTCTACGACCAAATGAATTACTCGATGACCATAAATCATTGTCAGTACTTCTGCATTTATTGACAATTGATTTAATCATATCAGCCATATGTTTAGATGGTTTTTGAAAGCAACGATCATATAATCCTTTTTTTCCATCATCCTGACACTTTATTCTGTCATCAAGACTTCTTATATCATCAATGTCCTCCCATCTTGCTGATAAATTAGTGCCAAATAATGATTTTAATAATTGTCTGACACACTGTACTGTCATTGTTGATGATAATGAAAGTGTAGTTTCAAGATAATGTAAAATTTCTTCAGCGATTTTACGTGCCTCAAATGTACTTGCAATATCCAAAACTTGTGACAATGCCTCAAGTGTTGAATTCAATAGGCCCAAATATATTTGACTTGCTTCAATATCCAATGATGAATTGTAATTTGAATGTGCTGCTTTCAATATTTCATAGAGCTTCATGTAATGTGGTAATGTATTGAATGCACCGATTTTCTCTTGAGTTGATCTGAATGAATTCGTTAGAACATTGTCTTTCTTTTCTCTTGTCCTTTGATCTGAGTTTTGATTGAGTCGTTTTCTCGGTGACAATGATTGTGCAGTTGGTAATGACGACAATCCAGTTTTTCCACTGTTAATTACTTGTATATCATCGATAACATGAACAAATATATTAATTAATCTCACAATATGTGTAAAAAATAATTCTAAATTGTGATTGATCACTTTATCTTCAAATATATTCCACATTCTGAGTGTACTATCATTTTTATCATTCAAATCAACTGTTTTTAGATTTCTCAGTGCTATTCCACAAATCAAATTACCAGATAGTATAATCAAATGCCTATGTGTCTGTAAATCCAGACTAATTGAATTTGATGACATCAATGATATTGATAATGATACAAGTTTTATACCAATTGGTGATAAAATATTGGCAATTACTGGGAATTCATTGCTGCAGTCACTGCTAATACTTTTGTTGCTCGCATGCATCTTTGAATTTGTTTTTCTCATCGTTGTCTTAGTTGAACGGCTATCCCATGCCTCTGGATACAATGTTGTTAAATAAGATTGACTCAATTGGCTGAGAGTCTCAATACAACCGTAAGACAAATACTTTGGTGGATAAACAAATAATTTATCAACAAGTAGAACAATGATAATGGACAATGAATCCTCAATGTTATTATGATTATTACTAAATTTTTTTGGATCCGTGTAGAATGAGTAAAAGGGCTCAACTAGGCTATTGATGAAAAAATTTTGATCTAGATGATAGATTTTTGTTTCCAGTGGATTTATCGTTACCAATGGATTCAAGTAATTTTCAACGTATCCTGAAGCTTTTTTCATGAACTCATCTTCATTTGGTGATTGGTGATATGAAGTTTTGATGAATTTAACAAATGCCTTTGAGGCTGCATGACGAACTCTTGGATCCTGATCACTCAAAAAAGTGACTAATATATTAATTACATCTGTTTGAAATACCGAAGAATTTGTCAAATATTTTATAGTGATGTAGGGAAGATTACTCAGTAATTCAGAGAGATTAATTTTTACCAAAAAATATGGATTTTTTGATAATATTTTGAGCTTGTAGAGAAGTCTTAGACACTTGAGACTCTCTTCTGATTCTAGAAGAGATCTTAGGCATATACTCAATGATAAAAGTGTTTGACGTACTGTTGTAGCTGATGCATCCTGCAGTGCTTCAATTAGTAGATCAATTAAATAATCCAATTTAATGATTTTTCCACAATTTGTTTGATCGATCTCTGTCTCCAGTGATTTATAAGATCCCCAGTATTTAACAAAAATTGAATTCAAGTATAATCCAATTATCATAGCAACATTACCTCGTAACTGTGGATCTGAGTGTTTGGAAAATAATAAAATATCTGATATCATTTGGCAATTACTTTAATCATTGTCCAATGATTTTTCAAGTGTTTGAAGCAATAAATTTGGCTGCAGCCTGATTATATTGCCAATGCAGTTGAGTGTTAGAGATTTAACACTGACGCGAAATAGCTGGTCGGATATCAATTGACCTGGGTTTCCTGCCAGCAGGAAGGAAGAGGCTAGATAACGACAGCAGTATTTCAATGTCACATCTGCATCTGATGGATCACCAATATTTAGTTTCTTCCTATGTTCTTTCTCATTCTTATCCACTGATTGAGATTCATTGAATTGTTCTTCTGATGTTCTAGGTGCAGGATTTGCTTTTTCTAAATTTATCGGAGTTTCTTTCAAATTCTCATTGTCTGGAAAAATGAAGGAGGATGAAATTATTGAGTGAAAAAACTCAGTAGTACGATATAGATAAATTTCACTATTTTTTTGGGGAAAATTTGTAGAGACAACCGAGTCATTCATGAAAGTCACTCTATCTCAGACAGATTTTATGATATTCTTCAAGAAATGATCGATTCTCATTTAATTTGTATCCTCTTATGAAAAAACAATTATTCACGAATTTGTACCTACTGTCGATCTGTTTAACTCCATCATCATGTTTTTCTGTTCTTCCAGACTCAGTTGAATCACTTGTCAGTACTTTCATTGGCTTCTGAAACACCACTGTTCTACTGCCACTGGTAATTCCATTTTTCGATGTCAATTGTTCAAGAAATTTCTTATTAGTTGAACGTAACAACTGGAATAATGTCTCCAATGCAGCATTAACAATATTGTGATCATGATGATACTGAATATATTTCAAGCACAATTCATATACTTGAATGAGACAGTCAACTCTGTGTAAATCAGTTTCTGGATCATTTTCCTGATTTTTATCAATATGTGGAAGTATTATTTTTAAACAACCAAGTATACCAACGACTAAATGAAGTTTTTCATCGCCATCAATTGATAGCATTGTATCAATTAGATGTCTAAATACGTAGAATAGGAAAAAATGTGGTTTTCTACAATTCAAGCAAGTTGATAATATCATATTACCAGAATTTCTTCGTAAAACTGGCTGTGATGATCCTAAATTTGGATAAAATGCTTTTAATAATGACTTAACATCTTTATCAGTCATAAATGAACCCAAACTTTTCAATATTAATGGCAATGATTCAGTTAATGTATTGATAACTTTCTCTTCTGTTCTCTTTGATATTGCAATAATTGAGGGAATCAAATTTGATATATAAGCTTTTCCTTTTATTGGCCTAATTGTATGGCTCAATAAACCAAAACGTTCTAATGCTGCTCTCAATGATCTTGAATTACTATTTCTGTGTATTTCATTGTATAATTCAAATTGTATCTTCAAAATATTACCATCTGATGTTGATCTAATTATTTTATTCAAACACTCATCGGCAATCATTCGGACATCTGATTGTTCATCATTGCAAATGGATAAAAGACTTTTTATTGATAATCCAAGTACTTGGGCAAAACTTCTCGATGTCTTGACTGTTGGTAAACTTAGTCCATTGGCTATTGTTGTGCAACAATTAATTTTTTCTGTTTTTCTGAAAAAAAAAAGTAAAAGAAAATTGTAAAATGAAATACGTTCATTTCAGGTTGAAATAATTGTTTAAAATTATCTTGGAATCAATGAAAGATAGGGAAACTTTTGTAGCAAACTATCGTGATTAATTACAGGATATTATTCATCATTTGAATGAGGAAATCGAGATTATAGGGGAAGGTAATAGAAATTGACTTCAGAAATACCCTTTAAATAGAGATTTCATTTAAATCTTGAAAAATTTGAAGAAATGTAAAAAATTATGAAAATTTTGTAATCTTCAATTAATTTTTCGTTTCTCGTGCTCATTTCATTGCTCATTACATTCTTTACAGATTCACTGAATCAGATCTGAGAATTTCATCGGGTTTCAATTAGTATTAAGGAATTAATAAGAAAATTCCATGTTTTTTTGGATTGTACGTTCCACTTATCCTTTATCTTATTTCTATTTAATATATCAAATATGAGTGAGTTTTGAGGAGCAGAATAATCTATTTGATAAAAAAAAATAAGAATCTATTTACCTTGCAAGAAGGTCTATAGGAGTTAGGCCTTGTTGTGAAGCCTCCAGTGTTTCAATTGCCTTCATTATATTATTCATTGTCGTCATTTTTATATAATAAATTTCACACAGTTATAACTCAGTAATTATCTGCTAAGTTCTATTGCATTTATTGTTGTTCAGCTTCTGGAAATTATTGAAGTGGCACTCGAATCATCTCTGCATTAACCTCCAATAAAATTATTTGTTTATTTCATTATTTCATTGTTTTTACAAGCACATTGAAAATCCTGTTGCAGAAATTGCATTGAATAAGAAACTTTTTCTTTTTGCTACCGAATGGAAGCTATGTAATCATCTGAATTTTCGACTGTACTTTTTTTAATGGAAGATATTTAAAATGATCTAAATGGAGAGAAAATGATTTTTTTAACTCATGTCTGTATATGTGTCTGTGTGTGCTTAAAAAGTTCAATTATAGCAAAACGGTTTCATAGAAAAATTGAGTATTCTGTGGAAAATTTCCTCTTAACGAACTCTACTGTTTAAACTTTATTTGAAGAGAATTCTATCAGTACTTTTTGAGATATGTCCATTTTTCGAAAATCAGTTTTTAATGGAATATCTGGAAACTATTCAATTGATGTTATTTATACTCATATATTATTTCGAGAGTTGTATCAGTTGGATGCCTGTCAATTTTGAGCTCATTTGCATGATTAGTTACTGCAGTTTCAAGAAATTTTTCGAAATTTGATATTTTGATGATGATTTGGAAAAAGTTGCATCACTTCCATTCGGAAGCATACTGCTAAAGTATTAGCAGAAAGAGCTACATTAGTTGGAAAGCAATACTATTATCCACTTGTTTTCCTTTCAGATGGCCTATTTTCAAGGATTTAACACCAGTACAGACCCACCTATAAATCGCGGCATGGAATTGAAATTATATTTTTGGGTATAATAAGTACATAAAATACATGGGAATTTAATTATTGTATGCATTTCCATGATTTATTGATGATTTTGGCATGCTATGGGATGATGGAAGATAAAATATTTCATTCCATTGTCCCATGACATACCGAAATTATATAAGGGAGTTTTTTTTCCAAAAAATGTATTCTTAAAGTGTATTTATTGAGCCCGGCGAACCCTACATCAACACCTTTATCAATACTCTTATAAAAAATTTCCCAAAAAAAGGCTTTTTTGCAAAGTTCCAAACTAGAATCCTGCTTCAACTACAATTTCTTTGAAAAAAACAATAGTTATAGAGCTCTGTTAACTTCAATTATGCAAAAATGATGAGACTGCCGAGATAAGAAATACTAGTGTCCTTTTTTGCATTGTTAGATTCATAATCGTGCGGAAAGCTGCGGACACGGTCACCGCAAAAATTTAATAGTGGCTATCGGGATTAATATTTCGGATTGTTGACCACTAGATGCCGGGAACAGTGTTAAAAATTAAAGGCAAAATTAAGCCCGTGCTTTTTTTCGAGGTCAGCTGCGCAAGCGCAGCACAAAGAAAAAGAAAAAGAAGCCCGTGCTTCAAAACTCCTAGGATTCCAAGTGCAACTTTAAATATAAATTCGTTTCCATAATTAATTTTCATTTTTAAAAAATAGAGTACTTTATCGTTTGAATTCTTTTCTGGTATCATTTTTTCATATTCAAATTGAGTAAGTTCATCCTTCAATTCATCCAGTTCACGCAAACATTTCTCAGCTTTTGTTTTTCCTTTTTCATTTTTAAATCGTTTTTTACGTATTTTCATTAATTCATCATCCTCATGTATTGTTTCCATACAATCTTGTGTAATTTTTTCTTTATTCTTTTTTCTATGTGATTTTTCCATAAATCTCTCTTGATCAGGGCAAATTGATTGTTCATGTGTATCAAAATCATGAGTGACTGATTCATATGGTACTTTCTGGGATTTACAATTTTGTACACGACGATTTGTTAAAGGACTTCTTGATTTTCTAGTTCTTGATATTTGCGAAATTTCTGGGTCCAAACGCTGATCCGAGGAAACTGCCATCCGTAAGTTTTCTCTACCGTGTTTTCTGTCATTGAAATATAATCGTGACTATTTATTTTTACTACACTGAGAAAAAAAAAGTGATAAAAACCATCAAATATTGATGTCATTGGTCCTTAGTAAATATTTTTTTGAAATAATTGAACAAGCTTTTAAATTTACTGGATTCAGTGAATATAAAAATTCTTCAAACTATTCTGAGAGAATTTTTGCCAAGAATCAATGGAATCAATACACTGACGAAAAAAAATTGTTGCCGCAAGAAAATTGCCTTTTTAACAAAATTTTTTTTCGCAATTTTCATACCTATATATATTGAAATTTTCTGGAGTGACGTGAATTTTTTTCAACTCAGTGAATTCTCATACAACAGATTTTTTTCTCAGTGCATTTCAAAGATTTTACTACTTTCTTTTTCTCAGTGTATATGAAACAATATACATGAATAATGATTAAACGTTTCCATTGACTAATAACATAAATTTTCCATCAATCGTAAGTCTACCGGTCTTTTAAATGATAGAAAATTTTCCTCTCCAATCATTGCGATAGCAATCGGATGAAATTGAGTGCAGATTATTCCAAAAATATTATGAAAACTAGTGAATTTCCAGGAATTTCTAAAGAGAATTCCTTTGGCCTGTGAAATTCTCTAAAAAAAGGTTTCTTGGAAACAAGGAGATATAAGTCAACTTTTTTCCGATCATTTTTCAGAGGATATCTCGGAAATTGAGCGAAATAGGGCAATCTTGCCTGGATTCTTTTTATAGCTCTTGAAATTCTCTCTAAAGAACGATACAGATAAAATCACCTTATCTCACCAAGTTTCCGAGATATTTAAAAAAAATTGCTGGAATATCTATCTCGTGCAATATCTTGGAATAGTAGAAGTGAAATTTTTGCAGCAGTAAAGACAAACAAAAACTAAGAAAAAAAATTATCACACAATATTCTGCCACTCACTCAATTTCAAAATTTACTGAATATTAAATTTTTTCTGGTAATCAATTATTCTCAACAGAGACTCCTGAATACCTGGAATTTTTTAATTGACAGTCATGGGATGAATGATTTGGTAATTTTGAATTGCCATGTTCATTATAATTTTTTAAATTAAAAATTTCATCCCTACTCTCTTTTCCATCGAATAACTTTCCACCATGACATCGATTCTGATGTCGATAATTTTGTTGTTCATCCATCTAGCATGAAAGAGGTTAACAAAATTATTTAACAATTACACCAAGATATACAAACAAATAATTTACACTATCATCATATTCATTAGGCATCTTCCATGAATTTTCCTTTTATCAAATCAATTTTGTCCCGTAAAATTTCATTGAAAATCAAGTTTTCTACGGAATTATTAAAAATTAAAACTGTATAATCGAGAAAAAGAAATGACTGATCGTTTACGATTACCACGCGATTGTTTTTTTTTTTTTTTTTATCGATGGAAAAAAATTATTGCGTGTGAACTTGTCGTAAACTGTGAGAATATAGCGTGAATCATGCAACTATATAAATCAATATCCATTGTAATATTCAATGGTAAGTGACACATTAACAATGGTCCTTTCATAAAATGACTAAAGAAGATGAATGAAATGATATGAACACGAAAGTACCTTAAAAAGGGCAATCATGATTTTAATAGAATCAGTAGCACAATTAGTATTTCTTTGCTGCCCTTACATAGCATGAACAGAAAAATTGTAATGAAAAATGTTAGGAAAAGACATTGAAATTACTATTTCAACAAATAAAAAAAATGAACCAAACATATTTTATGTAGAAGAATTATCTTACGGTATTAAGAATGTCGACAACTTACGTCCACCAACTGCTGCAATTGTTGGAATGGATAAAATTAGAGCTAAAGGATGGAAGGCATTTTTCATTGACTATGCTAGTTCTTCATCGTTCCATGGGCTGAATCATTTGGCTGCACCCAACAGGCATATTATCGAGAGGTAATGAATATTTAGTGATGAAGTTATTGAATAATTGAATCGTTTTTCTTTACGATTATGCTACATATATCTTTGAAACAAGTTCATAGAAAATCCAAAGGTCTTTTTTCATAGCGAGATTTGTCCTCTCTGAGGGAGGCCTATAGATCAAACTTCATACTTACCCGAGATGAAATTTCTCCGTCTCTGAGAGTCTCTACAGCGTCTCACGCGTCTCGCAGAGTCTCTGTAAAACCGTTTGGAATCTCCTAGCGTCTTCAAGCTGAGAGACTCAGGTCTCTCAAATGATCGACATTTTCGAGAGACGCTGGAGAGATTGTAACTTATTTTTCATCTCGGGTACTGTCAGAATTGTTATCAAGTAAATTCGCAGGAATTTCTCGACTCTTCTTCCTTACGCGAAGATATTCATGATATTCATTATGCGCAATCAGGGGGCCGTAAAAAGCGCGGTTTTCCAGCAATTTTTCCTAGAAAGGCATATTAATTCATCAACATAAAAGTTTATATGCATATTAATAGAACTTTTGACCATAGTTCAATTTTTTTTTAATTACAAAATTTAAAATGAGGATGCTACAGGATCGGTAGCGGAGGGATGGGGTGTGGAGGTTCCTTGTTAAGGATGCTTCTGCTCCTGGCCGTTCAGGAGTAAAAAACTTTTTTTATATATATATATAAAATTATAGATATGATAATTTTTAGAATATCATAGGATTGATAATTTTCAGAGGTGCTATAGCCGATTGCCGGGAGGTCCTTTAAAAAACGGACGTTTTGCGGTTACCACTCTATCTCTGAATTGGAACATCGAAAAAAAAAAAGGATTTCGTTGATATAGGTCATAATCTAGTAATTCTTGGAAGTTTTTTTTTACCGCTCAATATTTTCCATTTTATAAACAGCTTGACGCCAAAGTTTTCATCAGAAATTGATTTTTTCTTTTGAGAAGTCACTATTCTGTCAAGAATGAATATTTCACTCATATCTTCGATTAAATACTAGATCATGATCTATATCAACGAAATTTTTTTTTTTTTAATTTCGATGATCCAATTCAGAGATATCATGGTCACCGCAATACGTCTTTTTCAGAGGACCTCCCGGAAATCGGCTACAGAAGCTTTGAAAATTATTATTTCTGAAATAAAAAAATATAAAGATGAAGTCAAAAGTTTTAATATGTTGATATATTGATAGGCCTTTTCAGAAAAAATTGTTGAAAAATCGCACTTTTTTGACTTTCTGACTGTGCCTAATCCCTTAATTTATGAATTTAATTAGTTTTTTGTTTTCAGATTCCTAGCAGTGATATTTATCGTTTGTGGTCTTATAGGATTGATATTTTTATCATTATACTTTTGGAATAAATATCAGTACAATGCAACTGTGTTTGTGCTGAGTCATGATTTTTATAATTTTAAAATTATTCAACCAGCAATTGTTATTTGTTCGATAAATGGAGTGGATTCTGCAAAGTTTCCTGATGTTTTCAAAAAGTTAGAATGGCATTCAAATTTTTTTCAAGTACTAATTTCTAATGACTAAGTTTTTCCAAAGCACTTGAGATTTAAGATATATGTAGAAATTTGTTTTGTTACGTTTTTGGGGGAAAAAAATGATAACTGCCAGAAAGAAGATTATGAATAATACTCTATCTCATATCTGCTTTAAGATGTTTTCGAAAAACTCGTTATATAATTGAGGAAATTTCCAAAAATTTGTAGACTTGAAACTGTCATATTGAACTATTTTTCGTGGAAATTCTTCGATTTTTGTAATGAAGATTCATAGAATATGAATGATCTATCGTTTGCTTATGCCTCAAGTGAAAATTATCCGAAGTGTATTTTTATTTCATGAATTTTTAAAATTATGTATCTGATCTCCTTTTTTTTTTCATAGATACGGAGCTGAGGATACAGAAGAAATGAGATTTTTTGTTACAATAATATCAAGACAATCAAATGGATATAATGGAAGTGTACCACAAATTGTTGATATACCACCTGAAAAATGGCTGTCAATTTTGAATGACTTGAAGGAGGAAATCATTTATTCATCTCAAGACATGGCATCATTGGCTGAATGGATAATCACTGATTTTGGATTCTGTCAAGCATTTTTTAGTAATACTGCTCCTTACTCTTCATACGGGTGAATTAATTAATCTTTGATGATTCCTCAATTTAATGAAGTCTGATTAATGAATTTTTTATTTACAGTTATTGGAGAACTAATAATTGGACAATTGTGCAAGAATCTAAAAATCAACGCTTCTGCGAATACCTCAGCAGTTCTTGCTCCACAGTACTTGAGCTGAAAATCATCGATGTTTTTGTGAGGAATATAGAATATTATAAATGAAAATAATATTGTTTTATGATGATGAATTGGATAGTAATGAGCAATAACGTCTTAACCAACATTTTTTTCGGAATTTTGTCGATGGCATATTTGAATTCAGAAATGCTTATTTACTGAAAAAAATACACTGCGAAAAAACTTGTTTTTTTTTTAAATATTGGTTGAGACGTTATTGCTTATTACTGTCTAATTAATCCATGCAGACGAATGACTCAGTAGCTGGCACACACACATTTACACGATGATTGATTGTGAATGTGTGTTTCCGATTAGATTAGGGGAAATTGCACTTTATGAAATAGAAAATTAATATATGAATAAACTTAACACTTTGACTGACAATGGACAGTCCTCATCTGAGATTTCATTTGTTCATCATCAAACTTTTATCATACTAGGCTGGAGTGCCCGCTATCCGTGTGTATAACTTTGCTTGCAGGCTAAACAAGTCATGTATGTATTCATATTTTTTTAATTAAGAAAAATACAATAATGAAAATTGAGATGAGCTTCGTTATGATTCAAATGTCCCAGTCACTGGGTTTGATCGGCGAATTCTTAATATTCGTTCTTTCAATATCCTTCATATGAAAATTGAATGTCGGAGATCATCGGTAGTGTATGATTCGTATTCAGGGTCCCATCGAAGCGTATTCATCGATCCTAAAACTCTTCTTACCGGATTTTTTCATAGAAAATAATTACGAATGAAAATTTTTTTTCACTACGAGGACCTTCAGGACCCGAAGGAGAGGAATAAATCGATTTTTCATGAAAAAATCGAAACCCATCTCTCGCGCTGCCTAAAAGTCCAGAATATGAGGTCCCTTCATTCAAAATAACAAGTGCAGTGGTTCAATTTCTCTTCTTACCTGCTTTTTCTTCTTTCATTAATTTGCTTTCTACTTTGAGGATCCCAGGACCCGGAGAAGGATAATTGGTCAATTTTTCATAAAAAAAATATCAAAACCAGTCACTTGCGTTACCCTGAAATCAAGAATATGAGGTCCCCCGGGGTTTTTCCGGTGATGAAAGCAAAATCCAACTACAACGAGCAATCTGGCTCGTCATTTTCCGTTTCAAAGGCACAAGTGACTTAATCCACCTCCTTTGGACCCTATTCTATAGATTCCCAAGTAACAGTGGCCATTTTACATGGACTTTGATATAGAAATGTACTGGGAATTCCAATCATTGAGTAGATGAGTCACGAGCTATGTATTTCCTATATATCGATTAATTTTTGAACCATAGCATAACAACAACCAGTAACCAGTCCGTTACATTTTGTTTATTGTAGTTTGGAATTGTTGCCTCGAATGATATCATTAACTTCAATGGAAACAAATATAATCTCGAAACTAGGCATTCAGCAACGCTTACTTCTGACATTGAGAACATTATATCATCAGATTCCTTAAGAGATTTATCACCAAAGCAGAGAAATTGTCAATTCAATGATGAAAATCAATTAAAAATGTGGCCTATTTATACATTCGCAATGTGTAAGAGTGAATGTAAGTGCAGACAAATTTTCAAACTTTGTGGATGCTATCATCATTTTGCAAGACCTACTCGTAAGTAAATCTAGAGGGATTTTCTCTGAATATTTAAACTACTTATCGCGAGAGTCTCAGTTTCTGTGTAACTTCTAGTAGTTAGGTAAACAAATAATGCGGCGAAATACTGAATCCTGGCATATGTATAGTGACTAGAACATTGGAATTGAGTGTAATGAGAGTAACGTCCACACATTGGAAAATATTCGAGTTTCATGAATTGACCGTAAAATTCGAATAGAATCCACAGCGATGGATTTCACCCATCAATTACACGAATATTTCATTCTGAAAATGCTGAATGATCCGAGTTTCATTTTACCGAACGTATTGACTGCTTTGAAACTGAGCCTCCCGTGATACCTTTCGTGAAATTTGAAGGGTTATAATATTTGATTTTTTTTTTCGTTCTCATTGGAAACGACTTTCCTAAGCAATTCCAAAAACATATTCAAAAATAAACAAAATCGAAGAAAGAACTTAAAAATAAGTGGAATAGCTTGGAATTTCTCATATACACCAACGATGGGCGTGAGAACAAACTGTCATATTGTTGTCATATTGAAGCTATTAATTATTCTTTCTATCATTTTATTCAATGAGATTAATCATTCAAATTAATCGATACAGCTGGAATTCCAACTTGTAATTTAACACAACTGAGATGCATTCACGAAAATAACGAAAAGATTGTAAAATTTGATGAAGCAAAAATGAAAGAATGTGGCTGTGTAGCTAATTGTAATGATATTCGCTATACTGAAGATGAATTTTCCGAATTTTTAACGTAAATCTTTCACTTTTCTGTTCCCAAAGAGCCACGCTATTCGCACAATACACGTTAAAATCACACGACTACAGTGAATCCAAAATAACGGAGATACGATTGTGTGGGCTGATGATTTAGTGTTATTCAAATGAAAAATTGGTGTAGAACTGGATATCTCAATCGGTAGAACACCCGATGAACGCTAGTGTCATGTTCATTTCTATATAGGACAAGTAGAAAAATTTTACACACTAAAAAAGAAAAAAAATATATACCGAAAACTATTCGTGCCAAAGACTCAAAAGTTGAGACAACAAATATCTTCTCTTTTCATTATTTATCTATATAGAAGATACATATACTCTAGAAAGTAGAGACGTGACAAGAAGTCACCAGACTTTCGATTAAACTCTTATATAATGTTAAGGTTTCTGTTTGCTAAGTTTATTACACCTGTATAAAACGAATAAAGTAACTCCTTGATAAGATAAACTTCGAAAAAAAAAAAGTAGAACACCCAACGCGACATCGGAAGATTCTGGGCTCGATTCTCGTGCAGCGATATCCAATTTTTTCCTTGAATATCTCTGAATTGCTTATTGTGCAAATAGCGAGTGCCTTTCCCAAATTCGAGAATTTAGATTTGCAAATACTGATCTGGATTTTCTAATTTCTTTAGGAGCAATAATGCACCAAAACAATCATCATTGACCATACGAACGAAACTTCCAACCGACAAATATATACGTGAGGAAGTATTTGGTTTTATAGATTTTTTAGCAACCGTAGGGGGTTCAGCTGGTTTACTGCTTGGTGCTAGTATTTTATCATTTATTGAATTTTACTATTTTGGTACATTGAGATGTTTCTGGTATCATCATAGAATGATGAATAGAAATGATTGAATTGAAGCAGGATATCTAATTAATAAAGATAAAAATTGTAATAATATATGATCAATTATAAAAATTACAATAAAAAAATAACATGATGAATTAGTTCTCAATTTAGTAAATTATTCAAGTAATCGATAATTGTGACTTGTTCACTCTGATAACATCGAAGAATACGGAATAAAAAGGAACACGCAATCAATTCTTCATGGAATTACCAAGATTAACAAGGAAACAGAAAAATTGACAACAATACTGATTTTTAGTCTTAGACGTTTTTTCATTCGAAAGAGATTCACTATAAATGATAGTGATGTTGGGGAGAGACATAGAAATTATAAATCCGAGAAAAATAACATCTTCAGTATCGAAACAAAAGATATATTATCTAAATGAACTGGCATATAATGGGTTAGCAGAACAAAATGAAGTACGTCCAGCATCAGAATTAAAAATTGGAATGGATAAAATACAGACGCGTGGCTGGTTTACAAGATATCTAGTTGATTATGCTAATACAGCTATGTTTCATGGACTCAATCACATAGTAGCACCAAATCGTAGTATATGGGAGAGGTAATTACTCATTTTCATAGAATTAAAAGGTATTCAATATTCAGATATCAATACGTTGCTTTTTATTATCGAGGTAATCGTTCGACAATATCTTAGAATCACAGTAAGATGTGGAAATTTTTCTGAATAACCTTTACTGGATCCTACTGAGAAAAGTAAGATCTAGCATAAAAAAAAAGGTCTTCGTGAATAGGTCCATATCTTCGATAATTTTCTAAGTTTTAGCGGAAAAGTCAATCATCAAAACTAATCATGTTTTGAGAAACGTCCTGCAGCTATGATTCCCGAGAATGCATTTATGAGTTTCTTTGTTCGTTAGTAATTTTCGCCTGGATCAGGATGATCCTCGCTTCATCCAACTTCTTTTCTCCTTAGGTAAATGAAAAGTTTTTTTTTGTGTATTTTACAGAATAGCCGCACTGATTATCCTGATTATATCAATGATCCTACTTATTGCCTTATCATGGTCACTTTGGGAGTTTTATCAAAAAGGTGCTATTATCACGGTAGTCAATCATGATTACAGACGGTATAAAGTTGAATTACCCAGTATTCTTATATGTCCTAATCCGGGAGTGGATAGAAAGAAATTTCCAACAGTTCTTGAAAAGTAATTAATTCCATAAAAAATTGAATAAAATGGATTTTTTTCAAAAAAATTCCGATAAATTCATAAGCCCATTTAGATGGCTCCTGAATTTACAATGAATAAAATGGAACGAATTCTAATATTTCGCTTGTTTTTGGTTGCGAGCAACGATTGGAAACATAAGAATTTACTAGAGAAAATTTCTGTATAGTAGTTACAACTGAATGTATAGTTTTGTGGGGATAATTTTTTGAATAATCAAATTAATTCAATGTCCTCTGTTTTTATTCATGGGTATTTCGAATGCTCTCACTCTCTCACTCGCATGCAGTCTAATCCAAAATTCAACAAAATAATGTTCACAATCATCACAAAATACTATCTTTGATTACTTTGATTCGTATATCTGAATTTTAATAATTAAATAACGATTTTCAAGATGTGTTCACAGGTTCTCTACCATTGAAAACGAATTGCTGTCCTAATCTTAGGTGAAGCTATCAAAATTATGAAGAAAAAAAAACCGTAGTTTTTCTCATTCCATTGTATTTCCCGCTGCTCTCGATAAAAAAAAATGAACGAAATCAAAGAGCCCATCTTCGTTGTTTTTTTATGAGCCTCCATTTCATTCCAACTCATCTAGAAAGATCCTGTGAAATTGCCAAAAAAACTCCATATACTCCACAGACTGGCATTAATCTTTGTTTCGCGGCTTGTTCATAAGTAGATACCTCCCACAACATATGAATTGATATCGAAAATTTCAGAATTATTTTTTTTTTTCACTAAATAGTGCAAAATAGTCCGTATATGGGAAAAAAAGTTCATAACTACATCAATAGTCGAGTCTCTGGAATTTCTACGGCGATTTCATGGGAAAGATTCATACCTCATTGAATAAATGAATGATTAATCTCTATTTTATCAATGTTTCATCAAATTTTTGAAAGATATGGACTCAATAATACTAAGGAGGTACGAGATTTCTTCATAATAGCATCACGCGCATTTGAATTTCACGGAAGACCACCAGATATTGATGTTAATCCAAGCGATATAATATCAATTTTATATGACTTAAAACCAAATATAACTCATTCTGCAAACGAAGAGCCCCAATGGGTTATTACTCCCAGAGGAATATGTTTAGAATTTTTCAATGCAGCTAGTGAATTTTCAACAATTGAGTATGCTAATAACTATCACTCAAAGTAATATGTCCACTGAGAAAAAAATTCGTTAACAATCAACTGACGGATTTAGTTGCATTGAACGAATATTAGATGCTCCAAAATACTTGAGCCGGTTCACTCAACAGCGTATTCGCTAAATATTAATACAATCTTCATTTTTGCTTGAATGTGTTTTTCCTTGTTGAAGTAATTTATTTCAATTATTTTCATTAAGATTCATTTTTTTCGCCAATAACGGTACATTTTGGGTAATTCGAATTATTGAGTCCACTTGCCTCAATCGAAGCCCCCTAAACGGACCGTTCATTAAATATTAACGAATATTAGTTTGGTGACCCTTCTAATGACCATTTGTTAACAGAAAACGAGGCTTGTTTCAGCCAAACGAATCAGTTTCTCAGTGTTAATATTGTGTTTTTTATTTCCTTCTCAATGGTTTCTTGATGCACACATAAAGCAGACGTTACTTTATCTTTTAATATGTGCACCAATTATTTTTTGAAATTTTTAGTAGGATTATATTAAAGACGAAGCTATCTTAATTTTCAAATCTCACGAGCTCCATTATGTTTCCAGGTACTTGAGGAATAATGGTTCACCCATGGTAGACGATTATCAATTTGATAATGTACGTTACTGTAAATATGATGATCTGCATTGTACTACCGTTTTGGACATTACTGGAAGCGGATCCTTTCAGGTTTGGATTAATTATTAATAATGACAGAAGAACTTCTCTATGTGCATAGTTCATATGTGAATCCACACACAGAAAAAGCTGAGCAGAGAATATGATTTTTCTGTTCGTATTATATGCACTATGCGGTGCATAAAATATGTACTAATTGCATACGGATATTAACGTAGATCTACATTGATCTACTTAGATCTACTCATATCTTCATTGCTTTTCTTAGATCTAGGAGAATCTAAGGAAATGGAGATCTACTTAGAACTACGTAGATCTTAACAGATCAAAAGATATTTCACCCAGCAGATTTACTGAGATCTAAAAAGTTAGATCTATTTAGATCTCAGTAGATCTATGAGGATTCTACGTAGATCCAAACAGGTTAAATGGTATCTCTTCCATTAGATCTACTGAGATCCTGTTAGATCTAAACCGCTCTTCAAAGATCTACATAAAACATGTTCAATTCTTGTAATAATCTCTTTCATATATGAAATTTTTGTAGCAAGAAAATTGTCTTATATCAAGAAAATTCAAAATTTTCCTTCACAATTTCTATATCTATATATATTGAAATTTCCTTGAGTGAAGTAGATTTTCTCCAACTAAGTAGATTTTCTTACAAAAAAAATTTTTTTTTCTCAGTGTAGGCTTACATTTACATATTCTATGAGAGGTTAAATAATATAGTATGTTCCTGCTCATATACTCAACAACTCCAAGACTTTATGATGAAACTACTTCAACTTTACCCCAATTAGTTTAAGAAAAATAGGCGAAGATAAAATCATGAGGATTGAACATTGGTAACAAATACAAAATAGATCGATGGTTCAGATAGAAGAGTTGCAATATCAACATCGAAAGGGTCCCAGGTTCGATCCCACCCGGGTACCACTTTCTCCGATTTTTTACTCTCTCAAAATTTCGATTATGTATAGAAAATGGTTCTATATAATCAGTTGAACAAATATGCGACTATTTTTGGATAAATATTATACATTATTTTATCTCCGGGATCAAAAGAGATCTGAAGTGATATAGCTATATCTCAGTAGATCTTCTTAGATCTGTCCATATCTCCATAGATCTTCTTAGATCTGTCCATATCTCCATAGATTTCCTTAGATCTATCCCAAAATTTAGATCTGGGTAAATCTGAATCTGTTTTTTCCCGGGTAGACGTGAAATTATTTGAAAATCGATGATGTATGCATTTTTCAATGACGTAATTATCTGAAATTCCAGTGGAAATGTGACTCGATACAAATTTCCGGGATTTCGCACGGAAAATTCAGATGAAAATTTTTAAACGATAAATATAACAGGGAAATATTCGGCCCTACGTATGAACAATGAGAAAATAATTTTCTTTTCAGTTTGGAATCACTCCATTTGCCGATATTCCAAATTGGGACATGTTTCATGCAGTCAGTTCTGGGTCATCTATAACAATTGAAATCTATCCAGATATAACAATAACTGCAGACAATGTCATAGAGCTGAACGAAGAACAGAGAGGTTGTAAATCCTGGAAACAGAATGGGCTTTTAACTTGGCCAATTTATACTAAGAACAGGTGTCAATTGGAATGTCTTACTCTAGAGCTATCAACGAGATGCAACTGCGTTCATCATTTTCTGAGGCCAATCGGTGAGTGGTAAAGAACCTGTAGAGTAATCTTCAAAATAAAAACTGAAAGATAGGGGCCTTGCGTTTCAGCTGCTCCACTAGACTCAATGCCTTTCTTATTTATTTTTTAACATTTCAGCTGGATTGCCAACTTGTAACTTAACTATTCACAAGTGTTATAAGATCAAATACCCAAGTGATGTTGGAAGAGCAGTCAGTGCTGTTAAAAATTGTCCATGTCCGAACGATTGTTTTTTAACTACATATCGGATCACAGATATCGACAGTAAGCTTCATTGAATACACGTGACTTATTTTTTCAATACAGTAGAGCTCCTTTTGTGTCAACTGACCCCGTGTGTCAATTTTTTTGTTTCCCTTGAGAGAAGTTAAGTTAAGGCTTGAGTCAACTTCTCCTCATTTTCTACATCCCTAGTCCCAGCTCGGCGGACTAGTGGGCAAATTATCGTGAATTGCGCATGAGTCAAGACTCCCAGGTGGGAGATTGAGGAGAAGTTGGAGTTGATACAACAGGAGCTCTACTGTATCAGTAAAAAAAATAATCAGTTGCTAAATTTATATAGTTTTCTTTTTTCAATACTTTCAGTTGTCAAAAGAAGAGAATTATCAAATGGAACCCAAATTACTGTAGATATGATATTTCCAAAAAGAAAATTTTATCGCAAACTTGATTTCACTCTTCTCGATTTTCTTGCAGCTGTAGGCGGTGGAGCTGGTTTATTATTGGGTGCAAGTTTTCTTTCATTCATTGAACTCTTTTATATTTTCACACTAAAACTCTATTTGCATTATAGTAATATTAAACGTATTGAAAGAAAAAAATTACAAATAATAAGATTAATAATGAGAAACAAAAACGAAAAAATGTATTTTCAAAATAGTCTTTAATATTGAATGAAATGAGTGAAATTATTTTATAGATCTACATTATACAGATAATACAATGTCTTTATATTTTATATACATGAAAACTAATATTTACAATTGAAATCAAATGGTTTTTGTCACTTCAAATGTCGGAAGTATGTCACAAAATGGAGAACCCGGCTCTTTTGCTGCTGACTCAAAGCTCTCTAAAAATGCATTTCTCTGAGATTCACTTGAAAGCTGAAAATAAAAAATGATTCATGTAAAATAGTTTGATCATCCAATTTGCATTTGGATTTCATTTTTTTTCTTTCAAATAATGTTAAACAAACTTTTTCGAAAAAATCAGCAGCCGCAATGCATAATATCTTCTTATCTTCATATTCATACTTTCCCATTCTTGACTGCACATGTGGAAACCTGATTTGAAAATTTGTTAAGATAAAATAGTAAAAGAATAATAGAATGATTAAAATTTGAAAGAATCAAAACATTTATAAGAAGATAAAAATAAGGATACAGAGCCCTGAGCCATTCATTCGTTGAAGCACTAACAAAGAAACAAGATAAGCACCAAGTTGAAATAACTGGAGGTAAACTCTGGATTAAATTTGGTAAACTGAAGACAACCCAATCCTGGAGAAGGCTTAATTGATCTTCACTGCCTGTAACTCTTTCACAAACCTGAAAAATAAATCATCACATATTTCACGTCATCAGTGTCGAACTGATCCTTTTTCTAGACAAGAAACTTCCTATCAGGAGACAGGTTGCTAGTGCGAGTTGGATATTTCAATTTCAATCATCACTAATAAATATCACGATAAAAATTCTTAGAAAAATTCAGCAACGATAGTGAAACTTGAACGGTGAATTACAGCTCTGTTGTTTCATCCTTTTCGACTTCAATTTAAAAAAAAGTATTTTCCGAAATTAAGCCCAAGCTGGAATCCACATACTATAGCATAACGGGGTGGCGACTGAAAACTAATTTTAAAATCCCCTGACTTTTCCCTAACTAAGAATGAAATTCCAGTACTCACAAAAAAAAATATTATCTAAATATACGTTAAAATTCTTAGTTATTCCTGGAAATAATTTTTTTATTCAAATTTAACAATAATACACAAAACTGCGTTAAATTTTTAGAACTGTGATTTTCTGTTAACCTGTTTGCAGATTCCCAACTAATCGGAAAGTTTCTTTTTTTTCGATTAAATATCTATACCATTCCGTGTCTAGTACAGAAATTTTGAATTCTCTGACTTTTCCAGGACGATCGCCACCTTGGAGTAGTACAATTATAGTTTGTACTACTTCATTAAGAAATACAAAATCGTCACGCTAATAGTTCAACTATCTCAATAAAAATTATAACATCATTATTACCTTAAAAACTACTCCAGACAATAGCTTTTGATGTGGCTGCTGTGGTGATAAGAATTCTCCAATAGCTTTAGTAAGTGTTTCAAAAGGTGGAAAAAAATCGCCTAGAATTCCTGATAATACGTCACAAAGTATTCCAGCTTCCATACTCTGTCCTCTTTTGATTCTATCAAAAATAACCGAGGTCCTTTCGATAGTCCTCATTAGAGCCTCTGGCTCGATATCAGGTAGTGGCTGTTCCTCTTTTGATACAGCAGTTCTATTAAATCTATCAGCAGCCTCAGTATACATACACGTAAGTAACAGTCTACATGCAGGAATAGCAACCAATGGACTCGTGCACTTGAGTTTTTCAAGTGCAACTTTGATAATTTGATCAGCAACTGTTCCAACAACACTTTTAGTTGCAATCAATCTCTCCAAACCATAAAGTATTGTTTTATTCATAGCTACTGAAATATTTCCCATTGTCACAAGATTCAATGCAGATTCTAAAACAGCTGGTGCCTCAGAATCTGCTGGTGTATCAATCTCAGCATGTTCAAGTAAAAAAAACATTAATGTCCACATTATTCTCTGATGTTCTTCACTATGATCCTCGGATTTTCCTCTACACTCAATATTTTTTTGTATATATTTTATTGCCAATGGATGTACTATATTCATAGTTTCTTCACAATCAGCTTGTACAGCACTCTGCAGAAGATACAATATACCATGAAGTGTTGCTATTCTTCCTGGTAAATAATTTGTTTTGAGACTATTTTCAATAGCACGTTTAATCTTTTCCATACTGATAATATCAAGTGGTACTAGTACAGCAGCTGATCTACAAATACCAAATACCAAACTATGATGTAGTATTTCATCATCAGTTTCATGGAATTTTTCCCATTCTGAGCATATATCAAACATCCATTGAAATTGTCCTCTCTCAACGAATAAATCTGATATAGAAATAATACTTCTTATAATTTCATTCAATAGTCTCAATGGTATGTTAGATCGTGGTGATAACCATCTTGTATATAATTCAATTAGAAATCTTATGCACGAATCAAGATCAAGACAGCTTGATATTAGTGCCTGTGTTCTTTTTTCTTTAAGCATTAGAACAGATGCTGATAATTTATCTTCATGAAGTGAGCACAATGACCAGTGATAAAAAACTGATAATTGACTGTATGAAAATTCATCAAAACCACACAATGATCTTTCTCTTTCTATATTACCACGTGTAAATAGATGCTCAAGACCAAGTGAATCAATGGCAACATTGAAAAATGTATTCTTTGATATTCTCGATTCTCTTGCACACTGATATTTCCATGATAATAAATCCTGTACAATGTAGAGCCTTTTTGATGCTGGTTTTTGTACAGATAAAGGTGGATCTCTGCAGTGATGCATTGCATTACTATTAATAGGATTACCAGGATGTGGAAGTAATAAAGTTTGTGTTAATAATCTCGTTATTCCCTGTACTGCCAATGTTGTTAATTGTATACTATTCGAAATTTCTGATTGTCTTGATAAATCATTTTCACTCGATGATGCACTCAATACTGAGAGCAATGCCATCCAAAATTCCTCAAATTGTAGACGTGATGTCCAACCAAGTAATGTAATTCTATAGACAAATTGCCTGAGAACATCGAGCTCTTGCAGATAATTCGAATCAGATGTGGATAAAAATAATGGAAAATGACAGAGTGTTGGTCCATTACCCTCCATCATCCAACCATGTTTCCATACGAGTGGTGGAGTTAAAACAAATGAGTTTACTAATTCTTGACGGCTATTAATTAAAATCAATGTTGTTACAGTATCTAGAATAAAATTTGGAATTTGATTATCATTATTTTGTGAATACTGATGAGATTTTTCCAGCCATAAAATTAGATTAGCCATTTGAAGACATGCACGTGCATAATGTCTCGTTGAATCTGTCTTTAATGCTACTAATAAGCCACGATCATCAACTTCTGAAAGACAATAATACGAGATTTCTCCAGATGTTAGCCAGTGCTGGACCAGCTTAGTTAGGGTATTTGCTGTTGAACAGACCCAAGTATAATGATTCTCATCGCCAAATATTTTTACAATTTTTTCATTTTTCAATAATTCTGTGGCACAAACTAGACACATTTCTGCTTTACTAGGTTTCAATGATTTAGCAAATATCATCCAATGTATTACTTCAAGACAAAGTACTGCAAATTTCGATAAATCTGTATCATTGAATTTCGGATAATTGCAGGCAATTTCACGACAATTGAATTCTCTTAGGCTCTCTATGTAAGCTGTTACTGCTGGTATGATAGTAAATATTCTGTCAGAATAAATTTTATCCTCCATCAAATCACGAAATTTCGATGCATATTTTATAGACTTTGTATTTTGGTTTTCTTCATTCAACCAAGGATCGTAGACTGCATGTGGTTTTGGGAGAAGTTCATTGATATTTTTAACGTGTATCAAAAGACACTCTCGTGCAGATTGATACAGAGATGATAGATACTCCGAATTTTTATCATCAATTGATAATTGTTTACTTGGAATTGAAAAATTTTTTGTTTCATTGAATGCAGTTTTCTTAGTGTATTTCTCGAGTGTTAATCTCGATCCTAATTTAATACATTCAGTTAATATTCTTAGATCGAAATTTTTTGACATCATAATATCATTGATTTTTTCAATATCAAGATTACTCAAGAGTCGTGCAGATTCTGATGCATTCAGTGGATTTAGTGTTGTATTACAACATGTCAATTTAACTTGTGATAGAAACCAATTTTCGTCCAATCTGATGTTTTTAACTACTGATGGATTAAATGATCTAGACTCCAATTCTAATGGTGAATGATCATAAAATCTAGTTGCTAGATTATTCATCAAACTAACGATAGATGCATGTTTTTTTGTTAATCTCATTGATTGAAGTCTTTCCATTATACTTGAAAAATTTTCTTTTGGCAATTGTTGGAAGACTATTTCCGATGATGATGTTAGAAGAAATTCTAATCTTTTGCTAACAATTTTCGAGGATATTCTACTAATTGCTAGATGATTTATCGAAACAAATCTTGGTATTAGTGCCATTATAACTGCACCACTTTGACTCTCATGTGCACTCTCCAAACACTTCAATAATCTCTTGACAAATACAGGATTTTTTAAATTCAAACATCTCGTCGCTATTGCCTGTACTAATAGACCACTTGCTGCTGAATTTCTGTGTACAGCAACAGTTACTAAATCACGTATTGGTGATTCGTTTGATAAATTTATTGTTTCATCAATGTGATTCATAATGAGCATAGTCAGTGACTCTGTATCATTGATATTTTCACAAATATGATCACAGTACAAAATTGTTGCACACTGTCTAACAATTTTTCCATCAATATTAATTACTTCATCACAATTATTTGATGATAAATTACGATACTTAACACCCAATATTTTAATCCAAAAATCATTATTATTGTATCCCAATAGTGTCATTAAATATGTCCAATGTGTTGTTAATATTGGACAATTTTTCTTTGATATTTCAATCATAAGTGAATTTAATTTTTCAATGGGTATTAATTCTTCATCATTCAGCATTTGTATTGTTGCATTAGCAACTTTACAATGGCTACCAGATTCAAACATGTGTATACATAATTGTAAAAAAAATCCTAATTCCTGCAGTAAATTAATACCATCATTGTTATTAATGAGATTGTCACGATTATCAACTGAATCTAGTGTCAAGCAAATTTTTGAAGATGCCAAAAATATAACACGAAATACAAATATTCCTATTATTCTTTCTGGTGATAAAGAGCATGATTCTACACGTGTTGCATTTAGAGGATCAGCTGTGTCATATATAGAGAATGTATCAGGTAAATCAAGTGTATGTACCAATTCAATCATATAAATACTGAGTTCAGCTAGTCTTGATAGCATTGCCTCTTCTTTAGCATAACATATCAGAGATAATAGAACAATATTTACCATACCAAGCCATCTTTCTAATTTAATCTTGTCTTCATTCAAACCAGGTGGTACAGTAAAAAGTATCTTTAACAATGGATCAACTGGTTTGAAGCAAATTGGTGAAACTGCAGTAAATAATTTAATCATTGAAATTCCAGCACTTTCTGATTCAATTCTGATTTTACCAATGGATAACGCTGGTAAAACAGCATCCATAGTCATTCTCGACCATTTTCTCCATTTTTCTTCACCATCATCGTCATTACGACACTCAGAAAGACATTGTGCTAATAATTCAATGATTTTATGATACTCAACGAGTCTCAGAAGCATGGACATCAAGTATTCTCTTGTTGTATCTAATTCAATTTTTTCTGCTGCACTTTTTAATGTTGTTGAACGTGTAAAAAATATATCTTCTATCACTGGTATTAGTGCTGGTATACAGTGTGTTATTGGTGATTGTCCACTAGCCATTAATCCATCGCAAAATTTAATTATTTCCCTGATATCAATGATCATTTTAGTGTGAAATTTTTCATACGATAAATTAACAAGAAATCCAAATATATTTGGCAATAATATATCTATATTAGAAATTTGTGATTCTTCAATAAATGGAAATTGTCCAATTACAAAATCAATAAATGTTTTGTCAGTATCAAGCAGACAATAATTAACATGAAATTGTACTAATTGTGATAATAAATTAAGTACTTGACATTGACAAGTTACTGAGCTAGTTGTTGTATATTGATTCAATGATTTTATCACCATTGACTCAAATATCCTTATGAATGAGGCAAAAAATGCCTTTTGATTATTCGAACGTGTAAACGATTTGAATGCAATTGCCATTTTACGATCAGAATCTCTACGACCAAATGAATTACTCGATGACCATAAATCATTGTCAGTACTTCTGCATTTATTGACAATTGATTTAATCATATCAGCCATATGTTTAGATGGTTTTTGAAAGCAACGATCATATAATCCTTTTTTTCCATCATCCTGACACTTTATTCTGTCATCAAGACTTCTTATATCATCAATGTCCTCCCATCTTGCTGATAAATTAGTGCCAAATAATGATTTTAATAATTGTCTGACACACTGTACTGTCATTGTTGATGATAATGAAAGTGTAGTTTCAAGATAATGTAAAATTTCTTCAGCGATTTTACGTGCCTCAAATGTACTTGCAATATCCGAAACTTGTGACAATGCCTCAAGTGTTGAATTCAATAGGCCCAAATATATTTGACTTGCTTCAATATCTAATGATGAATTGTAATTTGAATGTGCTGCTTTCAATATTTCATAGAGCTTCATGTAATGTGGTAATGTATTGAATGCACCGATTTTCTCTTGAGTTGATCTGAATGAATTCGTTAGAACATTGTCTTTCTTTTCTCTTGTCCTTTGATCTGAGTTTTGATTGAGTCGTTTTCTCGGTGACAATGATTGTGCAGTTGGTAATGACGACAATCCAGTTTTTCCACTGTTAATTACTTGTATATCATCGATAACATGAACAAATATATTAATTAATCTCACAATATGTGTAAAAAATAATTCTAAATTGTGATTGATCACTTTATCTTCAAATATATTCCACATTCTGAGTGTACTATCATTTTTATCATTCAAATCAACTGTTTTTAGATTTCTCAGTGCTATTCCACAAATCAAATTACCAGATAGTATAATTAAATGCCTATGTGTCTGTAAATCCAGACTAATTGAATTTGATGACATCAATGATATTGATAATGATACAAGTTTTATACCAATTGGTGATAAAATATTGGCAATTACTGGGAATTCATTGCTGCAGTCACTGCTAATACTTTTGTTGCTCGCATGCATCTTTGAATTTGTTTTTCTCATCGTTGTCTTAGTTGAACGGCTATCCCATGCCTCTGGATACAATGTTGTTAAATAAGATTGACTCAATTGGCTGAGAGTCTCAATACAACCGTAAGACAAATACTTTGGTGGATAAACAAATAATTTATCAACAAGTAGAACAATGATAATGGACAATGAATCCTCAATGTTATTATGATTATTACTAAATTTTTTTGGATCCGTGTAGAATGTGTAAAAGGGCTCAACTAGGCTATTGATGAAAAAATTTTGATCTAGATGATAGATTTTTGTTTCCAGTGGATTTATCGTTACCAATGGATTCAAGTAATTTTCAACGTATCCTGAAGCTTTTTTCATGAACTCATCTTCATTTGGTGATTGGTGATATGAAGTTTTGATGAATTTAACAAATGCCTTTGAGGCTGCATGACGAACTCTTGGATCCTGATCACTCAAAAAAGTGACTAATATATTAATTACATCTGTTTGAAATACCGAAGAATTTGTCAAATATTTTATAGTGATGTAGGGAAGATTACTCAGTAATTCAGAGAGATTAATTTTTACCAAAAAATATGGATTTTTTGATAATATTTTGAGCTTGTAGAGGAGTCTTAGACACTTGAGACTCTCTTCTGATTCTAGAAGAGATCTTAGGCATATACTCAATGATAAAAGTGTTTGACGTACTGTTGTAGCTGATGCATCCTGCAGTGCTTCAATTAGCAGATCAATTAAATAATCCAATTTAATGATTTTTCCACAATTTGTTTGATCGATCTCTGTCTCCAGTGATGTATAAGATCCCCAGTATTTAACAAAAATTGAATTCAAGTATAATCCAATTATCATAGCAACATTACCTCGTAACTGTGGATCTGAGTGTTTGGAAAATAATAAAATATCTGATATCATTTGGCAATTACTTTGATCATTGTCCAATGATTTTTCAAGTGTTTGAAGCAATAAATTTGGCTGCAGCCTGATTATATTGCCAATGCAGCTGAGTGCTAGAGATTTAACACTGACGCGAAATAGCTGGTCGGATATCAATTGACCTGGGTTTCCTGCCAGCAGGAAGGAAGAGGCTAGATAACGACAGCAGTATTTCAATGTCACATCTGCATCTGATGGATCACCAATATTTAGTTTCTTCCTATGTTCTTTCTCATTCTTATCCACTGATTGAGATTCATTGAATTGTTCTTCTGATGTTCCAGGTGCAGGATTTGCTTTTTCTAAATTTATCGGAGTTTCTTTCAAATTCTCATTGTCTGGAAAAATGAAGGAGGATGAAATTATTGAGTGAAAAAACTCAGTACTACGATATCGATAAATTTCACTATTTTTTTTATTGGGAAAAATTTGTAGTGACAACCGAGTCATTCATGAAAGTCACTCTATCTCAGACAGATTTTATGATATTCTTCAAGAAATGATCGATTCTCATTTAATTTGTATCCTCTTATGAAAAAAAAATTATTCACGAATTTGTACCTACTGTCGATCTGTTTAACTCCATCATCATGTTTTTCTGTTTTTCCAGACTCAGTTGAATCACTTGTCAGTACTTTCATTGGCTTCTGAAACACCACTGTTCTACTGCCACTGGTAATTCTATTTTTTGATGTCAATTGTTCAAGAAATTTCTTATTAGTTGAACGTAACAACTGGAATAATGTCTCCAATGCAGCATTAACAATATTGTGATCATGATGATACTGAATATATTTCAAGCACAATTCATATACTTGAATGAGACAGTCAACTCTGTGTAAATCAGTTTCTGGATCATTTTCCTGATTTTTATCAATATGTGGAAGTATTATTTTTAAACAACCAAGTATACCAACGACTAAATGAAGTTTTTCATCGCCATCAATTGATAGCATTGTATCAATTAGATGTCTAAATACGTAGAATAGGAAAAAATGTGGTTTTCTACAATTCAAGCAAGTTGATAATATCATATTACCAGAATTTCTTCGTAAAACTGGCTGTGATGATCCTAAATTTGGATAAAATGCTTTTAATAATGACTTAACATCTTTATCAGTCATAAATGAACCCAAACTTTTCAATATTAATGGCAATGATTCAGTTAATGTATTGATAACTTCCTCTTCTGTTCTCTTTGATATTGCAATAATTGAGGGAATCAAATTTGATATATAAGCTTTTCCTTTTATTGGCCTAATTGTATGGCTCAATAAACCAAAACGTTTCAATGCTGCTCTCAATGATCTTGAATTACTATTTCTGTGTATTTCATTGTATAATTCAAATTGTATCTTCAAAATATTACCATCTGATGTTGATCTAATTATTTTATTCAAACACTCATCGGCAATCATTCGGACATCTGATTCTTCATCATTGCAAATGGATAAAAGACTTTTTATTGATAATCCAAGTACTTGGGCAAAACTTCTCGATGTCTTGACTGTTGGTAAACTTAGTCCATTGGCTATTGTTGTGCAACAATTAATTTTTTCTGTTTTTCTGAAAAAATAAAAATAAAAGAAAATTGTAAAATGAAATACGTTCATTTCAGGTTGAAATAATTTTTTTAAATTATCTTGGAATCAATGAAAGATAGGGAACTTTTGTAGCAAACTCGAAATCGAGATTATAAGGGAAGGTAATAGAAATTGACTTCAGAAATACCCTTTAAATAGAGATTTCTTTTAAATCTTGAAAAATTTGAAGAAATGTAAAAAATTATGAAAATTTTGCAATCTTCAATTAATTTTTCGATTCTCCTGCTCATTTCATTGCTCATTACATTCTTTACAGATTCACTGAATCAGATCTGAGAATTTCATCTTGTTTCAATTATTATTAAGGAATTAATAAGAAAATTCCATGTTTTTTTGGATTGTACGTTCCACTTATTCTTTATCTTATTTCTATTTAATATATCAAATATGAGTGAGTTTTAAGGAGCAGAATAATCTATTTGATAAAAAAACTAAGAATCTATTTACCTTGCAAGAAGGTCTATAGGAGTTAGGCCTTGTTGTGAAGCCTCCAGTGTTTCAATTGCCTTCATTATATTATTCATTGTCGTCATTTTTATATAATAAATTTCACACAATTATAACTCAGTAATTATCTGCTAAGTTCTATTGCATTTATTGTTGTTCAGCTTCTGGAAATTATTGAAGTGGCACTCGAATCATCTCTGCATTAACCTCTAATAAAATTATTTGTTTATGTTATTATGTTAAATTACATTTTTATAATTTAGGATTGTTGATGCTTCTTGCATCGATTATTCGAGTCTCGACTAACAGATCTTACTGATTCTCATTGAATTTGAATTTTTGACTATTAATTTATCCTTAGTAAATGAACCAAATTGGGAGAAAAATCTATACATGCATGAGAATGACATTTATTGTGTTTTCACCTGATTTTTACTGTTGTTAATATACCGACAGTCGTATTTCACGATTACCGACATTTTGATTTTTTTTTTCAACTTCTTCTTCTTCTTCTTTCTTTTTGTGCTGCGCTTGTGCAGCTGGCCTCTGATATTTCGATTATACAGCCAATCGTTTTTTCAACTTGTTGAGAGAAAAAGTCAGTGAAATTCGAATTGAAAATTGAAAAGAAACATCTGTTTTTTTTTGCATAAAATTGAAAACCAATAATATTAAGGCCCGGTGGTGATAATTTTTCACTCCGATGACCATTTTACGCCTGCGCTTTTCGCGGCCAATGCTCAAGCTTCCCCTCGAAATCTGAGCAGTCGGTAACAAGGTTGCTAAATACCCTACCCTGCAAAAAAAAATCGCATAATCAATTATCGTCCGTTTTGAGAATCGAAAGGAAAAGATCGACTTTCGAAGGAAAAAATCGATCTTCGAAGAATCGATTCAGGATCGCCCATCACTACCTGAAACGTACAAAATCTCTCGCCTGCATGACAGTTGCTTTGTCGGCACTTTTGCTTACAATTTCTTTATTAATAAAAAGAAACTTGATTAAAAAATAATAAAAAAATAATTTAATGAAATAATATTCATAAGTAATAATCATATATTAAAATTGAGACAGATTCATCATCATCATGGTGAGAAAATGGAAATTTTTATTAAATTTGGAGAATAATTATCAATTGATGCTTCTCATTGTTGCTTCGTCATTACGACATTAGAATAATTGATTCTCAATGAATTAAAGTGTGAAAAATATCAATTTAAAGCGGTTAAAAAAGCCAGATTTGTTGAAAATCTATTTTTTCATAATATTCCAACCTTTTTCCAATTATTTCAAATAGTTCTTAAAAATGAAAAATGAGGTTAGATATCCGAACACTTGCACTACTATTTTCCCTTTATCCATGAATTTCATCAATGGTTATAACCATTTTTTCTGAGTATTGTTAATTTAATTTGAAATAGCTTTGTATAGTGTTCATTCAATATTTTAACAATTTGGAAACTGCTCCAAGGCTTTATAAACTGAAGTCATTTTTTATCAAATGACTCACATTTACACTCTCGGCTTGTCTAAAGTGTGGCAAAATTAATATAAATCCTAAAATTTTAGAAATTCTGTAATTCGTGAAATATTACAGAAGAATCGAGAGCAATAATCAGATATAATTGAACACATATTAATTCCAGTTTCGTAATCAATATGACAGTGATGTAACTGTGTGGAGTCCTCAGGGACGTCTTCACCAGGTAGAATATGCAATGGAAGCCGTTAAACTTGGCTCAGCAACAGTTGGCCTGAAGAATAAAACTCATGCAGTTCTCATTGCCCTGAAGAGAGCATCCTCAGAACTTTCAGCTTATCAAAAAAAAATCATTCCCATTGACAAACACATGGGAATAAGTATTGCTGGTTTAACTGCTGATGCCAGGATGTTGAGTAGATACATGAGAACAGAGTGCTTGAACTACAAGTATTCGCATGATGATGTGTTGCCAGTGAGTCGTTTAATTGCGACATTGGGAAATAAAATGCAAACTTGTACTCAGAGATACGATAGACGTCCTTATGGAGTTGGATTACTTGTTGCTGGTTATGACGTAAGATTATCCTTTTTTTTTCATTCTATTACTATAATTATACAAAAAATTTGTAATTGGTTCATTTCATTTTCTTAATTGCTTTTTCAGGATCAAGGACCGCATATCTATCAGACTTGTCCTTCGGCAAATTACTTTGACTGCAAAGCAATGGCAATTGGATCAAGATCACAGGGTGCTAGAACCTATCTTGAAAAGCATTTGAATGAATTCGGAGGAAGCTCACTCGATGAATTAGTGAAACATGGACTCAGAGCACTCAGAGACACTCTACCTAATGAGCTTGATCTCTCCATCAAGGTAAATCATTTTTTCAACTCTTAAACAGTCCACAAAAAGTTCAATTTTCAATTTTTTTGATTCTTATTAAGAGAGTGTCAGAGATTAAATTGATTATTTTTTAACTCTACAGAACGTATCCATTGGCATTGTGGGTAAAGATCAAGAGTTTGAGATATTGACAGAAACAGAAACAGCTAAATATCTCACAGAAATTGAGGGTGACGAAAAGAGAGGTAGACCAGCACAAGGTCAAGGTATTCAACAAGATGATCAACCACCACAGGATCCACCAGCTGAGGATCCACGTCCAGATCCACAAGTATCTGTTGCCATGGATACCGAATAAATCCATACCCACACATTCATTTTATTGGAAATACACACAATTTTCACGTTTCATAAGGAAGAAAAAAAAACCTGCTTAATTTGTTGATAATATCTTTCAATTATTCAATAAAAAATTAATTTCAAACTAAAGATGATAAAAATAATGTGAAATGTCAATTCTACTAGCGTCATTATTTATTTGAAATTTACTTTACACATTATTTTTTTCTTTGACTTTTAAAGAAAGATATTTCACGATTTATTAACTAGAATTTTCAATACTCTACGATTGGACATTCTCGTCCTTTTCGCCTCGTCGTTCCTTGAGAATACTTGTCAAGAAGAATTCACCGGCTTTGTATGATGACCTGACAAGAGGTCCACTTGCTGTATACAAAAATCCCAGTCTTCCACCAATTTCTTCCCAATGTTTGAATTTCTCTGGTGTCACATACTCGATGACCTTCAAGTGCCTCTTGGTTGGTTGCATATACTGGCCGAGTGTCAAAGCATCAACTCCAGCTGCTCTCAATTCTTTCATTGTCGTCTCAACTTCTTCATCGGTCTCGCCGAGACCCAACATGATTGATGATTTCGTTATTAATTCTGGATTTACTTTCTTCGCACTTTCAAGTACCTTCAACGACTGTCTGTAAATGGATAAATTAGTTCCATAATTCAGTCAACCTCTTCAATAGTCATTATTATTATTAAAATATATTGAAAATTACTTATAGCGTGCTCGTCTATCTCTAACGAAAGGTGTTAGTCTCTCCACAGTTTCGATATTGTGTGCAAAAACATCCAATTTTGATTCAACAATTGTTCTTATACAATCTTCATTACCACTGAAGTCTGGGACTAGAGCTTCCACGAGTATATTGCTCCTTTATGAAAGAAAATAAAGTCAAGATATTTTTAAAAAATAACAATTAAATTCTGCTGCTGCAGAATTCATGATCATGTTTCGTTGTTATTTTTCACCTTTTTTTCAATTCTTTTATAGTTTCGGCAATGTGTTGCGAGCCTCCATCAGGTAAATCTGTAATTTCACATTAATTAATATGATTAATAATTCAAGAGGGAATGTATTCATATTATGATAATTACCATCGCGATCAACCGAAGTCAAAACTATGTAATCAAGGCCCCAAGCAATTACTGCTGTTGCTGTATTCTCTGGTTCCTTTGGATCAAGCGGTGGCGGAGCTCTTGCCGTCTTGATGGAACAGAATCGGCAGCCTCGTGTACAAGTATCACCCATCAACTATAATGGAAAAGCTGAATGAAATCCTCGACTCAACTATTAAAACCATAGATAGCATTTCTTTAAATTCTTTTTGAAAAAAATTTTTTTGTTACCAACCATAATTGTTGCTGTTGCCGTGCCATGTTTTCCACCACCCCAGCACTCACCAATATTAGGACATCTGGCTTCCTCACAAACAGTGGCTAATTTTAATTCTCTCAATTGTGACTTGATTTTCGAATAATTTTCACCCATTGGTATTTCCGTTTTCAACCATGGTGGCAATCTTAGTCTCGTTTTTTCACCCTTTTCTAGTTTCAATTTTCCATCGTATTTCGATATATTGTCTGTCAAAAAATCATCAAGCTGTGGCCCATTATCCAGCTTTTTTGAGAAAGATATATCGTCTGTTGTCTTTGAGTACTGTTTCACCTTGAAAAAAAATCAGAAATTCCTCGAATACTCATGAATTTTCAATAACTATTCAATGTTTAATAGAAAAATTATTATTATGATTTGAGCAATATCTCGCAAGCTATAGGGGAAAGTGAGATAAAATGGAAATTCTGATAAAACGGCTTGAAGTGAATTATTTTTGATGATTTCATTTGAAAACTCGAGAAATTTTCGGTGGAAAACATGTGTCAAAATTGATTTTTTTTGAGTATTCAAATATTATACTCTCTGGGATTCTCATGAGGAGGTTGATGAGTCATCTCCTTTTTTCTTTTTCTCTTTCTGTCGAAGATATCCCCAATTTCATCGTCGAAAATGAAAGGTGACATCATTTCCGATCTATTATGTATCCAATGGAACCGGAGATCTTTCGGAAAAGACCAAAGTTTTCAATTTCATGAAAGATTTTCTCCTGAAAAAGTGGAATTTCCTGAAAATTATAAACAGTGAATTTTCGACGCATGTTTTTTCACCGAAATTTCCTCAGTTTTCCAATGGAATCATTAGAAAAATTCCATCTCAAATATTTCCAGTGATTTCAAGCAATTTCCATACTATAAAATATTAATCCTAAAATGTGTCCTTCTTACCCCACCTTTCCCAACAGTAGAATGCATGATATTGTTCTATTATTTTTCAACAATAATCTTCCTGGCTCTCCAACGACAATGTCATGATTCAAAAAAATGACCAATTTCGTAATTTTCAAAATGAGAATCGGCAGTGTGATCATTTTTTAATTGAAAACTACTCACTGTGGATGATGGTCCAATACTGCTAACATTCTTGAGATTTTTCATCGACACAGATCGAAACATGATGGAAATTTTCCTAGAAAACACACGAAAACTATTTGCTTTTCCAAAATAATAAACAGAACTTTAAACACAAAAGATTATGACAGTTTTTTCAATGATGATGCAACTGTAGATGCAAAGAATACTTTATTTATTCACACTCAATTCAATGAATCTAATGTTTTAATTTTCATCTCCGTCTCCGTTTTTTACAGAAATAATTAAAGAACGTGTGATGAAATGCATGAAAAATCAAGATAAAATTATGAAACACATACAGTCAGCGAGAGGGGAGGGGGGTGGTATTATCGTGTGACCCCAGCTGTCATCAGCTGATACTCCGAAAAACATGTATTCCTCCCCCCGCAAATAATTCCTGCATTATCGGCACGTATTTGAGAACTCTAGTGTACGCGCTTGTGTGTATGTGTGAGTGAGAAGAAATTATCCGTTTTTTTTTCTCTTTTTTAATAATCATTTATTCATGTTGATAAAGCCGTAGTCTTATGGCCGACAATTGAACTGTTATTATTTCTTACGTATTTTGATGATTATGGAGGAAGTTGACAATATTATTATTCACTCTCTGCGTCAAATTGGCTGGTGAGAAATCATTCAATAATATAAGGCATTCTTTTTTAATCATTCTCTTATTTCAAAATAATGGAAATTAAACTTAACCTGTCATCCATTCAAACACTAGTGGGTGTAACTTGAATTTGAATTTTTTATCCATGAAAAAATTAATTACAAAGATATTGACAAAACACTTGATCTAATAGAATTTTCTTTATTTTGTTTTTTTAGTGATATCGATGAAAATATTACAAATTTGAGGGATTTCAAGACTGACCTGGTGGTAGAGGCAACTGTGAGATGCCTAGAAGTTATCAGACCTGGATTCGGCATATCCAGGACTCTTCCAGGGAATATGGCAGCTCGATTCAGAGCTGGTGCCTCATTAGCACAGGCATGTTCGGTGAGTTGTAATCAAATAATGAGTATTTATAACTAGAAAGGCACTGATTGAATTCACAGTTTTTGAGGAAACTACCTTGATTTCATTAATAATAAAACAAAAATAATTCCCCAGGAACTTGGCTACAGGGGAGATATAGGCTACCAAACATTTCTGTACAGTTCCGAGACAGATTTACGAAGGGTCCTCATGTTTTTAATTGAAAAACTACCAAAAGATAGTGACAAGACATCAACTGAGCCAACAAGTAAACTCGATAAGCTTGAAAAAACCGTGGGTGCAATACTCCATAAGCAATTATCATCACCCTGGTTACCCCATTACTGCCACAGTAAATCACAGAGTGGAGGATACACAAGTATGCCTTACAGATCAATTGAGCTCGAGTTACCATCATCATCCTCGAATGATGATAAAGATGATTCAGATTATCATAATTACAAGGATAGATATGAGCAGTCATTGCCTGATAAATTATTAAGCCAAGAGTGCCTCTTACCCTCAGTCATATCACGAACATCAAAATTACTTTATTCACGACCAACGAATATAATAGAACGTTTAGAATGGTTAAATAAATTGCCACCCAACTCTGTAGAATCCACGAAGAGTCATGAAACCATATTGAATAGATTTACATTGAATGAGAGAATCCAAATGCAGCCAACGAAAAAACTTGAGGAACATGATGAAGAACAATCAGAGTCTCCATCAATAGCCGAGGATTCACTACCGACAAGAGAGGCGAAACAGAGCCAAGTAATCGAACGTGTAAAAACAGATTGTGAGACAATGAGAACTAAAATTGAATCAATACAGTATGAATTGGGTAAATTTAATATTCAATTGTCACAAGTGACAAGTAAACAGCAGGAAGAGGAAAAAGAATTGAATATTAGAGAAGAGCAGAGAAGAATTAAAGCAAGAACTTATGATTTACTTGAAAATAGTGAAGAGAATATTGTGAAACTTGAAAGTGTCATTGAGAGTGGTAAGAATAAACTGATACATTTGGCTAATCAGTGGGAAAAGCACAGAGCACCATTGATAAAGAAATACAGAGATGAACGTGAAAAATATTCAGCAAAAGCCAGCACAAGTCAAAAAAAATTGGATGAATTGAGACAAATGAGGGATAAAGAGAGAGAATTAATGGAGGAATGTCATTCAAAGGATCAACAGTATGCACAATTGATTGCTGAAGTACAAAAACTTCCCAAGGATATTAATAGATCTGCTTATACACAGAGAATATTGGAAATTATAAATAATGTTAGAAAACAGAGGGATGAAATTGATAAAGTACTTGGTGATACTAGGGAGATACAGAAGGAAATTAATATGCTCACCGGTAGATTGGAACGATCTTTTACCGTTGTTGATGAACTGATTTTTAGAGATGCTAAGACCAATGAAGCATCACGGAGGGCTTATAAATTACTTGCTACACTGCACTCTGATTGCAATGAATTGGTTACGCTTGTTGAAGAAACTGGCACTACTCTGAGGGAGATTAGAGACTTGGAGGAGCAGGTTAATTATTACATTTTTTATCATGAATTTCTTATAATTATTTTTTTTTTAATTAAAAATAATCAAATTAACATTTATTCTATTTAATTCCTTCATATAGATTGATTCAGAATCAACGAAAAATGTTGGTGCTAATTTAGAAAGAATAACAGCGGATTTGACACAAATGAGACAAGAGACTGCATCACTAACAGGACAACTTGCTAATAAAAATTCATGATTTGAGAATTATTCAATAATAATTATTTATGAATTTTTTGTAGAAATCCATACCATTGTCAGAGTGCTTCAGTGAGTATCAATCAATTCAACGAATCAATTAAACACTTGCTCAATAATATCTTCATTTATTTTATTTTACAGAAATGAAGAAAAAATCTAAAAATTACTGAAAATAAAGACATTTTCATAATTACAGTATATAAAATAAATCAGAAGCAATAGAAATAAATACAACAAGATATACTATGAAAATGAAATTGCATCAAATTCGCTCAAAAGAATTAGAAAGAAATTAATGAAAAAAAAAAGTTCGAATAATATTGAAATAACTTCAATGAATTCATGGAAATTCATTGTACCAAGCTGAAAAATTCCAGCAATATTACCGGAATTATCTATCCACGCGATTCAATATTGTAAATAATCATCAATACATTCAATGAAATTGTTCAATTTCTTTTATTTGAAAATAATAATAATAATAATGATTATATACCTACATAAAATGATCGAGTGTTACTGATTACACATTTTTTTTGGCCTGTTTAACTTCTGGTGGTATATAGCTGTCTTCTATGTCCTCTTTGACTTCAATTGGTGGTCCGTATTTCTCCTCTTCTGTCTTGAGTTTCTCTTCAATTCGAAGCTCGAGTTTTTCCTCATTCTCGAAGAATGTCAATAGCCTCTCACGTATCACTAATTCCTCCTTCATGTCCTCAATACGCTGGATTCTCTGTTGTTTGTCGATCTGAGCCAGCTGTTTTTCCAGAACATCCATGCGTTTCACGTTCCATTCTTCATAAAGCTGAAAAAATTCCAATCAATAGTATTTTCGATTATTTTATGAATATAAAATGCTAAAAGATTTGGAACTATTAAAATGTAGAACCAGAGAATTTCTGGTGAAAAATTCATTTAAGAAAATCCATCACTCTCTTCAGTTTGTCGAGACATTGAAAAACTTTGATAAAGCAAATGTTTTCATAGTAAAGGTTCCACATTTTAAAGAACTCGCAGTATTTCAAATGAATTAGGTAAATTTTTACATACCTTGCACTGGGCCTCGATATCACTCTTCTCCCTCTCATTGATAGCTTTTCTAATTCTCTCTTCCATCTCTTCTTCTATACTCCCTTCTTTTAACTGCATTTGCTGCATCTTCGATAGCAGCTCCTTCACCTTCTTCACATGATCATCGATTTTTTCCTCCTCAATTGAATCCAATTCTTGATGAATAAGTTCAAGTGCTTCTTTGTAGACAACCTCATTAACGCCAGAATCAATCCAGCTTTTCATTAATTCCTCAGCTTTTTCATACTTTTGCCAAAGTATATAGCCTCTGAGGAGCATAGATCTGTCCAGACAATCCTTCTGACTTTTTCCAAAGAAGACAAACGTTTTTCCAACCAAGTGTTTTGGAATAATTAAATCAAAATGATCATCAAAGTAAGGATTTCTCAAATATCCAACTCTAACTTTGACAACTTCTTCTTTTGGATTGACTGGTGGTGGTGGCGGTGGTGGTAACCAGCCATCTGGTTTCTCCAAGTACTTGTGACACGAGTAAACAGCCAGGGCATTGCAAATTGGATGTTCATTGTCTTCTTGGAGCATTAAAAGAGTTGCTATCTGAGCGGCTGATGCAAAATCTTTTTCTTTAATGAAATTATCCATCATCAAATTGTAGCAAAAGTGATCAGGAAAAATTCCATAATTCAGTCGATCATTCAGTATCTCAAGCAGTGTCTTCTTATCATTCATGGCCAGCAGATACCTAATCACTGCATGGTGAGTTGAATCCAGTGTACTTGTTGTTTGCATTGTTAATCGTAATTTGTGAAGTAAATCGACGACTTCATCAACTCGATCATCATCAACTTTGGCAGTCTGAACAAATATATCTACATCAACTGCACTCATTGTTTTGGTGTTTTGATACTTTTGATCCATTTGGAGAAACATATCATTAGAATTGATCTTACTGAGCAGAGGAGACTCGAATCTCCGATTCCACGCTTCAATACATGAATAAGACGAGGAAAGGAAGGTTCTTGTGAATTTCTTGAATTTTCGAAGCCGGAGAAGCGAACGACTTGTTCGCACTGTACTCAACATTTTTTTTGGCAATTAATTTCTTCCAGATTTAGCACTATTCTTCCTGATTTTTTATCACTCCGGTAGTCATTACCAGAAATTGATGCAGAACCTATAATCAGAATTTTTTTTTTTTTATTATAATTAGAATTGTGTTATTAGTATTTAGTAAAGAATTGGTAAAAACATTCTTTTAAACTTTGAGGTTAAGTCACATGTTATCCGAGTAAAGTTACTCATGCCAAATATTTCCAATGAATTATAAGAATGCTATTATCAATGAACAATACCTCAATCGTTGTGATCAGTTTTTGAGATGAATCAGAGTGAAAAAGATGTATTGAAGGAAATTTCAAAGTACTTAATCGGCGTATTGTGCGATCCGGCTATTTTTTGTTGTACTAGCGCCGCACATGGTACAAAGCGGACTTTCGATATTCCATTCCAAATTCTCCAGCCATGTCTTTTATAATAAAGGATAATTTTTATTTTCCTCTCAACTCACTTTCTTTGCATAATCTCAATAGGAAGAAGTACATTCGAGACTGATTAAAAGAACATAATGTCGATCATGGACATTCTTTGAGAAATTGTTTGCAATTATTCCATTGAGAATAGATAAGGAAATCTTCGATATGAAAAACATATTTCAAATTTTTATTTTTTGAACATTCAGCTTTTCGGACCACTAATGAGAAGTCAAACTCATTTCATTTTGCATTTTTTTCTCGTGTTTTCGAGGATTTTCCGGTTTTATCAGTCGTAGCGACCCGATACGTTAAATGGAAAGTAAGATTATTTGTCATTAATTCATATGGTTTTGAAATGAAATAATTGATTTTTGAGGAACTTGAGAACCTCAACTTTCAGTTAAGATCAGCTCCAAGACGCTATGACCTATTGAATCGGATATATCCGCCGAATCGGAATTTTTCAATTTTGTAAAGGCTTGGAGCCCTGATTTTTGACTGTAAAAGTAGAATTTCTAAAGAATTGTCAAAGCAACTGGGTTCCATGAATTTTCGTAATATAAAATGTCAAAACTATGATAATATCATCAAAAAATTCTTCATGAGTCATAATTTCCGGAAATCATAGGAAGATTGTTGAATAAATCCCGGTTGTACTATTCATTTGAATGGTTGTATGTAGGGCGTGCTTATCCAACTTATCTCTTATTTGTTTGAGATAAAGCATCATGAGTGTCGTAGCAGGTAGACTAATATCAGTTAACGGGCGTTTTTCGTAGATCTATTCAATCATTACAGTCCATAATACTTTTGTACTTGGTGTATTCTCTCTCCGAATAAATCATAATAATTAATCTATAAATTGTAGTTTTATCCCTGAAAATCTATACTTCGTTAAGACAATGGTGACAAAGGGATTGATAGCCGCTAGGCTTGAAAGGCAAATTGGATGCGTTAAATACACAATATTTTCCCTTAACGCCATTTTATGGGTGAGTAAAGGTGATTCATTCATTGACAACAGTTTCTTATCACTGGAATTTCAATCAAATTCAATTTCATTCAGTTCAGTGGATAAAGGATCTTCTTAGATTGCACGAAAATTTTAGTTTTCTTCCCTTTCAAACATACCGTCAATGACCCAATTAATGCCACCCAGAGACCTATTCTGCCACATATCTTTCATAGAAAAATTATATTTTATCATAAATTCAAATTCGATTTTTCCTCGAATGAATTTAGGGTTTGGACTATCATTTACATTAATTATTTTCTTGAATTAATGATAAAAATTATTTAATTCATATTTTTGAAAATATTTTGTCCATGGCCCGATTCATGCCACCATGGCCCAATTTCTGCCATAGAGGGTCCCAATAATTGCCATCAATTAATTTTCATCACTGGTCGTTATTCGTAAATTATTCGTCAATTAGTATGAAAGTCCAATGATTTTGCTAACAATCAATACAATTTTCGATTTATTAAATACTTAAATTTTCTCAATATCACACATTGAACTGATGAGGCACTCTAACTCCACATGAAGAGCTTTAGGGCTTTATTTTGCTGAGCACGCTGGTCGCATTCAACGGATTAATTTTAGAAATATATCTAGTAGAGAAATGTCGGATATTTTGATTGTCCGGTGTCCTCAGAATTTTTTTCTAGCCACTGTTATCAATTATTTAGAGTTGAGAATTCGAATAAGTTCAATAATCACGAAAATGTATGAAAAGTGGCATTAATTGGGCCGATGGCATTAATTGGGCCATTGACGGTAGTCCATTTAGATGTTTTCTCGCAATTCATCTGACTTTACTTCTCTAATACTGAATAATAAAATTTAATGATGGTTTGAAATATGTATTCATTAATTATAGATACTTGGATGTGGAATGTTTGGTCTTGCCGTTTGGATGAAGATAGATCCTGGTTTTCAGGAATGGGTTGACTTTCTCGAGCTTCAAGAATTCTATATTGGAGTTTATATATTGATAATTGCATCGATTTTCGTAATGATCATAGCATTCTTTGGTTGTGCGGCTGCTCTAATGGAGCATACTCTGGCTCTTTATGCTGTAAGTTCTGTTATTCAGGTTCAATCCAATAGCGTAGTTATTTTTTGATTTTTTTCTGGCAATATCTCGAGATTTCGAAATAATTGAGAGAAAATATGTAATTTTCAAATCATTCAAATTGATTGAATTCATGCCATTACATTTTTTAAAACAGCACATTGGACTTCAATGTTTTGGATTCATTCTGGGTCTTGCTGGTGCAGCAGTTCTTTTGGATTATTCTACCTATGATAGTCATATACAACCAGTTATTCGCAAATCAATTACGACATTAATTGTCAATTCGCAATTTGAGAGGCCAGCAATGGTGCTTCGAATGATCCAAGAAAGTGTATGTATCCATATATATATTTCATCATTTTCAAATGCTCTCAATAATTTCGGAGAACAATGGAAATTCTATTAAATTTTTTTAAAGGTTGGTTGCTGTGGTGCTGATGGCCCAATGGATTACTTGACTCTTTACAAACCCCTGCCAACTGAATGCAGAGATACTGTTACAGGAAATGCATTTTTTCACGGTTGCATTGAGGAACTCACGTGGTTCCTCGAGTCGCGCTCAGGCTGGCTAGCCGGCTTGGCTCTCGCCCTCTGTATGCTCCATGTAAGTATTTTGCTTCAACTCTTTTCGGGGGAGGTGAGGTGGAAAGGACACATGGGGTAAAATGGATAAGTTTTCATTTTTAATCTTCAACGTTATGAAAATCACTGAAATTGTTTGACATGGATATTCTTCAAATAATTTCAGCGCGAAGCTGAGGAACTTTCACTTTTTTCAAGATATCGTCGACTCTATCGGTCGTAGTCGTACTTAGGACCATGTAAATCGATGGGAAATAATCCTACCATTCATTGAAGACCGGACGCATGTCACTACGACCAATAGAACCGGACATATTTTTGAAATCGTGAATTTTCTCGAAAGTGAGGAATGCTTTTGCCTTCAATTGTCGGGTTTTTACCCGTGAATTTTCAAAAAAAAACAAAAAATCAACTACATGATGCATGTTTTTCACTGGAAATTTCCTCAGTTTTTCGATGCTATCGTAAAAAAAAATTCATCTCGAACTGTTTCATTGGAACCCTCCGTTCAACTCTTCTTTGCGCTTCATATTTTATTCGATAATCTCTCCATTTCACAGCTATTTCGGAAATTTCTCAAAAAACTAATCAGAGTAACGGGCAGATTTTCTGTCATGATGCATGAATTCAGGAACTTATGAATGCAGTTTCTTCATAACGACGGGGAAACATGAATTTTTAATGTTTTTCTTCTTCTATATTTCTTCCCTATATTGAATTCGAATAAAAGATCTCAAACTTTTCAGGTCGTTCAAGCTGTTCTCTCGCTGATCCTCATACAGGCAAAACAAAAAGAAGACGAAGCAGCTATCTTTAAACGTTAAAGGAAAATCGTACACAAATATAAGACATTGTTCATTTATTTCAATAATCATTAATTTAGTTCATAAATTTTTCTGTACGCTTCATAATATATTCATACTTTGTTTAATAACGAAAGGGATAAATTAATTGGAAAATTTTGGAAGATATAAAACCGGTCTGTAATTGTTTTTTCTCTATACAATTCAAATTCAAGTCAATTATTTAAACTTAATTGTTGTCTTATAACCCGGTAGAATTCTATTACAAGAATTTTATTATAGGTCTTAGGTTCTATGGAATTGCGCAATCAAGCAACCTTAGAATATGGGAAAAAAATTAGATTTTTCTTTTATTCAGATTTTTATTTATTTATTTACAAAGAAAAATACTATACATAATTATTGTAATCAGATAGAAATGGTTTATTTACAGTATACTTTGACGCACTACTTCATAATTTTCCCTCCAACACAAGTTCCTCCATGAATGAGGCATCGTGCGCACGTGCGCAATAACATATTCATTTATTAATATTAGTTAAAACTAATGAGACATACAATTAAAAACAGTTTCTAATGGCTTTAATGTGCAAAACTACATAGAATTCATGAAAAAAATTGTAATTTTGTACAGGAATTATGAGGGATAATCGTTGAATTGCAAATGTGTATAGGAAGAGGAGAAATAGTTTATTAGTAAAATTATAGAGTGAAATGAATCAGTAAATTCAATGGAAAAGCGGCAGAATGAGATAAGGCACTTTTATTTTGAGCTCAATTCTTGGATAGTATCTCTGAATTAACGTGACTTATGGAAACTTATCAATTTTCGTTAAATCCCGAAATATTTTGGAGGAAAATTTCTCAAAGAAAATCGACCGATGGGATTTCATTACTGCGATCAATCAATTTCAATGTGCCATTGCCTTACAATAGATGTGCTTCAATCATTTTAAATAAAAAAAATCCCATGGCATGCTGTCTCTGACGTCATCCCTCGATTCTATCCCTCGTAAAACGTCCAAGTCTAAAAAATTAGTTTTTACCCAACATAAGGAAAAGGAGGATAGCCCACTGGTGGTGGAAAATAACCAGGGAATGCTGGAACAGTTGGTTGTACAGGTACAGTAGTAGTGACATAAGTAGTAATTTCAGTTGGTACAACCTTTGTTGAGAATAGAGTTGTATAAGCGGTTTTAGCACCAAATGTCAGTTTAAGTATCCTTGAATCAGATAATGTTGCTAATGTTTGCGTCACAATTGGTGCACTTGTAATTGTGAATTGTGGCTGCTGTTGATAAATTGGTACTTGTGGAACTTGTGGTACCTGGGGGTTTAAAATTGGTGCTAAAGTTGATGTACCAAATTCATAAGTTGTACGTGGTAATGTTGCGACTGGTCTGGAGAGTGTTGAGTACATTGTATTGCCATTGTTTATAATTGGAATAACATGAGACTCGTAAACAGTCTCCAGTACAATCACTGGCCTCGAAGTTGTGATCACCTGTGGTGGTTGGGGTGCTTGCTGCTGCTGCTGTCCAAAGTATTTGAATAATGCTAATTGTTGGGCCTGTTCTGGTGATAATTGTGGCTCTGGTGATGATGCTGTTGTTGATTCCTTTGGTGGCTTTGCTGATGTTCTGAAAGAAGAATCTAAATCATCAGAGTCTGTTGATGGTACTGCGACTCGTTTAGGAATATCTTCGTCATCTCTTTCATCATCACCAAAGTCTAATTCTAAATGGAGTTCACTTCCTGCTTCATCTAGCTTTGAATTGAATTCATTCAAAGTCTTTGATGGAATAAATTGATACAATTCAGATGGTGGAAGTGTTTTCGTTGCTGTCACCATTCTTGCTATGTTGTAGGTTTGCACGAGTGTCAGGGTCGTTGTATTTCCATTAGCAACTACTGGTAGAAGATGAGTTTTTAGAAGAGTTGACGTGGTTGTAAAGGTTTCCGTCAGTGTTTCTAATGGTGGAGTTGCTTGACCTGATTCTAATGTTATTGCTGGAAGTGTCGCCACTGATGAATCAAGGGGAAGTGATGACTCGTAAGCTGCTCCAGTATTTGCTAAAATGTTTTCTGTTAATGGTTCAGTTGAAGTTGATGTTGTTGATGGTTCTGCTGTTGCAAATGTTTTCTTCATTGTTGATGTTACAGTTATGTAACGTGTATTTTTCATTGTTCCTACCTGTGGACATGCCAAAAGAGAATATTCAAGTTGAATCGAGTAATCGTATCGTTAACGGTGAAATGAAATTCAGTGAAAGTGAGGGAGATTGATGACTTCCGTTTTTGGTATTAGACATAATCAAGGACTTTTTGGAAATCTCTCCATTACTTTACTGTTTTTTTGTTAAAGGAATAATTTATTCATTCATCATGATAATAATAAGGGGAATTTACCTGAAAAGCATACGGTGATTTTATAGTCGCAATTTCAAAGTAGACATCATTGAAATCAGCTGGCGTTGATATTTCAATATTAAGTGTTTCAACCGGAAGTATAGGGGGTTCCACTGGTGCTTGATCATTTTGTAAACTAGTTGATGAAATCTCTTCTGTTTCACTTGGATCTAATTCATCATCATATGTACTACCTTCCTGCATTTTCTTTTGCGCTGGTGGTGATGACAATGATGTCTTTTCATCAGTTATTGTTGTTAATAGTGGTTCATTAGTTACAGATTCAATTGTCGAAACTCTCTCTTCATCTTCTACTTGTTTCCGAATAGCAATACGTGGCTTCGGAGTAGTTTTATATGACCAGCGACCTTGTGTACGTGGAAGTTTAACTTTTGGTATTGGACTCTGATTTGAATTTTGATCGGATTTTAGACGAAGTGGTTTTGATGATGAGGCCAATTGTTGTGATGTGTTTGGACGAAATCCTGAACGACGACGAGATACTGGGGCTTCTGTACTTGTTGTAGTCGCTGCTGTTGCTGTTAATGCTCGATTCCTTCATTCAGAATTGAAAAACAAAAAAAAATTGAGTAATAAAATATTTGTAACTTTAATTCTTGTCTACGAAAAAGAGCAATTATAAACTATTCGTTATCTCTCATAAAAAATGATCTGAGTGAAATTAATATATCATGTTTTTCTACATCACTATTGGAACAATCATGATTACTCACTTATAACTAGGTCTAGCTGTGGTTGGTCTATTTTTTCCCTGATTTCTTGATTGTTGTAGATTATCGTAGTTCTCGAGATCATCGTAAATTTTATTTCTGAATTTTGGACGAGCGGTATGATTAATTGAGTGTCTTCTCGTTGTTTTCACATTTGAACCTATGAAAATAATAAATAGACTGATAAGCAAATGATATTTTTCTTCTAAAATCAAGTGAAAATTCTAACTCATTTGGAATATTTTTTTTTCAACTTAATGGAGGAATAAAAATATTTTTTCGTAAATATCTCTAAATGTATCAAATTCGAAAAAAATTTCTTTATAAAATCTTTTTCCGTAGATGATAAATTTCTTTATAAAAAATGGATTGAAGATGAATCTCACTTAGCCTAGTCTTTTTCCAGATATATAAGTACTAGATATATTCTAGACATATGATTATCAAAAGATAGACAAAGAATAATTGAGATTTTTCTTCTTTTTGTCCATATAATTATATACCAGGTGGAGCACTGAAGAGACCTTCAAGTGGAAGAGATGAATCTTCCTGCTGATGAGTTGGAGTAGGCTCCAGCTGTGGCTTCAATTTTCCATGCTGTGGTCCAATAGTTTTGAGAATTCTCTGTGCATTAGATGGTCGTATTTTGCCTTCAGCAAAGCCCGGAGTACCACCTTTGAGTATTCGCGAGGTGCTCTGAAGTACTTGAGCGTATTTACCATTGATGTAAGTACCAAGTACTGATGTCTCATGTACAGTTGTAAGTCCATCCTTGACAATTGTACCACCTAATTTTGTTACAAGGCCAGTTGGATTTTCTTTATCCTTTTTGGGTGATGGCCGTGGTTTTTGCGGTGTTTTTGATGAAGGTCTCAAATTTATCAACTGAAATTTTAATTCATGAAAATTTTTTCATAATAATAATAATGAGAAAATTATAATAAAACTTTTCAGATGTAATACAACTTGTTTATAGGCTTCTCTTATAAGAATGAGAAAAAAATCCATTCGGAACAACGTGATACGAATAATAAGTGATTCACATGCAGGCAAGAAAACAGTTATTCAACATTTCCATATATATTTTACGTACTTTGTAAGTCTCATCGACGACTTCAGTTGGTTGCTTTGACAAATAATCGTATTCTGGTTCAGCAAAATTATTCTTGACTGGTTTTTCATTATGTGGCTGTACTGAAGCAACTGTTGATAGTACTGGAGTCTTACTGCTTTCAGTCAGGATTTTTGGTGACTGAAATATTAGAAATAACTTTGGAAAAATTCATGGAACTTGACTCTATTAATGGAGAATTATTACTAGCAAATTGATGAGGTAATAAGTTATGAAAATAACGTAATTGGATGTTTAATTTGTCATTTTTACATTAATAATTATTAGCAAAATGCGGAAATCTCTTAATCAATTTCCAAGCATTTATTCTCGTATTTTCTGTTTTTGAAGATTATTAGTAAGCCTAAAACTTAATAATACTTCCCATTTGAGTCTATAGTTTTTGGGATATTCAAAAGAATCATTCAACTACTCATTCCTATCGAACTTCGAGCAATTCTATTGTGCTAATTTTCAATGAAAATTTCTCAGGCTTTCCAATTAAATTAGTAAACATTCGTGACGATTTGACAACTACCTCAGTTTTTTCAGGCTGTTCATTCTTAACAATTGAGTTAACAATGATTTTCGTATTTTTCGTTGCTTTCTTGGTTTCAGGATGATTATCAATTTTATGGATTTTACTTGGTTGAATTTCCGGACTTTTTTTTGGAATCGTTGGTTTCGTTTCGATTGGTGCCGAACTCGCTATTTTTTCTCCTTCTGAAATTGAAAAAATTATATAAATCTTCCAATCAATTAGACTTGATAAAAGTTTTCAAAAGATCTTTTTAGAGGATCTTCTCTAAACTTTCATTTGCTTAAAAAAAAAAGTGATCATCTTCAACAGATTTTCAATTGATTTGATAATTGTGTAATATCGATGAGAATCAATCATTGACATCTTCCTATACACCTTGAATATCACTCAACAATCTTCTATATCATTATTTTCTTGCCTGATCGTCTCATTAGAATACAATGGAAAAATTTGGACACTTACAAAATCTATGATCGTTAATAAAATAATAATAATAATAAAAATGAGTATATGGTAAAAGTAAATATGATGTAGTCTAGGCATTGAACAAAAGTGTCTAGTCAACGATAACGACTTGCCAAAGGTGTCAGGGTTGCTTGGTCAGACAATCACCGTTACTGAATTACTGACGGACCAATAAGACAGAAAATTCATTCCAATATTTTTTTTATTCTCCTTAGAAGAAAAAATCCATAATTTCCTCATTCCATTATTTATGAAGAATAAAGTTACTGACCCGCTGGTGCACTCTGCGGACTGAATACCATCACGGTATTTCCAATTGTTGTCGTAAAATCAAGAAAACCGTAAACAGTTTGAGTGATAAAGTCATTCTTGGTTGCCTCTGGTTCGTGCGATTCTACTGTTTCGACTGCATTATTGTTGCTGTTACCACTTGTTGCTTTATACACTTGTCCAAGCGCCACAGATACTGTAATTCAAATTATTTACAATATATTAACTTGAGCTGGAAAAAAAATTTGATAATATGGTACACGCTATTCATTATCATTTTTTTCAGATGCTGATGAGATAAATCGAATATGAGAATCAATTTTTGATTTCATAGTTCATTTATTAATCTCTCAAGGAAACAATCCTTACCTTCCTTGAGAAACAAACATTTGAAATTGGCTCTGAGCAATTTTTCACCGACGAACTGTGTGCTAAGACCCAGTGAAAAATAGTAATATAAGACCAGAAGCAAGAGAGAATGGACCACCTGCATATAACTCAAGCGAATAGGAAGGTTTAGTGCCTTAAGCGTAAAACTAAGGTTTCAGACATTCTTTCAACAAACTAGTTTCGTTCGATGACTTGAGATAATTATAACGTATTTTTTTTTCTATAATTTTTTCATGCAGAAAAATAAATATAATTATTTGTTAAGTTTGTCAAGTTTTCTAAAAAAGTTTCACATTTCTCTATCTCTATTGAAAGAATAATGGTAACTGAGATGCCAATAATTCAAAAAATCAAGTTGTTTTTCTCAATTTCATCATTGAAGAGTCAAACAGAAGGTGGAGTCGGAAAGGTATAAAGAATGAAACAGACACATTTTAATTTTAATTTTGTTTTAAAAACCACATAAATTAATGACGAATGTTTTCACTTTTCATCTAAGATCGACTCCAAGTCTCTACGATAAATATAACCGGTGATATCCTCAAAAAAAAGTAAAAAAAAAATGGAGAAGATCGGCAAATGAATTCAAAATTCAAAAAAAATGATTCTGACACATGTTTTCCACAAGAACTTTCCACAGCTTTTCAATAGAATCATTTGAAAACATCCATCGTAAGCTGTAATATGAGTATTCCCACTTTTCCCTACATTTTATTTTTCGATTAATTTTCATGAAATATCTCGAAGAGTAATTGAGATGGAAACATTATTGTAATGATGGCTTTCTCACTGGCTATCACTATTATTAAGAAGCATTATCAAATTACATTATTGTAGAGAGAAATGATTTTGAAAATACATTGATGAGTCATTATCTTTTATTGACATGGGAAAATAATTATTCATGCATTCAAAATGTCTGTAGATTTGCCAATAATTTATGTGGGAAAGATGGAGCATTTGCTCATGATATGAGACGTGCCCAATCAGCTTGAATCATTAAATAAGTAAAAAAATATGAAATAAAAGGGGAGAAAATATTTTTTCACTCTTGGTTTCACTTCTTTCCATCTGGCCGATTTTCGATGAAATTCTATTGAAATTGCCTCTGTTTAAGTCAGCGTAAATTCAATTACAGGGTCATCTAGAATGACGAGAGCCACTGTTTCATAAAAATTTATATCAATCAAATTTTGTTTTTTTTGCACATTCAATTTCAGATAATTTAAAAATCATTTTTAGAGAATATCGTGGAAAACTATAGAGATATGAAAATTTTGTTCCTTTATTTCTCTCAAAATTCCGAAATATACTAGTAATACTAGTCTATAGCAGTACAATAATCAATTCAGATTTTAAAACTTACAACCACAGGCAAGAAGAACGATGTAAAAATTATATTTCGGCGTCATGACGCAGTCAATTGGATCGCATCGTATGATTATCTCCACAGGTCTTCAAATCTATAAAAAATAAAATGAAATTTTTCGATAATGAGTCATTAAAAAAAAAAAAACATAATCCTGAATTAAGTTGGATTAAGATTAAAAATATGGAATATTTTTATTCAACTATCGACTTTATGATAATTCGCCACCAGGCTTCCTTTTAAGATGGAAAAATTTATATGAAAATTATTTTACGCTTCTTCTATTGTTATTAATTCATCATATTTTATGAATTAAATATTCTGTTGAACAACTTATAAATTTTTTGCTGTCACAATTCTCGTAATGATAAATCACAAGGAAGAATGAGATAAAACCTCAGTTTTCCCATCCACCTAAGAATATTGACCAAGCAATGAATTCTTATTAAAGCAGTCGACCTTGAAGACCGTGGGAAATTCAATTTTTTTCTTTTTCACCAGAAAATTCAAGAAGTTCATTTTAGAAAATATTTCTGGAATTAATGAAAAATAAATTACATTTTCCAATTTCTGAATCAATTGTTTCATAGTCAGAATTGTGAGAAAATAAATATAATTTTTAAAAAATATGACAAAGCATGAGGATTAGATGGAAAAATAAATAAGAGCAAAATAATAATACCCATGAAGACCATTTGTGGGTGAGTACGCGTTCTTCATGCCTTTCACCCACTGAGATTTTATTTCTATCTCACGAGTATTGCAACACCGGTTAGGCACTCGACTTTACTGTGATATATTTTCTAGTATTATTAACCCACTATATTTTATCTTTAAACAAATCATTATTTTTTTTCTTCATTTTTCGACACTTTTTATATGAATTGCACATTTTATTGATAATTTCGGAGTATGTCAGTTGCAAAGTAAAATCTACCGAGACAACTCGCTTGTAGACTATTTCGTAGCTTTTTGAATATTCGCGAAATAATAGTATTAGAGGTAAATTCCTAGAAATTTAAATGAAAATACCTATTCTGAAGAGAATTTCATGACCTACATGAAGAGATCACCACATGAATTTTTGTGAGCTTAATAATTTCTTAGAGAACTGGGAAATGTCTAACTTTTGATCCTTGAACATATCTTTTCCCAATAGTTTACCACAAAAATGTATAATAGAAATTACCCGAAGATGGTTTTCTGAAATTATTATCAGAAAAATTGAGAAACCTATTTATTCAATGAGAAGTCAAATGATAATATTGAGAAAACAAATTAATACGAATTTTTTTTTTAACTGATTAATCATCATCATCATGATTAATCATAGCAGTAGTATTGTCAATTTGACAAGGACTTCACAGGAGCAAAAAGAATCATTCTGCAAATAAAGTAAATTTTTAGAAATGAATGTTGAATTAAATTAAATTGTCGAGTCAAAGAGATGTTGAAAGAGGGTCACGAAATGCCAGTAGTTTCATTGTCAGAATAATTCAAGGACCCTGGATATATCGCAATACATCAAATTCAGATAACAATGACATTAAAGGGAGAAAATAAAAATAATAGAAATGAGTTGTGACCCTAGGGCAATGCGTGTCTACAACGGGAAATCCTGGTCAATGTAATTTTTAACCGAATACATTATTGATTCATAAGTTTTTTTTTTGTAAAATGTCTTGTAATCTTGAAGAAAAGAATAATTTTGAGGGGAAATTGTTCAGTACAATCAGAGTTATACAAAAAATAGCATGAGAAAGTACATTCATAATTTTTTTCGCACTGAGGATTTTCCCTTCAAAACATACAATAAAATGAATGTAATTTTCAAAATTCATGAACCTTTTCACTAATTAACGGCAATTTTATCTCATCATTGTATGATTCTATCACTAAATTTAACTACGGAAAGAAAGCGTAGGATATGGAACACAGTTCTCAATCTGTGACTTTACTCTCCGGTCGTATCAATCCGATTTCTATTCCAATGGACTACTTGGATTTTTCTCTCACAGCAAAATGAATGGTAGAGTATTTGTTAATTTTCCTAATACTCTCTCTTACACTGGAAAGTAATACGATTCATCAACTTTTTTTTTTTCTAGAACGATAAATTGTAACTTCGATTTTATTGTCATTTTTTGTCATAATAATCTAAAGAGTTATTCATGACTCAATGAGAGTAACACACCTCTTATAGCGTATTCTAGCAGCCCATGAACTAAAGCCCACACAAAGTGATTCAATGAACTCTGTAATATTTCAACAGGAAAAAAAAAAGTGAAGAATAATAATCTTGCTTGATTTCGTTGAAAAATCAAAGAATTAAAGAGAAAAAAATAAGGTATATGAAGGTGAATTTAATGGTAATTTGGAGACTGGTCATCGTTCGAGAATTCAGTGAGGCTGGACTTCAAGATCAGGGCCGTAAAGCCAGCATCATGACCGTGAAAATATTCAAAGTCGGAAGAAGATTTTGAATGGATTTATAATAGAATCTCAAATTATCTAATTTTACTTGTTAAATTTCAATAGATGACTGAACCTCTTCAAAAGTAAAAAAAAACATAATTATGTGAATTTCAATTTGTTTGCCTCTTTACAACCAATGAAGCATACATTCAAATTTCATTCAAATTTCCATTCCATTAGCTCAGTAACAAGAAAACATGTAACTAAATTTTTCAAAGCTATGTGAAAAATTAAATTTCATCATCAATTAACTTATCTATAATGAAAACAAGTGATAATTTCACAAAATCTCAAGAGACTTGATTTAGTAAATAAAAATGTGTTTACTCATTTCAAATTTTTTCATTCCATTGTTTAACATTGCTCTACGTCCTCCTACACAGTTTTCCGCCTTCCCTCACCATACAGCATTCTTTACATTTTTTAACCCTCGCAATTTATCCTTCCAAGTGACTTGAACATCCTCGAAATATTCATTTTTTTTTCCCTCAGCATTATCCGGTGATCGAGGCCACCAAGGAATCTAACACTCAGCAAAAAAAAACATTAAGATGAGACGAAATCCGGTTTCAGATCATTAATTCCCATTTATTTTACATTTCTTTCTCTGTCTGTTAAAGTGCTTCTTCTCCTCTTTTATTCCCGTGGAAAAATTGAAAGATAGAAATCATCAATTCGGAATAAATAAATACATTGAAAGGAACATTTTCCTTAATTTTATGCATGTAAAAATTCCCTTTAGAATTCCCATTGAAGCATCATAAATTCGGCCCTGTTCATTATTTTGTTACTGCTACAATAAAAAAGTTTTTGGAGAGATTTTCCAATTTATATATTATTTCTACAACTATCAAGCCAATGAAGAGTGTATTGGAGCATATTTGTGAAGAAATTTTCCAAACTTTCCAATAAAAATTTCACAGTTGAATAAAATCTATAAATTTCATGCCAGAAAAGAAAATTGATCTCACTGTTCATGAATTGAAAAAATTTCGAATATTCCTTTTTCCTGAAAATATTAATTTTACTTAACTTTCTGATGTAATAATTTTACACTGAACTGATTAAATAATTTTAACATGTAGAAATGAAGAGATTGTGATCTTAAAATGCTTGTTAGAGTTAGCAATGAAATTTTTTTTTATTATTCTAGTTAAGGAAAATACGAACAAACGGAAACAAGAAAGAAATTGAATACCTTCTACCACCTAAAGTCTTTCCACGGTTCGTTCCACAATGCTCTCGATTGCGTAACTGGCCATGTAATCCTTTTTCCAACTGAATCATTGCACGGATGCTTAAATACGTGCTCATGAAAGCCTACAATCATCTTCATCAATTCTCTAGAAAATTTCACACGTTAAGAAAAGGCAAAAAAAAAGGTTTAAATTCATTTTGGATTTTTCGAAGAGTAGAATGTCAGTTCTCATAATTAAATTTTGATAACAATATGTATTTGTTGTCTCTCACAACTGAGCACATTATATTAATAGAGATGAATTATACTTGGGGAATAATCGAAAAATATTCTTTGTTAATTTTCACAGGTCGAAATAAAAATAAATGTATTTTGAAACCTGCTACTTTGATTTGCTTTTCAAAAGAGGCAAAAAACTATTCCTCATGAAAGGCAAATCACAAGATACTGTTATATTGATAAAAATGCCCGGAGAAGGTAATGAGAAAAAAAAAAAAGGTGGAAAATAATTTCCTTCAAGTCACTCCCTCGAGAGTCCTTGATTGCATACCTATCGCTGCACGTTTTATCACATTCTTCGGTGGAAATCACGTGAGTGTAACATTCACGCATTTTCCCGCTATTATATTGCCCTACATTGAGGCACGTGACTACCGTGTATTTCTTAGAAAGTTTGATTTATTAAAAATTATGGACAAACCACGGTCATGTAGATATTTGATAAATTCATGGCCAGCTAATTCAATTAAATTTTTTGATATTTTTATCTATTAATTCTTCAATTTAATTGGTATAGCCTGACCATTTCTGTCATTTTAATAGAATAATCATCTAAATTAATGTTGTAAATTCAATATAATTTAGACAGAGAGATTGCTGTAATAATAAATTGAATAATCAATTCTGCAAGTTCATTGAGTTACTTTCTGCGTGAATGACTTTAAGATAAAGTACCATGAACTAGTAAATTCGATGGCGTAAATTGGTATAAAAATTGGAAACTATTGAGCATGCACGTGAGTCTTACTGATTGCAAATATACACTGTAATTGTGTCACACGTGTTCATTCATTCAATTAAACACTGCTACTCCAGGAGAGACTGGGACAACATAGACCTGTTGTATGAAATGGACCAGAATTTTTTTTTCTGTTAAAGGCTCCTATGGAAATATATATAAAAAATATAACAAAAGAAGCATGTGAAGATATTAGCTTCGGAAAAAAAATCCTGAATAAAGTTCTGTAATGTATTGATTTTCATAGTAAAAGCTACGGTTACTTCCGTTAGAAAACATTTATCAGGATAGAGTAATCAAACTCTTTCCATTTTCATTTTTTTTTTTTCACTTTTTTATCTCTTATTCTATTTGTTGCATCGAGTAAAATGAAAGATGAGATCATTTGCCACCGATTTATGTATTCGAAAAGAAAAATATAGATTTTTGAGGTACTTGTTGGGCATTTTCTGAAAATCAATTCTAGTCCTACAAGTATCTCAAAAATTGATATTTTTTGACATATGTTTCCTACTGGAAATCTCCTCAGTTTTATATATTAACATGTTAAAAAAAAAAATTAGATATTCCATCATGCTTCAATCATATATCGTCAACCTAGGAATGAAGTAAGTGCTATGCTTATACATAGCACTTACGCCACTCTATTCCTAGGATGACGATATATTGATGAGGGAAAAAGAAAAAAAAATTGAACTCTAATTGTACGTGACAATTGCTTAGAAAGTTAAAAGTCAGCCAATGTATCCTTAACCATAACTATGCAATACTGAATTTAGCAATAATCGTGTGGTTTTATTCGAGATAGGTTTCAAATTCTTGCTTAATCAATTAAAAACACAACTCTATTAATGGCAAACTATAAAAATAGTAATAAACGGAGTAATCACTCCGATTTAAAAAAATGAATATATCGATGAATGGCTTTTGAAAAAATAATAATTCTGCATTATTATTGAAAATCTATGAATTATTATCGATTCATTAATTTTTGATAATCATAATCATGCTTCATGCGAGGCTATTTCAACATTGCCATTATAGGGAAAATCTCAGGGAAGAAAGAAAATAACTCATAATATGTATATTTGTATGTAATTTGTATCGGGGAGTGATGATCATTTCAATAATTTCACTTTCACTTTATTTCGTTAGTGGTAACAAGAGCCACTAACGAATAAATAATACATTCAGAATCTTCCGAATAATTCGATGGAATTGAACGATGAAAATGCAGAAAAAATTTGAAAATTCAGAATGAGCCTTTGCTCAAATTCACCGAAAATATGTAAAATTTACGTATATATATTATACATATCATGATTCCACATATGGGTAGTGAAAATGAATAAAAGGAGAGAGAGAAGAAAATAAATTGGAGAAACATGCGTGACATAAGTCACCCACTAAACTGGATTAAATTCCAGTTGAAGAGGAAATTACCGAAATTAAAACGATCCATGAAGAAAAAAATGACTTGACAGATCGGAAATACGAGAAGGCTATGCCCGTAACTCGCCAATTTGTTGAATTACTAAATAAACCAGGAAGAAAAGTGTATTATACACGTCGTAAGCTTGAAACGAGTTCTCTTCACGTCATAACTAGCTGAAATTGTATTTTATTATCTGGAAATTGGATTATTTTAAAAATATAGAATGTTTCAACTGATTTATCATCAATATCGTTAACTGTCAATTGACAGTTTTGTTTCAAACGAAAGAGCATTTCAAATAAAAGTGACCAAAAAATATGCAAATTGATGATCTCTCGGGATTTTCTTTTTGTGACAAGTTTTTATGATTTGGATCAAAAAATAAGGAATACTAGGAAATTTTTGTTGTAGTTTTTGGATTTTTTAAATTCCTCCAATATTTCCTGAGGAGAATAATTTCTGGATAAAAAAGCCTGAAAGTTATGAACACGAAGAAGAAGAAGATGAAATTATTAACATTCATCAACGGAACTCACTATGTGTAGGAAAGCATGCCTGACTTGGCAAACGTGATCTTTCCCATAGATGTTCACTGAGTTCTTCTCTCAAGTCTCACATAATACAATTCGCACGGCTTTCCAATTTGCCTCAAGCAAAACACATTCATACATACTCTCCTCTTAGAAGACTCTACTCACTCGTCCAGAGAAATAATACACAGGAAGTTTCATTCCATTGAAAGTGAAATTATCACTAAATTAATTTGAAAATTGTAACAATAAATAACAATAACATGAGAAACGAAACGACGCAAATTGTGAATTATACTCAAACTTATTGCAATAAATTTAAAGATGATTTCTATTGAAAATTCATGCAGTCAAGAAGGCAAAGATTGATAATTTGTAACCGTGTACTTTTGAACGAACCAGAGGTCGAAGAAAGTAAGGCCTCAAATCCCCGTGAAATGAAGGAGAGATAAAGTCACTTTCAATACCGGAAAAAAACATTTCTCTCAGATTTTAATTCCCCAGTTACGGTTAGTTATGTTTTTAATGTTAATTTTCTATGAATTGTCGTTGCACATTTCAAATAATCAAATAAATGAAGAGTTAAACGACTCTCAATCAATTCTAATTACCCTACCGACCCAAAAAAACGTCGATTCAAATCTTCAGGCAGCTTTCTCAGTCGAAGCAACTTTTCAATCAAGTCAGCTTATTAAAAAAAAAAAGAGAGAGAGCATCATAATATTTTTGAGGTTTTTTAAAATCTCATAATCCATCGCTAAATACCTGATCGTAAATTTTCTGTTTACCGCACATTGAATTATCTTTCTCGTATTTATTCACAACCTCCTGCATATTGCATTTATCTATGGGCACGGCAATTACTCTATACGAGAGATGGTATAAACGTTGCACAATCTATTGCCAGGCTAATCATTCCAGCACAGTCTGGATGAACACAATTTTCTTAAAAATTCAACAAGCATCTTGAATGTAATCAATGATCATGATTACATTTCTATCTCTTTTATTTATTAAGAAAATTCAATAACATTTATTTTCTCTTTCAGAATTGTAAAAAAAAAAATTAGAATTGAAATAACAACAATAGTGTAGATGACGTACACGCAATTTCATCTGATAATTGCTAATTATATATCTAAATTCTTCGAGTTGGGTTTTCTTAGCTTCAGGCATAAACTTCGTCTACCCTTCAGGCCAATTGCTAACCGGTGGTTTTCACTTTTTCACCAGTCTTATACAGCTTTGAAATGCAATGATAATTTTTTTTTTCTCATGGAAGAGTGGAAAAAAAGAAAACGGTGTAACCCACTTTTTTTGTAAAATTCCATTCCAATTATAAAATAATTATGTTATTAAAATGTGGAGAAAAACATCCTCATCAATGAATTACGTATTTTTTTTTTTTTTTTGAGACATAATTTTACTCACACTTCTCACGTATCGATGTTGAAATGAGTTGTGTTCTTTGTCTTTAAAATGTAAATTTGAACGCCTTATACTACACTGGATATTAAGGATCTGAAGCTCATTCCATGAAGCTCAACTACGAATGACTGAAGAAAATACTGGTGAACACAACACAGTGGCCAACACTCCCTACTTTGTTCAATACTACCATCCAGCTCTACCATAGCTTCTTTACATTCCACTCCCAAGTCACTTTGGTTGGGCCCAAATGGCTTTCACTTTGTGCTCTCGTGTACTGAGCAAATGAGACAAGTATATAAACAATATTATTATTTTTCTCGTTAAAAGATTAGAATGGAAAGGATTGTCTGTATAATTAATTGCTTTAATTGGTCAAAGATGTAATTGATCGAATCAACGAGAATAAAATTTGGGGATTATTTGATCAATAATAATCTTTTCAATACATCGAGGATAATGATGTTCATCGGCTAATTTTAACTGAAAAACTTGATGCAATTAATCTCAATTCAATAGGAACAGGAATCATCTCTCACTTTTTGCATTATCTTCTTCTTCTTCTCCTTTTTTTTCTTTATTGTCGACTCAGAAGACTCCAGGCTAAAATATCTTCGGCGAGCATGGAATCTTGAAAACTATTGGAACAATTATGAATTCAAGTGGAGATACGACAAAATTTCAATTTCAAATTTTTCCAAACATTTACATCAATCGATAAAATCAATTCTCCACTGCTCTCCCTGCTCAATTGATGTGTATCCTCGTATTCTGGAATTTGAATAGTGTCTCTGGTGCTGCCATCCAGCGTTAGTATCACGTTCAGAATTTTAAAATAAAAAAAAACCCACGTAATATAAAAACCGTTTATGTGCACAACATATATATCAGTTCACGAGCATCATCAGCATTGTAACGGTCGGAAATTTGAAACTCATCTTCCGCGTTAGCCAGTGAGAAATAATTAAATTATCAATTCTCCAATAAACATCAGTAAAAAACTTGAGGATTAAAAAAAATTATTAAAATAAATGGAATAAGACAAAATTATCTTGATTAACTGATTAATTAAGTACTTGATTACGCCAAACATGTGGTTTATTTTTAGTGTTTTAGTAATAATTATATTTATATACTCAGTGATCGTTGAACGTATGAAAAATCGGAAAAGAATCAAACTACCTCCAGGACCATTACCATTTCCAATTATTGGTAATTTATTATCAATTGATGCGAAGAATCCTCACCTCAGTTTAACACAATTATCAAAGAAATATAATGGTATTTGTGGTTTATGGATGGGTTCGGTGTATACAGTCTTGTTGTCTGATCCAAAACTGGTTCGACAGGCACTATCGAGGGACGCATTCTCAGGAAGAGCACCGCTTTATCTTACCCATGGCATAATGAAGGGCTATGGACTTATTTGTGCAGAAGGTGAACATTGGAAGGAGCAGAGAAAATTTGTTTCTTCGACTCTTAAAAATTTTGGAATGGTGAAACACGGTAGTAAACGTGATTCAATGGAGCAGAAGATTACTTATTCGATTATGGAATTGATCAGAATATGGCAGAATATTGGCGGAAAAACGAAATTAGAAATTGATCCATTACAATCCCTTCATCACTGTATTGGAAATCTAATGAATAATTTGGTATTTGGAAAGATTTATGAGGAGAACAATGAAACGTGGAGGTGGCTGAGGCATTTGCAAGAGGATGGAGTCAAGCACATTGGCATTGCTGGAGCTATTAACTTCCTTCCAGTCCTTCGGTATCTTCCAAAGTATAAGAATATTATGAGTTTTTTAATTGATGGAAAATTAAAGACTCATGAAGTTTACAAACAGCTTATTCATAATCATAAAGACGAGAACGAGAAAGATAATTTCCTATCGGCTTTCGCTGAAGAAATGAAGAGAAGAGCTCAGAATGACAATGAAAATTTGGGATCATTCACTGAACAACAGTTTTATCATTTACTTGCTGATATTTTTGGAGCGGGTACTGATACAACATTGACAACGGTACGCTGGTTTTTACTCTACATGGCAGTACATCCTGAGGAGCAGAATAAGATTTACGTAGAGCTCTCAGAGTCTCTTGGGGAAAGAGATGTCGTTCTAGAAGACCGAGGAAGACTTCCATATCTAGAGGCAAGTATTTGTGAGGTACAGAGAATCAGAAGTGTTGTGCCTGTCGGAATTCCTCATGGTACAGTAGATGACACGAGTATTGGAGAATTTGATATACCAAAAGGAACTATGATTGTTCCTCTTCAATGGGCGATTCACATGAATGAAAAATATTGGGATGCTCCAGAGGAATTTAGACCGTGTAGATTCATCTCTGAGGAAGGAGATCTCAAACGACCCGAGGCTTTTATTCCATTTCAGACTGGAAAAAGAATGTGCGTTGGTGATGAACTCGCCAGAATGATTCTCTTCCTCTTTGCTGGGAGAATTATCCAAAAATTTACCATTTCAATGCCCATTGGGCAAACTGTGGACTTGGAGGGGGAATGTGGTATCACTCTGATACCAAAACAACATAAATTAATATTTTCACCACGTTAAGGAATACTGTTGTTTTCTCACTACTTCTATCTGAATTTCCAATTCAAAGTAGTCTCGAGGAAATATTTTTAAATGTACTGTGGGTGATTGAGAAATTTTGGTAAAAGCTTCGTTTGCAATTTTATTGTTTCTCTACAAGAAACAGTATCACAAAGATATTTTCAACTTGCTCGAGTTTTGATGTAATTATTTTTTTGTTATCTAAACTCGATTGGTTTCTTTTCGAAATTATTTCGAACTGGAGGATAAAATCGATTGTACTTGTGGAATTCTTTTTCAGGTATTAAAAGAAAATTCAAAAAGAACATGCAGTTATTTCTTTCTTTTCCCCATGAACGTATCTCATTACAAAAATTTCAATTCAAATAAGTTGGCGCTTCTCGTCAATTATTCCCGCCCGCAGACCTTTTCGCCGCTACAGCAGCGCGCTACTTCATTTGACACAAACCTAACCTCTCTGGAATATTTAATGAATTATTCCGCTTATTACCTATCAACAACACCAACATTCCCCCATATGTGAATTTTAATGAGTTTTCTTGAATTTTTTTATTTATAAAGGAATAGTGTAAATTTTTTTTTTTTGCTGCAACAATGGCACCGAGATTGATCATTTTTTCCTATGTCTTGGAGGTAACTAATTCTTCTTTTGAATTCTTATTTTTCATTCATTGATAATGATTATCCGCTTGAAAATTATTATCGATAAATTAATTGGATGATAATTATTACAGAGACTTCAACAATTGACAACGAAAAACACAGGTATGCTCTATGGTGTCGTGTCAGAGAATACACTGACAGTTGTGAGTTTTGTTCTAAATCCACTGGAAGAAAATGACTCCTCGATTCTACCAGCATCTCTGCAGCTCAATATGCCAGTTGAAATAGATCTTTGTGGTGTTCTCTTTGTCGGAGGATCAACAGAAATAATTCCAGAAGCCTTCAATGACATCGACATAACTGATAATCCATTGCTTTTGAAATACTCTCTTGGTTCACAGAACGTTCAGCCTTTTTTCTACGTTCATCAAACGCTAAAACCAGCAGGTTATCGTCATTCATTTACATTTGCTTCACTATTAAAATTAGATTGTATGCCAAATTAAAAACTGAGGAGCAAAGTGATAGAATGACTCACTCATCACTCAGTAATGGGTCTAAAAAAAATATTAAAATCACATTTTTCTTTTCCCCAGGTGAGCCCGAGATATTGAATGAATCTGAAATATGGCAGAAATTTTTTTATATTCGTCTGCGAACGAGTATTCCTTTGGTAACTACAAAAACCGACATATTCGATGCATTCCAAACAACGAGAAAAAATTTAGCCTCAGGCTCCGTTGGTTTCCATTTTTCCAAGACTGATGTCTTCCTTTTGGGCACAGATAGTGAATCCAGGATGATTAATGTGCAGGAATTGATGATGAAATCATCAAATAATTATCCAGGAACAATTGATGTAATTGATGCAACAATGCTTATGAAAATGACCAGTGAAAAATCAACATCAGAAAATTCATTAAAGTATGCACCGGTTCTTCAGCACATTCAACGACCCTTCCAGAGTCTACAATTTGATTTAAATGTTGACACGTTGTCCGTTGTTGGTAGCAATCTCAGTGCAACACAATTGTACTCGATTCTCGTTGAATCTGTTTGCAGAAATTTGAGACTAATTGAGAGATCTTTTGCACTTCAAACCAATAGCGACAAAGAATTGAAAATTCCACAAGTACTGCATTTCAAGCCAAACAATTCCATGAATTTAATTTCACTTGCGTATCCAGCTGAATATTCTGATGAAGATACAAGTAAATAATTATTAGTTTTTTTTTCTCAAATTGACGCGTGGTATAATATTACATCTATTGATACATCCCTGTAGTTCTTTCAAGAAAAATAGTATCATTTCGCCAATTGCTTTCTTTTGTTCAGGAACTCAACAGCTCTGAAATTCAATTATAAAAATTACTCAATCTCTCTCAGGTTTTGAAATATTTCAAAACAATTAATTTATGAATTTAATTGATAAAATTTTACGGTATAGTCCATATGATTAACATCCAAGTGAGATAGAGGAATTTCGCTAATCACTCATTTTTATAACTCTACTTTCATTCAGAGAAATTCATTCATCATTCAATTCTCCATTTTCAGAGGAATACAGAAGAAATCTTCACAAAGCCCTCTCCTTTAATTTATCGAGGCCTGTATTCTGCAGAGGAAATGCTGTTATATTTTCCAGTGACTTTACAACGACTGAGCCGATTCTCATACCACATGATAAAGTTCCATCACTCACGAGTGATTTTTCAGTTAGTTTGGTGAATGGATTGTATGCCTATTATCATTACATGCAGGATAATTTTGATGACAGTGGATGGGGCTGTGCATACAGATCGTTGCAAACAATTTTCTCATGGTTTAGGTAGATTAAAATTGATTCTTTTCTATCAATTTCTCATTTTCAATCTCGAAAAAACTTGGTTGCTACGCTAGTCTTTTTTCGGTGATCAAAATTACGATAATGATTTATTTGAATGTATTTCACAGACTCCAGGGTTACACAGAACAATCAATTCCTTGTCACAAAGTTATTCAGAAGTGTCTGGTGGACATTGGAGATAAGCACCACAGTTTTATTGGATCTAAGCAATGGATTGGTTCAACTGAAGTTGGATTTGTACTTGAAACATTATTGGGTATTACAGTTAGAGTACTTGTTGCAGCCACTGGTGAAAAAATGGCTGAACAAGTAATGCATCTGAAAGAACATTTTGAGACTCAGGGGACACCAGTCATGATTGGTAATTAATCAAATTTGACAAGTCAATTGTCCTATTTATACTTCGTTTGATTAGATATATTTCATTGAAAGTTTGAGGGGATTTGTGCTGGAAATTACATGTCAAAAGTTATTGTTACTCATTTTTTGGAAAATTTCAGATTTTCGTTTGATCGTAGCCATTCAAAGTTGTTAGTCTTGAGAAAGTAGGGCTCATTTACCATCAATTTATATAGTCTATTGTGAGAAAATGATCGATGTTTGAGACCTTTGTAGAGCAATCTTTTATTTTTATGAAATAATCCACAATTACCCCAAAAATCAATCATTTTTTCTTCAAACGACGACTTAAATTGAAAATGGCTTTCCGTTTCCCATTCGTGTCTGAAAAAGTAAAATTTTCAAAAATAGAAAAAAAAAATCCCAACACATTTTTTTCACCGGAAATTTCCTCAGCTTTTCCAAGAAATCGTTGAAAATTCTCCATCTCCGGCCGTTCCATTGGAATATCCATTTTACTCCACTTTTTTCTTTCTACTTTCAATTGTTTTTCAACAAAACGTGTACTAAACACAATTCTTTAGCCTCTGGTGATTTTCAAAATATTTCACAACAATCATTTGATTTGATCGTTGTGGTATTAAAATTATTAAAGCATTGAATTGTTTTATTAACTCATACTTTTAGGTGGAGGCGTTTTAGCTCACACGATCCTTGGAGTAGCAGAGAATGATGAAACTGATGAGGTTAAATTTTTAATTCTCGATCCTCATTACACAGAATCTGAAAATTTATCTACAATTATTAACAAAGGATGGTGTGGATGGAAGGGACTGAATTTCTGGAAGAAAGATGCATTCTACAACATGTGTCTTCCTCAGAGACCAGCTAGATTTTGAATTTGCATTTTAAAACGTTATTCTTCTATTGTTTTCCCACTTTCTAATTAAAACAATTGTGCTATTATTTAAAATCAAGAGGTGAATGGTTCTTCTTCTGAATGGTGCACATAATTGTTCAATGGAGATCGAATTTTATCATGGGAATATTTACTGTAGATAATATATTATTTAATAAACGTTTTCATGTTACAATTTTATAATTCATTTCTTATTCATTTTATTTCCAAGTAAACCTTCATTTTTGTTCAATCCTTTCATTTTTTAATTTTTATTCTGTCCAAACTAATAATGATAAATTTGAAAAGAAATATGTACTAATTTTTTTCCTCTCCTCGTCATCCCATCACATTCCACCAGCAGATTTTTGTAACAATTGTGCAAATCTGTTTGTAATCAATAATGAAACATCAATGAATCTGTCAACACAATTATTGAGACAAGTTTCAGTTTTGCCATCTAATTTTGTACCAGGTTTATCAACACACTTGTCCCAGCAAAAATCATTGAATTCATTGATCTAAAAGATGAGAAAAATCAATGAATGATGTAATTGTGCTTGAAATTTAATGCTCAAGTGTAAAAATTTACCTGTGCTTGAAATTGTGCTTTCTGCTTTTCTACAGCAAGAAAATTTTCTAATTCTGCATCAACTGTAGCTGTCTTTGGTTTAGATGGCTCATCGAAACTCGAAGCAGAACTGAAGAGGTCTGACATTTTTTCAGAGTAATTTCTGGTAAAATTAATTCTTATGAAAAAGAAAGAAAAAACAAATAAATAAAATCTTTATTTTTATCAGTTAAAGAAAAGAACTCTTTTAACTTATTCAGTACTCTTGAATTTTTGAAAATCAATTTATCAAATCAATTTACTTTTTATTGTCACCAAATTGTTTGTCGAGTTTCGTAAAAACGGTCTTCTCCTCTGTTCTCTGAGAGACTAGTCACGTGTGAACATAACCTTTCAGCTTCTGCAACCCATGTTGACGTCAATGTTATTTAACCCCCTTAACTCCAGAAATTTTTTTGTTTTCATTGAATTTTATGAATTTATGACTCTGAAAGAATGAGAGAAATTCCATTGTCAAGGTGTGAGAAAGAATTCATCAATAGTTCTATAGAAGAAGGAATTGTAAGTAAATATTGATACATTTATTTTCTTTTGTTTCACAAATTCGGCTCTGTGTTGAGAAGAAAGAAAAAATGAAATAGAGTTTTTATTGATAATTTTGTTTCAGAGATTGGATGGAAGACAATTATTGGAGGCTCGAAAAGTGAAATTATATTTCGGAGGAACATGGGGTCGATGTCTAGCTGCTCTAGGACAAACAAAGTAATCTCAATATTTCATATTTTCTTAGAATAATAATGCATTTTTCCATTTCATCTCCTTTCTACCTCACCTTCTCCTATAATTAATTAAAAAAATGAAAATTGATGGATTAAACAGGTAATTTTTCTTTTTTTTTCAGAGTTATAGCTAATGTTTCATGTGACATTCAGCCACCAAAAATTTCAAGACCCAATGAGGGAATGCTACACATAAATGTGGAATTAAATCCTTTAGCAGCACCCTACTTCGAGGCTGGAAGACAATCAGAGCCTGGTGTACTAATTACCAGACAACTAGAGAAATGTTTTAAAGATTCAAAATGCATTGATCTTGAGGCACTTTGTATTGTTGCCGATAAAAAAGTTTGGAATCTAAGGATTGACATAAATGTCATTAATCACGATGGTAATCTTGTGGATTGTGCTAGTGTTGCTGCTTTAGCTTCGTTAATGCATTTTCACAGGCCAGATGTAACTTCAACTGGTGATGAAATCATTATTCATTCATTTGCTGAGAAAGATCCACTGCCTTTGACGTTGTTCCATCGACCAGTTTGTATTTCATTTACAACTTTCGAAAAGTAATTTAATGTGTAATTAAGCATTTTTACATTTTTCCTCTATCCTCTGTGCAATTTCAAAAGTTATTGAAAATGTTTCTAGACGTTTGTGTGAAAATTGCGAGATATTTTATGAAAACTTGTCAAGTATAAAACAGTTTTTCGTATAATATTCGTAGATACTTGAATTTTAACTTGTGATTCAATTTTTTTGCTGGATTTTTTTCAGTGGAAAAACAGTAATGGACCCAACATACATGGAGGAGAGATTGGGCGTAACACAATTAACTCTTGGACTAAATGCATACAGAGAAATTTGTTGTCTCCACTTTGATCATACAACACTAAGTAAAGTGTCCACTGATATATTATCTCTTGTGATGAATGACGCTGTTAATTATGCCAACGATTTGGTCAATCAGATCAAGGAAACTGTTAAAATAGACGTAGAATCAAGGTAACTAACTATTTATCAATATTTCAGTTAAAAAAAGTGAAATTTTTGAAGCACGTATTCTCAACTAATACTCATTATTTTTCAAGATATAGGAAGGAAGCGGCGAAAATTTGTAGATTTAAAAACGTGATTGCAACTGACAAAATAACATCAATGATGACTGAAAGATTACAAATTAGACTGTCAAGATGGAATGCCGCTTTGTATAAACATGAAAACGCTGAAACTTTGACTGATGGCATTAAAATGAATGAAGATGATATGAAAATAGTTAGAATTGGTAAAGATTCTGCTGAATTGATAACAAACATGGATATTAATGTTGGTGAAGGGGGAAAGAGTACATGGGAGTCATCAGAAGACGAAGATATGGAGGAAGATATCGCAATAGTTGAAATTAATAAACAGGAGAAAACAGTTTTAGACAGTATAGGTAATTTTTTTTTTCAATTCATTAAAATCACAAAAGAGATTGAAAACTTCAATTATTTCAATGAATTTAGCTTTTTTTGATGCTGAATTTTTATTCAATTGTCTCAATTAACTATTGGATTTTTCTCTCGTGCAGAATTGAGTGACAGTGAAGAGGAGACAACAGCCATAATTTCCATGAATGATTTACAGTGAATAATTAATAAAAACTGATTCAACTTGAAAGTGATCCACAAGTATAAAATAAATAAATAAATACATTTTTTCATGTCTTGGATAATGTTGTATAATATAATTTTCCATCACGTTTTATAATTAATCTTATAAAATATTATTTACTTTATATCAACAATTTAAAAATCCTTAATTAAGTCAATTCTTAATTTTCGTACAATAATCATTCGTATCATGATTGAATCATTATTCTCACTAAAGGGAAGATGAAAACAGAAAAAAAAATTGTAGTAAAGAGGAAAATAATCAAATGAATTGGTTGATTATGTCGCTGATGTAATGAATTTAACGTTATATATAATGATTTTGGGTTACGTTGCATCATTGTTGAGGCCGTTCTTTTGATCGAGCTTATTTGCATTTGTCTTTACGGTGTAGAAGAATATACTCAGGGCTTCTTTTTCAGCAACGGGAATTGTTTTGAAGTGTTTCATTAGCGTCTGCAACAGTTGGAAAATTGAATGCTTAATAAAATCATTGAGAAAATATGAGTTTCAAGTTGTCTCTCGGAATGAAGGCATTCACGAAAATTCTTGATGAACTTGTCAGAATGCTATAGCATATCATGTAATGTAGAACATATCAATAATTACTTGTTTGAAGATATTCTAGTCAATAATCTTTTAAAGTTGTAAGAAAATTTTGAATTAAAATAAGATAATATTTATAATTACATCAGCCAATTGTGCTTTATTGAGCCCGAGTCGCGTTGAAACTTTGAAATGTTTTTTGTATCTTCTCAAAGTACCAACTGGAAGTTGAAACAAATCAACTTCTGGTAGATCGTTATCAGTTTCACCAGAGTCTTCTTCTGAATCTTTCCGCCTTCTCTGCTGTTGTTGCTTGGTCCTTGCACACTGTATCATCTGTTTATGATAATCACAGATGTATGTATGTCGTACCTGTAATAATATCAATAAATAAAAAATTAATAATCAATCAAATCGGCAAAGCGTAATAGTTGATATTTCAGTAGACAAGTGGTGTTTTTTGCAATTACCTTGCAATCTAAATGAGATGCAGTAATTTTGATTGCATCATTTTTATTAAAAAAAATGATCAATTGAAATTATCTCTTTCATTCTAGCCACCTTACTACAGAATTAATGAAAAATTCATGTTTTAGGTGTATTAAATATGATTTTAACAACAATTCGGAGGCAAATATCATCTCCAATAGGTACAGTAATTTGTAAGTGAATGTCCAATTTACAAACATTCAATTGATCACCAAGTATTCCAGATTGATGCAATAAATTAATCAAATTATGATGAATTTTTGCTAATTTACAAAATTATATTGTTTATAGAGATCAAGAATGATCCGTTCATTATGATAATATATGAAAAAGTAAATATTGAAATTACCGCAGGATCTGTGTTTAATTTGAGACGCCTCTGAGTCACTGTTTTTGATATTCTTTTGCTGTACGATGCATTACCAGCTGCCCTTGTACATCTCTCACCGTCATCAACTAGGCAACATATCTGATCAGCTGCACCACGAGAATCCTCCTCGCCCGTACTAAACCCATTCATTTTAACTTGAGTCGTGAAACCCGAGGGAGAGTCTGTGTATGTATTTTCAAGAAGAAGAGAAAAAAAAAACACAAACGACTCTAATTACAATTTCTAATGACTTTCTCTTTGGAAAAAAGAACTACTTTACGAAAAACTTGATTTTTTTTTCACAAAAATCTATCACAGAGTCTATTCAAATTCACATGTTCGTGAGTAATCATCGTTCAATTCACTTGCTAAATTCCAAATGGAATAATGATGAATTTGTCTTTATTAATACGTTTTGTCTTTGTAAAATTATACAAGAATCACTTGGAAATGAGCTACCGGTCGAGCATTTTCACAAAACTTGAAAGTTAAACAACAACACTTGATTTGAATACATTGTTAATACAACGATTTTTGAATATATCTGATCAAATGGGGAAAGTTCTTCGTCCTATTAATCGGAAAATTTTACACACCGAAATTACAATATTATTAATTTACAATGCTTCACAAACCCCGCACGGCAGTGTGGTGAAACTCCGACTGACTCCTTATTTCTCCGAGCAAAATAAAAAAAAATACATGTGTATGTATTGAAATGTGTGTATAGGTTGTATGTGAAATACTAGACCACACTGTTCTTTATGCAGTGACAAGATTATATATATATATATATTCGCGTTTTGTTGCTCCAAGTAGGAAATTCCGGCTAAATAATTTCCGTACATCTGTATTATATATATAACACATACATGTCGGCTTCTCCAGTGTTGACAACTGCAGAAAATGAAATAAAATATAATTTTCCAATACACAGCCATTGATTACATACCTAGGTGGTGGCTAATGTATTCTTATTGGTGCATTATTTGGGTTTGATGAAAAAATCACCAATGATATCGTACTTTACTTACAATGGACAATTCAAAACGATTTTTTGAATCAATAATTCATTTTATTTGATAAAAACCTATTTGAGAGAAATGATAATACAATTGAAATCAAGAATAAAAATAATTGGTTTTCTTTCTCTCTCTCTCTCTCTCTCTCCAATTTTTTCCAATAATAAATTGTTGAAAAACTTGCGAAATTCAAATTATTGAAAAATCCAAGTTCATAAACAATCATAATAAATATCAATATCTCTGAGAAGGTATAGAGAAGGTAAAGTCCTCAAAAACTGATGAATAATAAATAAAATCCATAATAACTGGAATTTTTTCTTCTTCAAGAACATTATATAGAAAATAAAAAAATGTTCTCAATATCAAGTTGGTATGAATTGTTGTGCATTGTCCGCGCAGTGTCGCCCTCTTGTCGCAACTAACCTTTCTATAACAAGTTACTCAAAGAAGTCTTCCACCTGCCTGGAATTTAATCATCCCCAAAATGTAACGAATAATTTCGAAATAAATCAAATAATAAAATGTAAAAAATCCATTACACAGATTCCATTGAATTAAATGAGTGAATAAAAATAATTTCCCGCCATTTCTATACGTAACATACTGTAGCAATATTGTCCGGCGTGGTGGGGGGGCACTGCAGTCGTCTACATAGCATATTCCTCATTCCCACACAATACTATCCTACATTACCCCCACGTAAAATCATTGGTAAAAAGAAACTGTACGTTAAAATGGTAAAAGGTTGCCTGTGATTGGTTTAGTTTTTGCGGCTTATCTGAAATAAACCAATGGGCATACAACATTTCTCTGTGGTATACGACGTATGCCGCATAAGTGGCGTGGGGCCCTGCGTTATTCGAAGCCCGAGAGAATCCTTTTAGCTGTAGAGCCAACTGTCCAGGTAAGGGGAAAAAAATTATATTAAAAAAAAAAAAAAATCAACAAATATTACAAATTTCAACAATTTTATAATAAATAATGAATAATAAATTTTAAATAATCGACACAACGACGATAATATATGATTATAACGTCTTTATTAAATCGAAATTCATACAATTCTTGATTACTCAATAACGTGTTTCGTGCAGCAGTGTTACAATGAAAATGAATTGTGAATTTTATTTTTGAAATTATTTTTTTTCTTACATCGCAATTGCAATTTTAATTTTTTTTCAAATGTGTGCAAATTTGGTTAATTATTCAATGATCTTGTTATGTTTGTATTAATAATGGTGAATCAGTGATATATAATTTGGAATCATCATAATAATTAAAATACAACAATTTAAAGATTGTATATTTATTTTATTGTTATTATTATTATTATTATTACGAGTGAAAAAAAAGAAGAACGGCCAGGGCAAATGGCTACCAAGTAACACAATAATATTTTCGTATTGGTACAAATCATCATTAATCAATGATTCTTTATTCGTATGCTACATTGAGTGATTTTAAGTTATTTATAAAAGTGTTAATTAGGTGAAAATAACCATTCAAGTGTAATTGAATGATGTATTTAATAATCATCTGACATAGCAAAATGTCGTACGAGGCGTCCATTCGAAGACGTCCATTACGTGCCTTATAGGCAGGCGAAGCATACAACCGAAGGCGGTTTTGTTCATTCGGTTCGGAAAGCCTTATGCACCATGCATGGTACGGGCCCATCTGCCCAGGTCTAAAAAGGGGGTTATATCAGCATAACATTCGGATATTTTTTTTTTTTTTTAAATAATCACAGACAATTTCACTATAACAAGAAAATGATCACGTCATCAAATTAAATATGGAGTTACTGCGTATGATTTTAGCATTGAATTTTCTCTTTCTCTCTTTGATTTTAAATATTTTTATTTTTGCTTTTGAATGAGAGTTGATCTATTTCAATTTCCCGCCTATTTTTACAGGTTTCTCGAATACATCAACTTGTCATTCGTTGAATCGTTGAGAATTTCCATTTAAATCTATTTTTTTTTTGTTTTCATTTTTTTTTTTTCAATATTTTTCTCTTTGTTCTTGTGGAACACGAAGGGGCTGTGTAGATCGAGGAGGGGAAAATAAAAGACAGTTAGGCGAGGTGGCTAGAAGGGGGAGAAACACAAGATGCTGACAAAATAAGTGCGTACGTCGGCTCTCTTCTGTGTTTATACGTAAGCGTCGCCTCGAATCTCCGCTTTTGTGCGCCATTTTTTTCCCCATCAAGTGTGTTTGTCAACTATAGCTATCTCTCTTGCTCTTCCATTATTATTATTTTTTTTTCTTGCTGATGTTTCCAAATAAAGAGTAGCAGTTGACATAATTTCATCTGAGGATTTACGTTCTTGGTAAATGTTTGATTGAAATAGTTTTTTTTTTGTTTTTTTGTTTTTTTTCTTAAATTTCCCTTGGATTTTTCTGAGGGCATTAGAAAGAGAGGACAGTATTTTTGGGGGCGTATTTTCCAACGAAAAAGCAGAGGGGGAAGAGGGTCTGTGTGAGGGCTAACGGTTGGGAAAAGCAAAAAAATAACGTCGAGGGGATAAAACGTGTGAGTGGCTCTTTCGCGCGTCAAAACGAGAACATCCATACAATTGCCGTTTCATTTTATTTTTTCTCTCTCTCTAACATATCGACTTTTCCGAGTTGGAGTGTTTTTTTTTTGCGTATGAAACAGTGAGAGGTGTGTTTCGTGGTATATCGGAGTTTAGTAAGGTATGAAATACTAGTTTTTTTTTATTATCTTTTTTTTATATATTTTGATATTCGTGATGACTTTCCATTTATATTTCTAGCAGTTTTCGGGAAAAGTTTACGAGGGTTGTTTTCGGGGAAGAGAAAGGCACTGTATTTGTGTTGAACGGTTCTTCGTTTTTCTTTTTTTTTTTTTTTTTTCGGAGTAGGGGAAACAATAAAGATGGCGGTCAGAGGACTAATTCTTTACTATGCGCGCCAAATATTATTGAAAATAATAATAATGCCTTGTTTCAGAGGTTAGAAATACATCATCAATGATTTTTTTACGTCGTTGTGTCATTCTTAGTGATATTATTCATTATTTATTATTGATAATTTTAAAAAATAATTTTAAGATATTTTTCATGTGAAAAAAGTGTCTTTTTTCGGGGATCTTACGTGTGTTTTCTGTTGTGATGAATACAACAGCTATTGTATATTAACTGAGATGAAATACTTCATCTCAATTCTTCCATTTGAATCTTTCCAAAAATCTGTATTGAATGAAGAATATTTAATATTTTTTTTCTTAATTGCAATTTTTCATTCATAACTCAACAAAGTGGAGATGAATGAAAATGCCATGAAAACGCTATTCCATACGATGAATAAATGGTAAAGCAAAAAATTCATCGTATGGATTCATTAAGCTTTATAGAATGTGAAACGGAGATTTGATTTGTCTGCATTTTATTTTAAAAAATTTTTGATGCAGCTATGCAATATTATCGAATCATTTAAAATTATAAAGAAACAATAATGTCTACATTATTGTACATATTATGTTATTTTTTGAAGTAACGGCTAGGCCGATACCTTCGCCGAGGGCTTTGTTGAAGTTTGTGGTAATTATGCAGGTGCATCCACATCCGGACTATGGGCCTGGTGTTTTCCTTCATGTGTTTGACGGTGAATGCCAAGTTTACTATTCAACTGCTACAAATAATAATTGTGTTTCATCCTAAAAATCGGAGGAATAATCTATTTTCACAAAATTGTTGCCCTAATTTTTCTGAATTATTTCGAAACAAGGAGGACATATACGATAATCAATGTACAATATGGATAAATCATGTTTTATTTCCATTTCATTTTTCATTAATGGAAAAACATGATGATTCATGCTCTCTTGACTAACACTCAATCACATTTGTTTCTCATGTTACTTTTCGTCTGTTATACGACAACATTTGATAATCTTTTGAAGATTGAGGGTTGTTTAACAGCCATGTTGTGCGCGAACAAATCAAGAGAGACCAATTGTGCGATGAGATTGTATCTCTCTCATTGAATTCGAGATAGATGAATCGTCGAGGTAATGAGAAAAATCTATACAAGCAGTTTGGAGAATGAAACATTAAAAGCCTGTACATTGCGCGTTGTTAGATAGATAGTTACACGAAACCGCGATCCATCTAGTTAGTTTCGTAAGAATGACCGGACTGGAACGCTACAAGTTCTCTCAAACACTGACAGCCGTTCTATTGCATTACTTGAGGAAAATACACCTAGCATTTCCATTGTATTTTTACACTATTAATTCTATTTTACAGCTGGAAGAGAATTTTTTGAAAAATATATCTGGAAAAGTGGGAGGGTATTATAATCACATTTTCTATTTGTTTCAAAGATTGAAAGTACTAATGAATAGGATCTAGTAGGAATTCATTTATCTCTGTTAGATTCTACTATTGAATCATTCGTTGAAATTTTTAAAAACTTGAAATTTTGTAAAATTAAAGTTCTCTGAATTTAGTTCATTTAGCCTTCGAAAACAGACCCATCGTAAAATTAATGCCATCGGCTCACCTGTACCCTTTCAGGCCCTTTTGTCTGATACAATTCATATTGTGACCATCTTTGAATTATTGCCGATGACGCACATATTCTCATAATAATTATCGATTAGTTTACGAATCTAGCAATTACGTCAAAAAAATCACGATTACTCGATGATTTTCCATATATCACCTTGTCTTTCGATATTCCGTGGAAAAATTGAAATAATTTCAGGTGTGCATTGTAAAAATTTTAATCGTTAACAATTTCATAATTTCTTGTTAATTTCATCGAGAACGGATTATTATTATTATGCATAATTAAAATACGGAAATAGAATCGGGGAAACGATTTACGACTCTTTCATTTTTTCCAAATTTTAATTAGTAATGTATCATTTATGAATAATTTGGTACAATCATCTATATTTTTTTAATATATAATGTTCTGATTTTACATTAATTCATGGAAAATAGACAAAAAAATTCCTTGCGATTCAATTCTAAATGAAATTGAATTATTAACTATGGATCATACACCTGTCCCTGTACGCACGGTGAAAAAATGGAATGAGGGGGGGAAAAAATCAAAAAAACTGATTTTTTTCTCCAGTAAACTGTCATTTTTCAGTTATTTTGTTGTTCATTCTATTTTTTTTTCGTTCGCACAGTAAACCACAATCGGAAGCACTGTATTTTTTGTTCAAATCTCAAGTGTAGGGACAATAAAAGAAAGAAATAAAGAGTAAGCCATCGAAGGGCAGGAGGGGGCCTACTATCCCGAGAGTAATGGGTGTCGGTAAGAGCGAACGACATTCTTATCTACTCCTCCTGTACCTTTGAATTTAAGGGGTAACGGAAGACCTAGTAAATTTCAAATTTTCAAATTCATTTTTTAGTAATAATTATGATTTTTTGCATTAAATATCAGAAGCATCGACTTGCTAATGTCCTTCTCCAGTCGTTGCCACTCTCCTATTATAAAAATATTGATAAATATCGTCAAACAATTAGTTCAAAAATTCAACATATACAAGGGGTCCCGTTACCCCTTAAGGATACAAATAGCGAAAATCAGGTCAGTTTTCATTCTATGAACTGCTATCAGAAAGGAAAAACATTCTCTACTTTGACTTTATTCCATCCGATTGGAATAAATAGATTTTTCTTCATCATCTAACGTTAAATTAATGGAAATTCAACTATTATTTTCATTTTGATTTTGATATCGTACAAAAGCTTCAGGGATTTGTTTTCAATTCTCTGGAGAAACAAAATGATAAGGAAACATTTCAATTGAATTTTGCGAGTTTAGATATTAGTAAAAATAAAGAATTTCAATTAATTACGATTTTTAGCATTTTCAAATCAATAAAATTTAGCGTAGAAAAACCAAGGGGTACTGAAGTTTAGATATAGGGGCCGGCGAAGTGGGGAGGGTTGAAGAGGGTACAAACTCAATATCGCGCAAAAGCCGGCTGCACACAGCAGACATAAATTGCAGCGTGGCAACGACCCTTTTCTTTAGTCCAACCCTGGGATTATAAATTACATTATTCCACGCCGTATGGTACCCCCTCATCCCCCTTACTGTATTTTCATGCTTGCTTTTTTCTATTTTTTCATTCGAGAACTTGAAATGAGCAGAGCTTCTCTAAATTCCATCATGCATTGACAATAATGATACTAGTCCTATTGAAAATTTCTTGTCTTTTGTCAGGTAGATATTTTCTAGTGATCGAAATTTGGTTCAATTGACAATGTTTCTTAATAGTTCCGAAAAGAATGACCGTAAAATTCAGCGTTGAGGCATTTGTATCCGACTGTTACGCCACATGGCTGAAAAAGAAGAGGAAAAAAATTGTTTAATAAAAAAGGGGTGTTGTAGCATTGAAAAAAAAAAAGGGAAATAAGTGGGGTAAAACGTCGGTGGTTGTGTTCGACGCACACACATCCTCTTGGTCTACTCACTCGAACGTGACCCGCCGAGGATCGCGTGTACTCGGGTTTGATCGTACGGCCTCGTCCATGATCGGGCCCAGCGTCTCTTGGCAACGGGCAAAACCTCAAACTCCCCCTCTTGCCCCTCATTTCAAAACATCCTTTTTCTCTCCCCTCTACTTTTATATTACGTCTCTTTCTCTCTTGCGCTCCCTCTGTCCTTCTCTCGCCGGAGAAATACTCGTAGCCAACCGTCCCGCCGTCACGCCAACAATTTTTCCAAATTTTTCTCTACCATTCCCCCGCCCCCCCCCTCCCCACCAACTTCAGCTTCTTTTACAACTATGTGATTTAGTTTTTTTCATTTATTTTCTGGTTTTTTTATGGAACAAAAAGTCTAATTAGTATCACGTCGTGAATTTCCGAGAAATTTGGCAGGTAGAATTTATTCAATTTTTTCTGAATTCTGGTGACATGCTTATTTTATCACCTTCCCGCATTTTTTTCGGTCTTTGACCCCTTCCATGATAGACTTCATTTTTTGATTTTTCTCCTTCAGATTCTTGGGAGATTTCCCGAATAATATTTTCATCGGTATTTCTGATGCTCGAGGAGAGTTTCAAGTATTGGGAAGTATAGGCTATACATAGTTTTATTCCTTTTTAATGGATGAAAACTACAATTTTTTCGATAAATTCACCGATGAAAAATTTCGAACATTCTCATTATTTTTTCGTACTACAAACTTTTATTTTGATTCTGACGTTTATAAACTCTGAAACTCGATAATAATTCATGAAAGAGCAATGACGGAATGTATTTATCTAATTTCGATTTCTTAAATTTCAATTTCAAGTAATTTGATTGTAATTATTATCAATCAATTTGAAAAATGTTCTTCTTTATAAGGACAAAACAATTTTTCAAATATATAGATGTGTATTTTCTTTCAACTACATGGAAAATAATGATTTTTCATTATTTTTAAAAATTAATATTGCTCTGAGTTTATTCCCTCTTTTTTCCTCTCCTTCCTCCAAATTTGCCTTCCCGCTTGTCGGCCCTGGGAATGCGCGCTTTGCCTCTGCCTCACTCGCGTCTTATTGACCCGGACCCGGTTCTCTTCTCCTCTCACTCTTCGATTCGCCGCGTTACCTCGAACCTCACTCGTTTTTCCCCCCTCGTTCCTCGTTTCTGCTATCGCCCTCCTCCTCCTCCTCCGCTCCTCTACTTGGCTCACCCCTTGCCGTTGTCTCCCTTCCTCACCGCCAACGACGCAAGCGAGACAGAGTGAGTGAGTCGGCGGGCGCGCTCTATGAAACCTTCGACTCTGGTATTTCTCACTCGAATTTTCTACCTTTTTGTTTCCCACAAAATAAATTTCTCATTGAATTTTTTCGTTTTTATCGCAAAAAAACACGTCTATCATGACTACCGGAATTCTAATTTTCGAAAACAATTACGAGAGAAGATAATTAATTCATCCAATTACGAGTATTAGATGGAGAGATTGGATTTTTCAATTAGAAAATTCTTCGGATCGATATTTGAATATTTTCTCATTGACTATCTCCTAGTTTTTCTTTAAATTAGGAGGATATTTTCTGATTGAAACCGCGATGTTTAATCATTTTTTTTCTAATTAAATAACTCTACATATATTTATTTCCCCCCGTTCTAAATGGGAATCATTTTTGAAACTACGTTTTCGACAATTCTAAAGGTAATTTCCTCAATGTTCCTCTCAGAGAGATGGAAAAGAGAAAGATGCGAGAAACCAAATATCTACTCAGTTATGATCAAACAAAGGACCCACCAGCAGGAAAGTTGGGAGGAGAATAAAAAAAAGCGTGCAAAACAATTTAATATCCCCAGCTGGTAAAACAGAATTGTTTCGGAATCATTCCAACGAGGAAGTGGTTGTGTGATGTTTGTCCGCGCGAAAAAAAAGTCGGTAAACTATGAAAAAGTTACGAATCCATGGTACCAAAAATTCAAAGGTCAAAAGAAAAAATATAAAAAAAACAACAGAGAGACCATGATGATCTACAGAAGAAGAACGGAGAGAAAAAAAAAATCATATATTCCATCTTCTTTCCTCGCCATAAAATCCCTGCCTAAAAGTTGACCTCGGTAGTTTCAAGGGTAGAGAGAACCCTTCCCCCTCCTCGCCCTTCATAATAAATTTCATTTTCTTTCTCTCTCTTTCTGACTCGGCGTCTCTCGTAAACGCCGGGGCGGAAGGAACGTTCTGTTCCCTTTCTCTCTCTCTCTCTCTCTGCTCTTTCTCACTCTCGTCAGTTTCTTTTTCTTCTCACCAACAGCCATGTTGCCACATTTTTCACAACTCCATGATCCCGCCATCCCCTCTCTTCAATTAAGGCACAACCATTGGCCACATGAAATGGACCGTCCTTTGTGAACAACCGGGTGAAAGCTAAACCTGGCAACATTGCATTTACTTGTTCTCTCTCTCTCTCTTTCCCACTCTATTTCGTAGCAAAATCCCTAACCCAATATACTTCAACGTTTCCCATTGGTCCTATCCCCACTCTCTCGAGCGTTGAAAAAGTGAGACAGAAGAAACAAAACGGAATTCCGTGCGCGCGCAACTCAAATTTTTCTCTTTCTCACTCATACACTCTCAATACAGAATTGTTCCCGGGCTTTTTCCGCTGCTGTTTCGTGCTAAAATGAAATATAATGTTTTCGTATTACAGGAATTTTTTTTTTGAAATTAATTGAGAATAATTTATCTAATTTGAAATATTAATTTTTTAATATTTTTCATGATAATTTTTGAGATAAAAAAAGACAGAATATGCTGGTTGTAGATGTCTCACACGCATATATATACTGTAAAAGTGAAACGCCAAAGTAGAAGGGGATCTTTCGAACGGGGAATACAAAATGGATAGAATTATAGTTTGGAGTGGGGATGGGGGAAGGCAGCAGCAAACGGCAGGAAGGTGAAACACATATACACAGTGTGACTGAGAAAGAAAAGAAGGGGCGAGCCACCCCCTCCCCGCTCACCGCCACCCGCCTTGCCACCGAACGTAGCCGAGCGTTCGAGCAGCCGTTGAGCGTAGCGTCGAGTAGACCGCATCCCAAAGTGTAACGTACGTACGGTGTGTGTTTCCTTCCTTTTTAAATATATTTTGCTATACATTATTGAAGAAGAAGAAGAAGGAACTAAAAAAAAAGAAAAAAAAACTGAAAGAAAACAACAACAAAAAAAAAAAAGAGAACGAGAAAAGCAAGGAAGAAAAGGATATAACTCGATTAATCTTCTGTTGTTGAATAACCCAATAAGTATTTGATAATGATTATATCTTTGAAGATATTTTTTTAAAATAAAGGGAGAAAAAATACGTTAATACAGCAGAACGGATATTTTTCATTTTTTGGTGCTTGTGAGTGTAGTTTTTATATACAAAAATAATAAGAAGAATATATATATTTGAAAAATAAAAGCAGTGGAGAACGAGGAAAGTCGAGAAGAAAAATAACCGAAGTTCAGGAGAGACAGAGAAGAAATAATTCTGAAACGTTTTGAGGGACTCTCTCCTCCCCTTTCTCGATCCTTCTCTCTCTCTCTCTTTCTCACTCTCCCTTCCATTGAAATTTCCCTCTTTCCATTTGCAAACGGGGGAATTAACCGGTGAAAATATTGTGAGTGCTTCGCAAAAGATTATCATTATTATTCTTCTCTCGCGGTGTGCTTGTAAATTCAATTGATTTATTTTATATATAAAATAGAAGAAAAAATAATTCGTGCAATTAATGTAGACATATTTTTAATCTCCAGTATTGTACTAAAATGAATTAATTGGGAGAAAAAAATCATTTATCCATTGGATAATTTCATCATACGTAGAAGCCACGTTTTTTTTTTCTTTTTTTTTTTCTTTGCCAACGAAAAAGAAAGCCAGGACGCGGCTTATATCCCCCGACAAGTCCGGTATTATATTCCCATAGAGAATCGGGCGTGCATACTGAGTGAGAAAGACACCCGTGAGAGGGTGCGCGCGTGTAGATGTGTCCAGTGGTGTGGCCGGAGTAGCCTTAAGCCATCGCGGTGAGTGTGGCCATCTTTGTTTCCTTCCCCCCGCAGCTGGAATAATAAGAAAAAAAAAGCTCCAAAACAAAAAAAGAAGCAACTTTTTAAAAAATAAATTAAAAAACGAAAAATCACATTTTTTTTATTTTCTAAAAAAAAAAAAAACATAAATAAATCCATAAAAAAGTGTAGTTATTAAAAAAGTGTTATTAATGACTGTAAATTCGCGGATAAGGAGATAAATTACAGAGTTATTGATGATAGTTAAGTTTAAAAGAGTGTGTTCCAAAAATAGTTCTGAGAAAATAAAGTAAAATAACGGGATATTTTTTTTTTTTATATATATTATAGAAAATACTTTGTCATAAAGCATAATTGATAATTGATGAAGATATAAATAATTAGAGACGAAGAAAGTGGACAAAAAAAAGATAATAATAGTAGGGGTATAACCCTGTGTCAGGGTGATCGTACGACGGAGACGCGCGTGACATGTCGGAACACCACCGCGTCGCCGCAGCGGCAGCCGCTGGTGGCTGGGGTACGCCGAGCCCTGGGAATCGTGAGGATGGTTCTGGTGGTAATGCCTGGTGGCCAGGTATGAATGCCGAACAACAACAACAACAGCAACAACAACAACAGCAGCAGCAACAGCAAAATCAACAGAATCAGCAGGCAGCTGCGGCACAACAGCAACAATTACAACAACAACAGGCAGCAGTTGCCGCTGCACAGCAGCAACAGGCAGCAGCAGCACAACAACAGCAGCAACAACAACAACAACAACAGCAGCAACAACAACAAAATTTACATCAACACTTAATGAACCAGCAGGCAGCAGCAGTAGTAGCACAACAACAGGCACAACAACAATTATCACAGCATCATCAGGATATTGTTAGAAGTACAGCAGCAGCAACACAACAATTATTCTCATATAAAATGGCATCGAGCTTTCAAAATCCAGCAACAACTGGTGCACAATCAAGTCCAGTATCAACATCATCACCAGTTGGTACATGTATGAGAGGTGGTTATGACTATAGAATTGGACAACAGGGTGCTGGTACTGGTGGCGGTGGTGGTAATGGTAATGGTAGTGCACAACAGCAACAGCAACAACAAAATCCACCACCTGGTGTACAATGGTGGTACGCTGGTGGTGTTATGGATGCTGGACAAAATAATATACATCAGATGCAGGGACAACAACATTTAGCTACACAAACATCTAATCCAATTGGAGCGGTATGTTTAATTTTCTTTCTGTTGACTTGAATTCCCCAGAGGAATATATAAAAGCTGTGAACGAGGATTCTCTGGATTTTTATTACGATTAAAATTTAAAAACAGAGTTATTGAATTTTGATAATTACTTTTTCGAAATTTATCTCCTATTTATTCGTTATCAAAAATATAATCTCAATGAAACCACAGGGAATTACTCATATTTGAGGAAGAAAAAAATACGAGAAAATATCTTTTGAAACAAGTCACGAATGTAAATTTTGAAATGGTAACTATGTGGGCTTCTTCAGGTTGTTTCTCATCTTTTCCACGACACGAGGGGGCTCCTCGTGGGTTGAAGTGTATACGTATATATAGGTATTTCTAGCTGTCGTGTCGGCGGGGCCCGAACAAGCAAGGTGTACACCAGGGGCCCCAGATACCGGTTATTCTCTCACTCGGGTCAGCCACGCTTCTCTTTTATATAGTTATTTTTTTTCAAATTTTTCTTCCCTTTTTATACTAGTCCAGCGTTCAGAGGTTTTCCCATTTTTTTTTTTTCAATTTTCAATTTCATTTTTATGCAATTTAATTTGATGCAATTGATCATTCTTATTTTGAAAATGTCAATTAATAATTTTAAATAATTAATTTCTTTCTATGGAATTTTATCTCATCGTTTTTTTAAATTTCATATCCACGTGTTTACCATGATGAACGCGAGTCAAATTTTTACTCTAAAAAATTGATAATGAAGATAAATATACTGGGTAATAAGAACTCAAGGCGGAAAAAAATTGTTTCAATTTCCAAGAACGAAACGATAATATTTTTGCCCGATATTCTTTTTGCCCGATATTCTTTTTTGCTCCAATTCAATTTTTTTGTTTGTATTCCATACTTTCCCTAAATTTTTATTTTAGTTTTTATTTTTTACAAATAAAAAAAAAATTCATACATCTTTTTCCACTTTCTTCCTGGACTCTACAGTCCGTTACGTTGGCCTAACTCTGTCTCTCTTCTTTTCTACCATGATGCCACGACCGTCTCTGTTCAGCACAACGCCATCGGCGTGTGCGGCCGCTATTGATTCTGGTTAAAGCCGGGTTCGTGCTCGCGCGCTCTCCCCCTTTCCCTCCCCTTCTCTTTTTCTCCCCCTCCGTAGTTTTACTATTCCTTCATTAAATTTCAAATCATATTTTATTTCTTCCACTAATTAGAAAAGAAAAATATGAATTTTCCAAACTTAAATTCATGAATTAATTGTTTTTCATTGTATTCAATGAAATATAAAAATCCAAGGAGAAGGGCGGGGGGGGGGGGGCGTGGAGAGGGTTAACAAACAATGACAATATTTCTACTTGTGTCGAATATCTCGAAATTGAAGTGAAATTAATAAGTTTTTTCAAGAAGAAGAATCGTTCTCTCGCTTGAATGAACCAATCTCGAAAAATTTTTGGATCGCCATTTATCAATATTTTGACTGAATCATCTATCACTTTGAAAAAGTTGGACTCGATTTTTCCGATATTCATTCGATAAATCATTGGACATTTCAATTATTTCATTATTTCGAAGGAATTCTAATCGTTGTTTATTCAACGATAAATGACTAATAGAGAAAAATCTGTAAAGAACTAGATTTGCCTTCTTTAATTTCTCATTTTTGGCAAGAAAAAAAAGAAAATTTTCAGTATCCTCGAATCGATAATGACTCATTAGCCCCCTCGGATGATATCATCATACACAGGTTCATTGACACTAATGAATGATTACTTCCGCAAGACAGATCTCAATAAATTGAAAAAATAATTGAGGATTCTTTTTTTGGATGATAATCCAATAATATCAGCGGGTGTAAAAGTGAGATGTTTTTTTTTTTCAATTCTTTGGTTTATAATTTGTCAATGGCAGCGATTCAGGCAATGTGTGAGTTGGATATTTTTATTGTACCGTCACTCTGTTGCTTTAGAGTCAAGGTCATCCATTCGCGCGCCTCAACCCTCAAACTTTTACACAAGAACAGATATCGTTTACAGTAAGAATACGAATTTTTTATGCAATGAAAAAAATATTATCTGTTAAACCACGAAGAAATATAAGAATAAAAATATTTATGAGACAAAGGTAAAATTATATTAATTGCTTCATTAGTAATTGATGTACGACTAATTATCCAGAATCACTGTGTGAAATCCCCCAAAGATGAACGCAAAAAGACACTTTTTTAAAATTCATTTATTTGAAAATGGAAAATTGGGAATTTCCTTCTTTTTTTTTTTTAAATAGCTTCAATTTTTTCACAATTTCTTTAATGCAGCATCAGATACAACAGCTACCACAACAGAATAATCTTCAGCCGAATAACGCTCAGTTGAACAAAATGCCGAGGGGAAAGGCAACGGACACGAAACCGAGAGGGCGAATGACCGCTTACGCCTTCTTTGTACAGACGTGCCGTCAAGAGCACAAGAAGAAGCATCCAGAGGAGAATATTGTCTTCCAGGAGTTCTCCAGGAAGTGTGCCATGAGGTGGAAGGTAGATATCAATGAGCTTATCAATTTTCAATTATTATACCACGCGATTCTTCTTTTTTACTCTAAACGAGACGAAAAAAATTTTTTTTCCAAAAAACTTCTCAAGAAATATATATGATAAAAAAGGAGGTGGAATTGATATACTAGGGTATGACGTTCGTCCTGGTGCAATTTCATCGTACTAAATCCCATGGAAAATTTATTCGCAATATTTACGGCGCCCTTAATTGGTGAGGGAGTACACGAGAGAGGGAAAAGGAAAAGAGGAGATTTCACCCTACCTGATGCTGGGCTTTAGATACTTCACTGTAGAGAAAATTTTCTACCTCGTAAATCGTATAACGCGACGCAGAAAATGAATTATTTATCGTTGTATTTTATGGATTATTATTAGTGCCACGCACGTGTCACCAATATGATTTTAATAATATTTTGGAACAATTCAATTCTCAAAATATAGCAATGAAAAACAATTACTTCCATTAAAAACGGGAATTTCGCAGAAAGAGTCATTGATATCACTTTCATTTTCTTAAGAAAATTGTGCTATTCCTACAAATTTATTACGCGTTCAGGTGCTTTTCAATCCTGAGATTCACCTGTTTCCCTTCCGTGCCCAGTAAAAGAAAAAAAAAACTACTCGAGTCGTGTTCAGATCGACATTCTTTGAACGAGTTTTCGGAGAGGAGAAAGGTGACATTAAAAAGAGAAAAGAAGGTAATATACGCCACAGGAAGAGAGAGAAAGAGGAAGAACTGGGTTATATTTCGTTTCTCTTTCTTTTCCACTTGGAGGATAGAAAATGCCTCACCCGTTGCTTCTATCTATCGACCAACCCTATACGAGTCTACTTCCCCTGTTCATTCCCCCTCTTTCTGGCTCTCTCCCTTTTGGCTTCGACCTCCCATATTTCCCCTCACTTTCAAACCCCTCTTTACTTTTCCCTCCCCGCCACCCTACCGTACTTCAGCCATTACCAATCCTCTCCATCTTGATTTTACCCACCGACGTTTACCCACCGCCTCATTTTTTTTTCATCTACCCGGAGAAAAAAAAAATTATAAATGGTTTTAATGCAAATTCGATGGGGGAGGGGGTGGACTACGCGATGCTCGTGTTTACAGAGAAATTACAAAATATGAATAAATTTTTATTTCTTATATTGATTTTTTTTTTTTGTTGCAAGTTAGTTCAACATCTGACGTTTCATTGCTATGTAACATTCACCTAGGAATTTAGTTTTTTACTGGACATTTGGATAGAATGTGATACTCAATTCAACCGAATTTTTTTTCATCCAATTCGAGATAGGATTTTTATTAAAATCTTGAAATTATAATGTTTATTGAATTTTTCATTATTTCAGACAATGTCTGATAAGGAAAAGAAACGTTTTCACGAGATGGCAGAGAAGGATAAGAAGAGGTATGACGCTGAAATGCAGAATTACACACCCCCCAAGGGTGAGAATATCAAAGGCAGAGGAAAGAAACGTAAACACATCAAAGATCCCAATGCACCAAAAAGATCATTGTGAGTTAACGAATCAATTCAAAGAATATATGAATATTATAAGGAAATATTTCACGGAATATTTCAAAATTTAAAGGGGATAAAAGAAGATTTGTGATTGAGGTTTTTAGTCAAATAAATTAGGGATGCAGGAAGGGGGTTTTTACAAAATTTTCATCATCACTATTGAAATTCTGAGAGAGATGTGAGGTGATAAACTGTGCTGTGCAATTTTCATAAAATACTTTATTTAATGGAGATGCAATAATTTTATTGATATCCTTTGATTGACTGTTTTCAATTTTTTATTCATCAAAGGTCTGCCTTCTTCTGGTTCTGCAATGATGAGCGCGGAAAAGTTAAAATGCTAAATCCAGAATATGGTGTAGGTGATATTGCTAAGGAATTGGGTAAAAAATGGTCAGATGCTGATCCAGAGACCAAATCCAAATATGAAGCTATGGCAGAAAAGGACAAAGCTCGATATGAAAGGGTACGTATTTATTCATTATCTCTTTCTATTCTTTCGGCTCTTCACGGGCTCTATGTAGTTTCTCCTCTCAAGTATTTTGATCCAAAATCTAAAAGAACAATAATGAAATGCAAAAAAAAAAAAAAGAATGCACAATTAAAAAGTAGAAACAAAAAAAATCATGAGTTAAGGGTCTTAATAATTAACGAAAAAGGGTAAATTTACGCCAGCAGATGATTATTACAATTCTAAATGAGCTTGAATCAGTACATTCTTTTCGTATCATTGAAGGATAAATTTCTGCTTTTTAGTGATGAATTAATTTTGGAATTGAATTTCTTTTTTTTTTTTTTATTTTCGTTGAATGGAAATTCCATTTAATCTACAGAATAATTCTTCTGAAAATCGGAATTACACAAGAGTAATGCTTGAAATTAAATCCATTACCATTTTTTTAAAAATATTTACTATTGTTGAAAGCGATTTTCTTAAAGGTACATTTATGTTGCTATTAAATCAGAGAAGAATTCTTGTATTTTTAATGGAATTTGTTATCATTCATTTCTCTCCTTGAACTTTACTTTTCCAAATCTAACAAAAATTAGTAGCAAAAATAATAAAAATCGGTGTAGATTCATTTCATGGATTAAAAAAAAAGCACTAAGGTGGAAGAATTATCTATATTGTTTGCAAGTGATGGAAATTTATTAAAAGAAAAATAATAATAAAATAATAACACATTTATTATTGAAAAGTGTATCGCAAAAGGCGACGCTTTTTTAATTGAGGAAAATATAACTTTTTTAAAGGAATCGACTGCATACAAGAAGAAAATGGCGGAAGGACCGGGAGAAATTTTATGATCAGAATTTCGATTAATAAGTCACTGAGCAGTAGCCGCTATTCTCTCGGGGGAGAATCCTTTCAGACATGATATATAATTACAATTAAAGATTTCAATGAAAAAAGAAAAAAAATTAAAAAAAAAAAAAGAATTAATGATAACGATTAATTATAATTAATATTAATTAATTAATAATAATCTCAGAGAAAAAGGAATTTAAAGGATGAAAATAAAAAAATAATATTTACAAAAACGGAGAAAAAATGTGAAAGATACGCAAAAAAGAAAAATCAAGATAGCGATTTAGAGAATAGAAACTATTCTGTAATTTTTTTTTCCTTCTTGAATCAAGAATTCAAAATGTTTTGTCCCCCCTTCCCTCATCCCCATGATTTTAAAATCTTCATTGCATCTTCTTTCATTTTTTCTTCGTTCCATCATTACTTGACTCCATCGTATCTCAAAAAAAAAATGCATTAAGAAATCACAAAATAAAAAAGCATTGAGAAAAAGAAGTCGAAAGTGTCACAAAAATGTGCTAGGCCGTTAATCGTGGAACATCAAACTTTTCATTAAAGGAAATGACTGCGTACAAAAAGAAAATGAAGGACGGTCCGGGAGTAGGAGCGCCTGCAAATGCGATTAAGAACGAGAGTGAGGAAGAAGTCGAAGAAGATGATGCAGAAGAGGATGATGAATAGCGGGAGCACGTCTGATAATGAGAAAGAATAATGGAAAAGAAAATCGGGAAATTGAAAACAGAGAAAATTAAGAGTTGCGAAAAAGAATAGAAATTTTTTTTGAGTGGAGAATGAACGTGTGAGCGTAAATATTATTAGTTAAAGGAAAAACGTAGTGTGAAGACGATTGAGAGAATGGATTGCCTGTCTCATGATATTTTTTCCCGCCATTATCCTCGATTTCTGAATATTTTTTTCTTTAAGTAAGTAAATTAACTAAACATTGAATTATTATGAAAAAAAGAAACAAAATGCAAAGACTCACCTACTGTACATACCATTTACCTTAGCGTGAGCGTACTTACACTTAGCTTAGATGGAGTAAAAAATTTGAATAACCAAAAAAAAAAAAACAAATCCTTTTTTCTCATAATTGCTGATGATTACAATTTGATAGAGGAAATGAATGAAAAAGAGAAAAAAAATTCAAAATAATTTTTACCCTGTTTTTTTCATACTTTCTTCGATTTTTTTTGTTCTTGGGTATTTTTCCTTTTCTCTCTCCCTCCTATCCCTCAGCGTTTCATAATAATTATTTTAAAGAGTTGATAATAAAGATATTGAAAGAAAAAAATATTAATAATAAAATTTAACAACACGAAAACATTGTATGGAAGAGTGAGTGAGATTTTGAGTTGTAACAGATGCGTAAACACACACACAATAGGATGATCTAAAAGTGGAAAAAAATTTAATAAAACTACCGTGAGTGGGAGAGTTTAAATGTATGAATGAAATTTGTATTTTAACATAATTGATAGTAAGATTGATGAAAAAAGTAATAGTAATAAAGGATGAAATGAAAAAAACATTTGGAAAAGAAAATGAAACATTAATTGAGAAATGAAATAGTTGAATGCAAAGTATGAAAATAAAATCTAACAAGACTATCGTAATACTTGGTGAAATATGAATGAGAATTGTTGGAAAACACGGAGCCCAGAACTATTAAAATGAAAAAATAATTGACAAATTTTTCTAGAATTTTTTCCCAAGTAATTTTTTTTTCATTCTTGTTTTTTATTATAATGTTTCTGTTTGGTTCTTCGTTTAAGAGGAAAATAATGGAAAAAATTGTACAATTTCTCTGTGAATTCGAGGAAATGAAATGTGTGGAGGTTGAGATGTACGTAATTTCATTATAGAAAGAAATGAATAAAAAGGTTTGTAAAGTCACATTTGATAGACAAATTGTTGAGCAATCAATTGCACTTACTTTTAGTAAGATAAATAAATCTTGAAAAAAAAGGGAAAAGAATACTTTTTTTTCCCTAATAATAATAAAGAACATACGAATTTGAAGGAATAAATTCTGGATTCTGTGTGAGTTATTGACGTTTTGAGTTACTTAAATCATTTTTCGAAACAACAAAAAATACCTTTTTACTTTTCTTTTGTGCGAGTGTTGGAAACTCTCTTGAAATACTTCTATCATGTGAATAAGTGTTTCTGCAAGTGTAAAAGTGTATAATTACTTTCAATGAAAATAACAAGAGAAAAAACGAACAATTTTCTATCTCATCATTGTTCATCCTCCGTTCTCAGAATACAATAAAAAGTACAACTATAATAAAAAAAAAATATATATATAACCATTTGAAAACTTGGAATGATGAATTCAACGTGGGGAAGAAGTGTGATGAGTTGAGAAGTAATAAAGGAAAAAAAAGGAATTAGCTCAAATAAGAACATGTGGAAAAAAAAAACAAAAAATGCTGCCAAGAGTCATTTTGCCTGGTGTACAGCTGTATTTGTAATAAATTATTTGTCGTTTCTTGTAATGTTGACATTCCTAGACTACTAGTTATGTACAGATGATCTCTTCCGAGTTTGAATAAAAATGTGAAAAAAAAAATCATGAGTAAAAGCAACAGAATCATTCTTATGAGGAAGAGGCACAAGAGACTTCTGCTGCAGTCCACGAAATAGCAAACTCGACTCAACAGGCAGCTGAAATAAATCCACATTATGAATCGCTCTTCAATCTCCTCTCTCCCTCCCTCTCGTCTCGTTTTGCACTCGATTAATTAATTTCTTTTATTATTAGTATATAATTTTCCATTTCTTTCTACTACTGTGGTGGCACAGAAAATGATGAATAAGAGTGCGAGGAAATTTTCCTGAAGGCTGTTTGAGAAGAAGAAGAAGGAGGAATTCACAGTTTCCTTTATTATTATTATTATTATTATTATTCTCATCCTTTCATTCTTTCTTTTTTTAATTTAAAATGAGATATTAAAAGGATAGAAACGATGAAAAAATGGGATTAAATCAACTTGTAAAATATGAAATTGTAATATTTTAATACTGATTTGCAGATGTGCATAATTTTTAAGTATAGCTGGGTATTTAAATGATGGAAGAAATGAAAACAAAAAACGAGAGAAAAGAAAAAGATTATTGAGGAAAATGAGGATTCAGACACGTATGATAGAGATTTCAATTTTACGGCGGGCATCTACTCGATGGAATTTAAGTAATGAATGATTCAGTGTTAATAAATAAAAGAAAAAAATATTAACATCATGTAAAATTTTAATGAATAATGACATTTAATAATTGAATAAAAATTAAATGAATGAAGAAATAAATGGAAAATGTGAAGAAAAGAAAACAAAAACTCATGACAAATTTCCTGCGTTATTTTAGGGAATTATAATAGTTGCAAAGGAAATGTTTGTTTTGTATATCTCTTAGGGATTAAATAAACTTTTCGAAAAAAAAATGAGAAAGAAAAAAGAAATAAAGTGATTGATTTGTTTTACAAATTAATGGAGATCAAATGTAAAAATAAGTGTTGAAGAATTTTGATTATTCCCATCAATTGAATTCCTATTATAATGATATTCTTGCAATCGATCCTCACTTTTCTAGGTATTCAGTATAATTTGAGATCAGGTATTTGAGATAAATTAATTCATTTTGATTTATTTGAGATAAAACTGTGTTACAATTACTATATTTTTTTCAAAATTGTACACCAATTTCCTTGATCATAATAAATTTTCTCAATTTCAGCACCTTCAAGTTCTTTAACAAGTTTCACGAATTCTTCTTCGTGAAAAACATGATAATATCTCAGGAATTCACCTCCACCTTTTCTCTTCCATGGTACAAGTATGTCGTTGTGATTGAAATTTGTCCGATTCTCATGAACAGGTAATTCAAGGCCTTGAAAGAGTTTTTGAACTTCATTAACAGCAAAATTAGAATCATCTTTTTTTTTCGGACGGAAACGTAAATAAGTAGAGTCTATTGACTTTCTCTTCTGTTCTTTGGCCCACACATAAATTAAACACCTTCCACCAGATTTTAAAATTCTGAGAATTTCTAAGAACGCAGATTTACGTCTCTCATGTGTTGAAAGATGATGAATAACTGCAATGCTTATCGCAGCATCTAAGGAGTTCGATTTAAATGGTAATTGGAGGCAGTCTGTGAGTAAAACTTCAAAGGATCTTTTTTTGCAGATTCCAATTAGTCCAGGACTCCTGTCGCAGCCAATCTAGAGAGAATATTTTAATTTCATGAGGAAATTGTTTTTCTCATTAGAATTGAAATTTTGCATTCATATGGAATCGAAAAGTGAAGAAATTGACAGAAGAATATTGAAAAATATTTTTTCAGAATCTTGTAGGATTTGGTTGTGCAGAGTATGAGAATACAGAGCTGATAATAATGAGAAACATACATTCGAAATGAATAGCAAATTTAGGAAACTCGTGCGGAATATATGAAATTTTTTGCTTTGAATGTTAATGTATATAATATATTTAATCAATATATCGAAAGGCAGTCAAAGAACACGTGGAATTGATAGAAAGAAAATTACAGACCGACAGTTTGGCTGTTCGGTCTGCGTAGGGCTCGGCAGGTCGACCGAGTTGAGCAGAATTGAGTCTGGTTACTACTTGGATGGGGTGACCGCTTGCCGTACGCAGATCCCAATAACAAACTGAGTAATGAAGTGCGATTTACAGAAAATTACTGTGCCTTTTTCGTCAGCGTGACTGAAAGGCACATTAAGGCTCTGTATGAATCCGACTGTGCCGATCAGGGTCTTCCATGGTTTTCCCTGGTCTCCGGCGAGAGCGGTGCAGTATGACAAGAAATCGATTCATGGTGTCGCAAAGGGGGTGGGAAGAAGGAAAGAAAAAAATGTAAAAGACTAAAAGGTCATACATGGCCAGGGAAAATAAAAAAAAAAAGAAAGAAAATTACTTTGAAAATGCCAGGTGTTTTAGTCAGATATTTTCCATTTCCACATCCAATATCGAGTAGGAGACTTCCTGGTTCAATACTCTCAATAAATTTAGTAACATTTGGCCACTGGTTGTGTCTAGTTTCATCGAAATGAGTGGAAATTTTCTCATAAACCTAAAAATAAAATTATCTAGATAGAGAATATCCTGCTTTCTTGATATTTTTACTCCGAATAGTTGCTTTGTTCCTAAGGATTACCTCATGAACATAAGAAGATTCCAGTCCAGGAGCCACGGATGCGTCAATTATCTTTTCATTTCTTCCTGGAGTATCACAGTACTCCATAAAATGACATTCACAAGGTCCTTTCCTTACTTTTCTGAAGGTGAATGATATCCTGGTCTGTCTCAATTGTGTTGTCTTCTTGCCATTATTCTCATTGACAATATCACTGTGTCGAGGACAAATTCCATGAGACCAGGCATATCTGGATTCTCCAGACATCACGAGTAATGATCTTGCTGGAAGAAATATGGGAATCCTCTCTTCTTTTCTTTTCAAGTCCATTACACATGAAGAGCCTATTGAGAGGCTGAGGATTGGATCTGCGAAGACACTATGAGTGTCAATGTGTGGTGGAATACCTAGAATGGGAAAACTTTAATTTAGTCGCTTGATCGCAACACCTCCTACTTATGAATAGTATTCAACATATAAATATATCTAACAGTAGGAGATTTTGAATTTTTTCTCGAAGAAACTCTGTATCAGAAAAAGTCTGAAAGGACTAGGAAATTCGATTATTTAGATTCTTCATTGAATTAACCAGGGATTACCTTGACCAGGTAAATATCTGTTAATGGTCAATTGATCATAAATCAAGCCTCCACAACACTGATGATTCTCAAATAATTCCTGAAGAAACTTGAAATTCTGTGGAATTGGTGTTATTGGATCATCTGGATCCACGCGATTAGTATCATAACGAAATTCATATCCAAAGTGTTTTACTCTTCTATGTTTCAATTCCGATGATGAGTCATTTCTGTCATCCCAGTCAATATTCTCGAGTAAATAAGCTTCTTGTTCAGGTGTTATAAAGTCTCTGATGACTTTCAAGCCAGGGGGGAGCTTTTGATCTGGGCTGATGTCGTCTCCATCGTTTGGAACTAAATTATTTTTATTAAATAAAACATTTATTTTATTGCAATTCATTCAATTGATTTCAAACAATAATCGTTCAAATAATTGTATCTTTCTGAATTATCCATCGAATTATGTCATAAAGACTGATTTGTTTTCTATCTATACAAAAATAAAACTCACATCTATCTGAAAATGTCACGTACAAAGGCACTTTCTGACCCACCTCTGGCAGATATCCATTGGCATGTTCATAAAATTTTGACGAATTCTCCAAAGTCAAAAATTTAATGAAACTATAAGATTTTCCAGGAGGCATGAAAATTTCAAAATTGTCATTTGGAAGACCAAATTCTTTCAGAATTGTTTCCAAGGTTTCACGTGTGAATCCAGTGACCAGTCCAGCATTGCAAATTACTAAATACTGCAGGGAAAAATGTAAAATAAAAGTTTTACTTTCAATAATTTCAAAGGAATCACTTGATATTTTGAAGATCACTTGATCCTTGATGTTTCGAAGTGTTCCGAGTTTCATTAACAATTATTTTTTTGAACGTGGAGGACGTTTAAAATGATAATTGAAAGAAAGAGAGACTTTTAACTTGTTTAACATAATTAACTTGTTTGTTTATTACCTGAGTGGGTGCATCAGAACAAATGAGGTTCATGTCTCTTGCCAGTTTATGATGAGCGCGTTTTTGTTTCCTGACACATTTTCTTTTATTAACAGACGATTTATCACTCATTTTTGGAAAACTGACAATTCTCAAAGCTGTGTTCCTTTGTATTCATTTATTATAATGAATTATAATGATATTACATATTTCTGTCAAAGATAATGAGGGAAGATTTTCAGAAGCCGTTGTTGTTGTTGTTGTTGGCCTTTTTGTTGTTGGCCTCGATAGGCGTTTGCTGCAAACGCTTATCTGAAAAGACTAAGAAAGTATGGACTTCTTGACTCAAAATGTGAGGATTTGTCCAGAGACTCGTATTTTTCTGAACAAAGTTTACCAAACAGATACCCAGGTTAGGTCTGCCATTGTCCCCCGGAGGAGAAATAGTATCTAGTACAGCCTGGCGTTAAAAAAAATAACTGAACAAAAACGATTTTACCGCCAAAAAAGTGGTTCTCAATTTCCTCAGACGACGGAGAAGTTGCATATTGGCGGAAATTTGAAAAACAATGGAGTTAGAGGAAATTCGTCATTAATTCATCCAGCGTGCCATCAGAAACCTTATTTTCTTTCGCGAGACACATACCACAATGTTCAGCGATAAATCAATTTCCTTTCTCTCATGAGAATTTTCAAAAATTCTCGTTTTCTTCCCAATGCTCGTAATTTTGATCAATTGTTGGTACTTGTTTGGATCAAAATCCGAGCTTTTTGGAATTTTAAAGAATGCTGTGTGAAAGGGTGCAGATTCAGCCCAAAATATCCAGCCTTGCAGGTTTCACAGGAAAGCCTACCTCATTCCCTTTCTCCCCATTTGCCCTCCTCTGCCTTCATCATATTCCTTTCATCATTATTTCTTCTATTTGGGTAACATGACCAATAGATGGACGATTAAGGAAATATTAGACTTTATTAATTCATATGAAATAGGAAAATCACGTTAAAAAGTTGCAGATAAGAATGATGTACAGAAAAATATACAATGAATTGACTAAAAATCAATTAAATTTGAATGATGTCGAAATAATTATAGAAAATCAAGGAAAAACTGGAAAATAACGTGAACCCCCAGTAGATGGACAGTTGCATATATGCATTGGTATGATTTTAAATTTCGATCGGTATGGAATAAATAGTTTATAAATCTATATGAATGTAATAATCAGGAATTGACGTGAAATGTATAAGAATCATTCATTTATTTATGAAAATCGTCGATAATAGAAACCGTCCATCTTTTGGTCAGTGTCCATCTATTGGTACTGTGACCCTACAATAGAAGAAATGATGATGCGATGAATGGACTTTTCTACTATAATAGAAAGACACATTGAATTCATTTTTTCTATAATGATAGCTATCCTCAATTGGCCGCAATGTCTTTCAAGTCCAAAGCCCGCACAATGAGACGGCAACGGAGCATGATTCAACCACCAAAAGTGGAGGCTGAATTAATATCACTGTTAGAAAACAATTGAAATTTCATAGGAAATTCGATGAAAATTTTAACAAACGCGATACTGAATGTTTTTTTAATGGAAAAATGCTTATGAAAGCTGTGAGTTTCCGAAGAAATTCAGAGGAATCTATGAGTTTTAAGTAGAATTGAGACGAAAATTCTACAACTCACTTGAATTTTCTACTCAACATGAATATTCAGAAGTAAAATGACTTAAATTTTCCATTTTTTCGTGAATTTTTCCTATGTTCTCTAAATTTCCAAGAAACAATTGAACTTACACAACAATTTACAAATCTCATTGATATTCAGGCGTGAAATTGTTTGAAAATCGATGATTTGTTCATTTTTCAATGACGTAATTATCTGGAATTTCAGTAGAGATACAACTTGTTTGAAATTTCAGTGATTTTGCATGAAAAAGTCAGACAGAAATTTTTAACAGTGTACTTACTTGATTTTGATGAGAATTAGTCAAAAATATACATTTTAAAGCAGCATTCGACGCATTATATCAGCTATCAATATGATTATTTGATTAATAGCAAATCGATTGTTGAGTGAAACATGGGGGAAGCATTTCTGCCTTTCGATTGCAATTAGCCGAAATTCGAAACAATTATTGACGGAGAAATCTCCCGAAAATTGAAAAAATCGAAATATCAATATGAAAAAGAATGAATTCAAACAGAACGTTGATTCATCGAGTCATTAAGTCCTAATGCACCGGTTGAATGAATGTATAATAAATATGGATTTTTTTAAATTATTCTTTTTACTCAATATTTCACAAACTATCGGATTTCATTCAATAGTTTTTCATATAATAATAATTAACAGCAAATTATTTACATTTACTAGGTAGAGTTACGGTCAAACCACTCGTGATATTTTCCATTTCGTATATATAAAGATCCATAGCAACGAAATCATCGATTCATTTACACAATCTAAAGTTTTTTTCTTAATTTTTTTTTTCGAAATTTTCTATTCTATTATAACACTGATCCTACAAATATCTGATAATATGTTTTTTTCCAATTGTCACAGCAGATTTTCTAATTTATTCTAAATTCCTACGAAATTTTATGATTATATACATATTGCCGCAATAACAATTTATTGATTAATACTGAGGAGTTTCACTAATGAAACTAATTTGTTCACCAAATTTTTATATTTTTTTCATCATTGAGGCACTCACTCGTATTTTTTTCATTTATCATTTTCAAACATTTGTCATTGTCCTCTATGAATTAATTAGAAAAAGAATGACAAATTTGCAGACAAAACTTTTAATTGTAATCACACTCAAGCTCGGAGAATTTCAAAATCTTGTGAATCCCATGGAAACAAGGAATTTACAGTGGAAAATGCCACGATAATATCAATTTTCAACAATACTCTCCGAAATAACTGAAAATGATAATTATTTTTTTAAATTTTAGTCCACTACTGTTTGAAAATAAATTGCATTATGGATACAACGCAATAATGAATCCAGCCACGTGAATTCAGAAATTACCTTGAAATTTCTGAATGGAAACATATATAATCATATGCGGCTAGAATCAACCTGGTAAAAACCAAGACCCAAATTCCCGGCCCTATTCATAAATTTTATCATCACCGAAAGTGAAATTCTTCTTGAATATCATTAATGAAAATCATCAATGGATTAATCACTTTAGGACCACTGATGAGATGTGAATCACAATCAAATTGCGTAATCAAGTCGTCTCAGATAGAATTTTTCATTGAAAACTCAAAATAATTCTAATTTTTTGGTCAAATTAATTCAATAAAAATTCGAGAAATACAATCTTTAACGAGATTTTTCAAATGCCATGTTAACTTTCACCAGATAGGTATGGGAAATACATTCTTCGCAATCTAATAAAATCATTGTGGAGTCATCGCATTGTTGTCAGCGATGATTATCCGATCGCAGAGATGTGGTTTCTTGTGTTATTATACGTGTTGCATTCGATAACGACTCTTGATCTCTTTGCGATAATTTACGCTGCTTGAGGCCAGTTGCGAGGTAGGAAAATACACAGATCACAGCATAGCAGATTTCACGAGCCTGAAAATTTTCAATAATAAATAGTGATGTAATGCATTTCAACTAAAAAAGAATATCAACTCAGAAAGGATGGTTTTTGTTTCAAAATAATGAGCTATGTGTGGCGTTCTCAAAGTCATACTCTATATCTCAGCCCTGATTCAAAACTTCTATTTCACTCTCAAAAAAAGAAAGAAGGAAATTTTCATAGAGTTTTGTATGTTAGAGGAAAAAAGACTGCAAGACAAAAATTTCTCCATCTCTCATAGATTTCGGCATATTCATGAGAGTGCATTAAAATTGCATTAATTGGTTTTGTTCTTATTCTATCATTGAATAAATTGATTGCTCATCGTGATCGATTTTTTTGAGACAATTGTCTGAACCTCATCGGTCGAAAAACGTTTGATAATTTTGAAGAAGTCCAATTTCTTGTTCTTTTTCTCGGATTTTCGTTGTAGAGTAGAATTGAAGCATCATAATATTTCAAAATATGAATTGGAATGGATTTTGATCATATTTGATTAGATTTTACTAGATCTGACTAGATTCAACTAGGTTCGATTCAATTAGATGTGATTAGAGCGTACCGGATTCCGTATTTGATCAAATCTAATTCGATCTGAACATTTCTTCCTGGGAATGAGCAATGAATAACAAATCACTGTGATTGTTAAAATTCAAGTAAGATGAGAAGCAAATTAGAAAATCTTGAAGAGTAATGCTAATATCTTTCTCGGAAAAGTTCCATATTATTCTATATTTATGAAGGAAAGAGAGGCAAAATGGAATGGTGGAAATGCAGAGTCTAATGGAGCGCGGAGTCCTCTTGGATACAGTATAATATATCTGCTATTACACCGATCTATGTCTCATCGTTACATTTCGCACCAACTTTGCTTATATTGTACGAATCTAATCTAGGATATAACTTACCATAGGTGATATATATTTCCGTTGAATGATCTGTCGACTTTTGGGATCTGTAACATGATAAAATAACGCGTAATAAAAATAATATTGACAATTCTTCAAAAATTCATAAAACTTACTGTATTCTTCTAATACAAAGACGCCTCCATTCTGTGTAAAGCACTTGCGGATATGATCAAATCTGACGAAGAACTGAAAATAAATGCATATTCAGGCTTAATTAGGTAGTTTAACTGATGAAAAATTCGAGCATGCCTTCTCAGTTATATGAACTGTTCAATTACATGTTCCCCTATTCTTAAACTACTTGGTTCTGTCAACACTTCTAGAAAAAAAAATGCACTCATAAGAAATGAATCAATAATAATTATCAATGGTCAGAGAGAGAAAAAAAGTCAGATTAATAATTCAACATATTTGTTTCAACCGGTTAATTATTCAACATGTATATTTCTAAAACAATTGGGCTCAGAAAAAATAGTTAAAAGAGCTTGACTAGAACGAGTTGAAGGATCTGTGAACTGAACTCCGGATTGGTTTTTCTAAACCCCGTGGTTTTATAGATACTTAGAAAATTATCGACTCGATTTTTCGGCACAATGTGACCCTAGAGACAAAATCATTAAGATGTTCACAAAATATCCTTGAAACTATCGGATTCAAAAAGGGTCATTAGACGAGGCCTGCCAAGAGACCCGTTCTGCAGAGAATGTAATGATTCGTAGAAAAGATCTCTTGATATAATCTTGCAAACCCAATAGTTTCCGAAATATTTCTAAAAAGCTTATTTGGAATTCCTTCGAATTTTTTTCTCTTTATACCTTAACTGAATTGAATACAAATTTCCGTAATAGTGATTCCATCGACAGCATTTGATAAGTTCATGTCACAAACAACTCCAATTAATTTATTTGGAGAATAAAAAAAAATCTGCAGTGATTCCAGTAAGGATATATTTGTAATTTTGAGAAATACTGTCAATGGAGTGATACGATTCATTGGAAGTGTATTGAGCTATCTAATTGTGCTATTAATTATCATCCAAAAGCCCATGCAATAATTCAGCATCGTGCACCACAATCACTTTAACAGAGTAATTAATTATCATGTGAATCTTCAGTTCATTACAGTACAATATAGTTTAATGGGAAAAATCGAAAGAAAGAAAAATAAACAGTGCTCTTTCCTTCACTGGAATTTAGCGAAAGATAAAAGGTAGAAAGGCAGTGATAGGCAACTCTGGAGATGGCCTAAACTTATCATAACATTGTCAATTGATAGCTTTTAATCATTTAGTGCTTTGTGTGCATCGAAATGTGTGTTTTCAGTTGAACAAAATGAAAAAGAAAAAAAAAATGAGCGGTGAAATATAATTTCAACTAAATTGACAAAACTACCCTAAAGGGTGCCAAGTATCACTATTATTTTTATTCAATAATTTTTATCTCAATTCAGTTTGATCTCATAATCAACAATTATAATATGTTTCAATCTATATTACGTGCTTAAATTTCTTTGTTTTCATTAAATTTCAATTTGAAATTGATGATTTGTATTTGTGTTTAATGTAGGTACATCAAATAAAACATATTAAAGTGTAAATAACGGTGCCATAGACCAACCCATTGTTTCAATCCATTGTTCTATAACTAATCATAGCCTTCTACGTAGACCTGTATGTGTACGCCTTTATTTCTAATAAAACTAAATTCATTCTTCGACTTGAAACTAATGATATTTTTGTTGGAAATTATTTTTCCTAGAATATCTCGACAGCTAAGACAAATAGAGAAATTATTATCGGAGCCTCCTCTATAGAGGAGGGAAATGAGGTCTCAAAACGGTCATCATGAAAATTCTTCTGTCCGATTTAGATGCCGAGATATTCAAAAAAAAACTGATCTCGGGTTTAATTATCTCTGAAATCAGTCTTTTTGATATATCTCGAAACTTAGAAAAAACAGAATAACTTCTGTAAGAAGCTTTCTCGCGAAAAACAATCAAAGCCAAAGAGGGGGCTCTCATCGAAATTGCTCTATATTCCTTAGATTCGGAGATATCTTTTCAAAAACCATTATAAAATCAAATGAATTTTAGATTCAGTTTTACGTTCAAAGAGATGTTTATATGAGGACTCTTATAAAGAATCAGGGATGCTAGAAAGATCATTGTAAAAATTTCTCTATCTCCTCTAATTTTCGAGATATTCCACGGATACCATGTGGTTTTACTACTGAGATTCCGTCAACATTCTCAATTGGTATGAACTTAAAAAATTTTATTTGAGTGAATTTTATGACAAGAAAATGAGATAAAAAACTAGCACAGTTATAAATTCCTATGATATACCCTTTTTTTAAACAGAGATTGTGCGATCTCTTCGAGCACATATGCATGCATCTACTTTTACCATAAAATTCATTTAAATTCCATAAGTAATTCGCACTTCCTCCAATCAACTAGAGATTATTTTGATTATTGACATGAAATTGATTCGATCGAGAAAAAAAATTAATTTCAATTCTCAACTTTAGTCGTCACGTTCGAGTCTTGGAAAAAATAGACCAGAAAAATCCCCTATGTGAAAATGTCAATGGAAAAATTAGCTCACGAAAAACAGTTTATAGAAAAAATAGCCTCCGGAACGAATAGCCCACAACCATTATAGGGTCATCAAGTAGTCCATTCTACACTTTTTTCATATAATTTTTCAAATTGACAATCGACATCTAAAGTTTGATGGAATTCTCACGGGCTATTTTTTTGTAATTAAGGAAAAAAAGGAAATTTTTTGACCTATCCCTGTCTAGCACAGACGATCCTAGAGGTTTGCTCTCTCTATTATGCAATATACCTATGCATATATATTTATCAGCAAATAATTTATGGGCTTTTTTTTCAGTGGTTTTCTTTTTTTTTGTCTATTTGTTCCGATTTATTTTTCCTATAGGCTATTTTTTCCGCCAACCATAACGTTCATCTAATAAGAAAAATTGTATGGAAACATTCATCAACAACCAACACCAAAGTTCTATTTGTCTCCGCAATTTTTCCGTTTCTTTCAAATTCAAAACAATTGAAGAAAGTTATCTTCTGTGAAATTTAAATAAATAAAATTATGCAATAATCTCAATTTAAAAGAAGGGCTTATAATAATTATGTTAATCTTAGCACGGAAAAATAATGAATTAATGTTCATTATCAATATTAAATGAATGAATGAATAAGCATTTATCAATGGATAAATAATATAATGAATGAATGAATAATAATTAATCATTCAAAACGGTCAACATTGAAGTATTATTAAAATTAATGGATATACTGAATTGTAACAATGAGTCACTTTTATCAAATTGTTGTTATTTAGTTGTTCATTTCCAATACCTCAAAATCCTGTTTGTCCAGCCAGAGTTCATTGTCGTGAGACAGTACAAAAAAATAGAAAAATACCAGAATAAGAAATAAATAAATTCTCTTTCAATTCGTTTCTTCTTATTTTTATTCTTTTATAAATAAATAAAAAAAGTCTGATAAACACCACTGAATAAGATTGTTTATTAATGATTATGATTATTTTTAAAATTGATTAGTATATAATTATATTAATCATTGTTCAAGGACCATCTCAAAAGTGCCCGGGCGAAAATTAGAAAAGTCTATTTTTTTCGTTCAATTACTATTAATGGATGTTTCATTAATCAGTAAATAGACTTTTCCTAACAATTTTGAAATACCAGAATCCTGAATTTTCATAATTTTGTTTTTTTTTTAATTTAAAAAGGTAATTATCATTAGGCATTCAACATTCAATACGAAACGTGTATGATCTTAATAATTGAATAATTAGGAAAATTGGAAAAATTTGATCTGATTTTCATGAAATAAAACTGAAACAGCAATCGAAGTACAATGTTATCTCTGATTTTTTTTTTTTCAATAAATTTTTTTGTTCAATTTTAATTCAAATGAAGTAAAGGTAAGTAAAAATAGAAAAATGCAAGATATTAATTATTTCAATACAGATAGAGTAGAGACTGCTGCTGCACATTGAGCTTCATGCAAGAAGACATTTAGAAAAGTTTTTTTTTTCTTGTTAATAAGAAATGTGATTCCAATTGATTGTTTTTTTTTTTTTTTTGAAGGAAAGGACAATTTAAAAACGAGGAAAATTTTGATAGTTTTCCCTTAAATTTTCATGGATTGAGTGAAAAGGAGACGTTTTTCTGATTTTATTCAGATATTAATGAGTTAACTAACAGGTAGAGTGAGTGATTATGCAGAGTGGATTAATGAAGATCAACTTGAAAGAAAATGGAAATAATCGAAGTATTATCCGCGACACCGCAGTATGTTATCGGATGAGAAATTAGTGTATACAATAATTTGAAAAATTATTTAATATAACTAGCTAAATGGGAGGTAATCTTGAGTGGTCCTTGCATCAATGCAGTCAACGAAATGAATGAAAGAGCAAAAATTATGAAAATAATAGAATTGGAGGATGCGACAAATTTCAGGGTCCATCGTTTTGCGCATATCTCTGGAATTAGTGGGTGACGAGAAAAAAAAAGAGGATTTTCTCTGTGATAAATTTGATCCTCAACAGAAAAGATCTCTCGATGAACTCTTATTCAGTCAATAGCTGCAAAAATATTTGCAAAATGATAGAAATATCATTTGTGGATGGAATGAAATGATGAAAAAAAATTCTATTGACATTGTTGCCTAAATAAGCCCTAACTTATGAGGCTTCAGGGGAAATGTCAATCACTCTTTTTTGTAGATAGTCAAATTCTCTACAAAAAAGTCTTCTAGCGAATTTCTGTAAAGTTTTTAGCTACTGAGATATGTGCAACATGATGAACATGTGATATCCAATTATTTTCAATTCACTATTCCACTCGAGAAATAATTAAGAAAATTATAATTTGATATGAAAAATGAGGGAGAGGGATAGAGATGAGCTGAATTAATGATTCAATATCTAGCGTATTAGAGGATGAACTATGTACTTCCATATTCATAAGCATATTTCTTATTGAATTAATATTTTTGTGAAGTTGAAACATTCTTTATTTCTTTTTTTTTTTTGAATGGAAAAAAGAATTATTGGTCGGCCCATGACGTTAAAAAATGATTAATATTTCCTAATTGTTATTACACATTCTCCTCAGTAAATTGTGCACCATTTACACATATATCTTTGATTTCAGATGTTGTTCAATTTTGTACAGCTGACAGTACAAATAGAGTAGAAGATTTGAATGACAAGAAATAAAAATTTAGAAAAAAATGTTTGAAGAAAAGTATTTAAAAAAATCATTGAAACAAAAAAAAAACGAGAATTAGTGAAAATTAACTTTTGGAGCAGTTCAGAAAGAAAAAATTTATGAATAATTACGATGCATACCTTGCTATTCGCGAAGAGCAAGCCGACACCTTCGATGCAAACTTGAAGTAATCCACCCTCACCAGTTTTCATATCTTGAACTGGAAATTCATCACCAAGCTCAACGCCAAGATTAGCACGTCCACGTGCTGCTGCTTTCTCGATTGCGTCTTTAATACAATAATAGAGATCTTTGCACTGAAAAAATCGAGAGAAAGTGATTAATTTTGAGATATCAAATATATAAGAGGAAGATGTGATGGAATGGAGATTGAACCAGACATATTACAGTTGAGGTAGCATGTAAGAAAAAATGCAAAAGAAAATCGATGAAGTGAAACAAAACCCATGCGTTCACTAACTTTGAACTTTCAGTTGGAAGAATCAGGAAAATGTTTCAGTGGTGAATCAGGATGATTTTATTAATAATTTTAAAGATACGTATATGGTACATCCTTCTATAATGAAGTGAAATTGTAGGCTTCAATTACGCTACACGTGAGCCTCCTCAAGCGAGATGCAAATCACCGTTAAAAAATCAAAACTAAAGAGAACAGGTAGATTAAATAACTGGGGAGAGAATGTAACTTCTCAATTGTGAACAATGAATTCCTCAGCATTTATATTTCGATTTTAATGTCCTAGTTAATATTCTTAAAATGTTCCATAAAAAAAAAATTATATAAACAGCTTAGCAATACACGTGGACCGATGACACGCATGAGTCTACGCATAATGATACTCCGAACTTCAACTGTAATCACGTTACTGAAATCGACTCCGTCATTATCTTCATCCTTTTACTCACTTTTTTTGTGTAATAATTATGCAACTCCAGCTGATCACCATTCCTTCGGGACAAACAAAGCACTTTGTTCTTTGGACTGCAGGTCATGTTCACCAAACGTTCATACCACCAACGCTCGACAATTACACCGTTTACCGATCTCAGTACAAGTCCGTCGTGCCGCACTTCAAGGAAACGTAATTCACCGTCGGCATCCGTACCAGCATGGACGGTAAACGATTGTCTATGCATTTGTCGAGACGTCAGTGGCTTGAGATCAATGTCATTTCCATGCTGAAAAATGAAACATTTTTCCTATTGTGAATCAAAAAATGATTTGAATTCATTAGTAAATCCTGATGGGAATATGCGTGTCAGGTTCTGATAGATTTTCGTAGAAAATAGCATATTCCAATGGATTTTGGAGAATTATCAGAGTGATGAGGCCAGAAGTGGCCAAATCTGCATAGAATTTGGATGTACAATGATTGGTTATTTTTCATCGGCAGATGACCACTTCTGAGGCTTTATTGAAACATCATTTTCGCAATATTATAAGAAATTTTTTTTTTTTTTTTTCATTTATATTATAAGAAAATCACATAGAAAAAAAAAAAATATGGTGAAGATGCTAAACAGATAAAGTACATGAATATTGTGGAATTCTTCGGAATGTTTCTGGTCTTCACATCTCTTCATTGTTCCTTTTTCTATCACACCCCCCATTTTTGCGACTTCATGCATCGATTCCTATTACTCTTGACACATTCGCCGAGAACCGGGGGAACCATGTATATTATGAGGTAATTATCCACCTATCGAAAAATTAAATGATAAGGGTCATTCAAACTGAATCAAAAGACGAAAGTGATCACTTGCGGAGCGAAGAATAATCGATCCGATAACCTTCTGATTGTCTGCAGTAGTACATCAAAACTGTGTGTTCTGTGTTATGGAATTGTTGCGACAACTGTGTGTATGTGTTTTTTTAGATCATCCAATTTAAGATGAGTACTCTTGATTTTTCATTCGATCCGTATTAAATTTGTTGTGGCTTTTTTCGTTTCTCCTCGTTTTGATTCGTATGATATGAATTTCGATTGATAGTATTCCACGCGATGCATGCAAGGTATTGATAAGAGAAAAAAGCACGTTTCTAAATGCACAATGTGCATAAAGTTTTTGTTTTCGTGATGAAATGAAATAAATTTTTCATGCTGAATGGAGGTGGGCCGAGTTTGAGTCAATGAAAGAATCGGTAAACAGAATTATCCTCTAATTGAAATGAAATCTTCAGTTGATAATTCACTTACCAAATTATCAATTTGATCAAGCAATTGATTCAATTCCTGACTGTAAATCAGCCCAATGTGACTTTTTCCAAGTAATCTCCTCACTTTCCTCTTCACTTCATTTTTATCAACATTGAGCATTACCAAAATTGCCGTTAAATTATGTAAAAGAGTGCACAATAATCGGTCCTCATCGTGTTCTAGTCGTCGACGTTCACTGTCACTCAAGCTTTTGTATCTGCAGATTCAAAAAAGACATTGACTATCTCCACACCATATAATTGAATAATTCTATCTTATCACCTTTCCATCATTTCACCAGGTCCTTGATCCATTCCTATCATATCACGTTCCTGTGAAACAGCATCCAGGAATGCATCCTCCCAAAACTGCATCTGGTCCCACAAGCGAGATCGCTCTTTTCCTAATAAACCTATGGTATGACATAAAAAAACGTAGTTCATAATAGTACAATTTTTTTTTATCATTACAATAGTACAATTAATTGTTAAATGTTCAAAAATATTCTCCAAATACTTCGGATCATTTCTAAAGACATGGATATCAGCAATTCTCTTCTCATCAACTGTCGCATTGCAAATAGACCAGATAATTTGAAACTTCAAGTATTCATGTATATTCCATGAACATATATGGGCATATATGTCGACTTTTTGCCGGGTAGGTGGAGAGTTGATCGGAAAATCGTCCAAATTCACGTATTTTTCGGGTTGTAGCCTTTACATTCTTAAGAGCCCACTCATATTGAAGATACTAGTGGTGGAATTCACAACTACACTTGTAATGATTCAATTTTGAAAATTACCTTCAAATAGATAAGTCCTAGCAGCTTCCGGACTCGGCGTAGTTGCTGTCGTGACTAAGCTGCCGCCATGATAACGAAAACCAGTGCTCAATGATGATTTACTTGACCATATGCTCCCAGAGCGCTTATCACGTGCATTACCACCTTCAACTTCACTGTCTGACACAGCACTGCGTACTGATGATTGATGGGGTGGTCGGAATGCTGGATTATTCATAATACTACTCCTTTCTGGTGATTGAGACTCACTTGATATTGTAGTTGTGCTTTTATTACCCTTTATTTGTGGAAAAAAGGAGAATTTATTTTACTTTTCCAAAGGAACATGTGTTAGTGACAAGAAAAAAAATTCGTAACCAATAGGTTCAGAGAAATTAATAGAAAGAACTTCCTTGAATATTAGAAGGAATCAATTTTTCAGTTAAATGAATTGATGATTATTCACCTCAGAATCGAATGACGCTAGTTTACTCAAAAGTTTCCCTTTTTTCGTAAACATATCGAGGAAAATCTCAGTAGTTGACTGATTATTGTCTGAATTTATTGGAGCCGACGATGCATGCGATATTTCAAGACGTACTTGTGATGGATCTTGCGATGATAATTTTCTCGTTACATCACCATAATCAGTTAGTTTTGATGATTGAACAGGTCTTAAACTATCATGACTACCGTATGAACTTGCTTGAAGCATCAGCGGTCCATCGAATGTACCCTCAGATAAATCTTTGCTCCAGTAATGTGTATGCGCAATTTCCATTAATTGAAATACGGATGCCATACCACCTAATCCGAAATTGCTGAAGGTGTATGCTAGACCGTGGGCAACAGCTTGAAGGCACATGAGCATTCCTTTATAAACTGCTCGGGAAATACACTGAAATATAAATAGATCATTTCAGTATATTGTTCGTTTTTGTCCCTCATCAGGTCAGATCCACCCTCACCGCTTTTTTTACCCAACCAATTATTATTTGTATTTAATGAAATGAGTATTGATTGAAAAAATTCATTTTTCCAGTAAGTATACGTACCACATCATCGATATGATCGTCAGGACTTATTTTCCGACACAAGCCCTTATTTAACTTTGTAACAACAAGATCACGATAGCTCTCATCCTCCATGAGTTTCTTCAATCGATTTAATTTGAAAAAACCAACACCTTCACCAGCCAATACTTGTTGGACAACATCTGCCAAAAATGCCTGATTATCACTATTAGTAGTAGTTCTTTCAGTATTTTGCATTCTCTCTAAGTCCTCACGATTATTTCTACTCGATGAGTGTTTGATTAACGATGTCTTATCAATAATACCAGCTTTTCCTCTTCTGAATGGTCCAAAACTTGGTGATTTATTTTTTCCCTTTTGTGATGGTGAATTTGGGTTTTTATTATTACCACTTTTACCAAATAAATCGCTGAACATGCTGGTTGTTTGCGCTGCTATACCATTAATATCACTGCTGACATTACTGAAGAAATCACGTCCAATGTCACGTTTTGCACGTGTTTCTGGTGCTACCAATTGTGTATTAGTGAAATCACGCCTTTGAGGCGATGGTGGTGTTAGTGGCGGGGATTGCTGTGATTCGCCCAGGCTCTGTTGAACATCAAACTAATAACTTCAATTGATTCCATCAATGAATTGTAACAATCAATTGATTAATAAACTTGAATTGATTTGAAATTGTAATTGGTTTCTTGGAAATATCTCGAAATCTAGAAGCGATTGTCTTGCGAATTTGAAAAGACGGTGTAAATTCGGCGTAGCTTATATTACAGTTTCTAGATGGTATTAAATCGATATGTATCCCCTGCTTTTCCAGTACATCTCAGTCCTTCTTATATCAGATTCGAATCGTAATGTTACCGAATTACAAGCAATCCGAATCGGTATAGACTCGAAATACTTATGGATTCTATGGCTCATGTAGATATCTAGTCCATAAGTGTTAACTAAAGTCCGTATATGAACTAGATAGAGCATGCATTTAAATCGTTCACGAACTTTAGTTGATGATTGTATAAGACAAAAATAGCATTCCTCTACCCCGTTTATGCTCGATGGATATTCTTGATATATTCAATAGGAAAAAAACATATTTGTACCATAAATTCACTGGGTTCTATCAGAATATCTACGCACTGTTCATAAAGTTCGAATGCACTTTGCATCGCATATTTTCTGAATTCAAGGAGAAAGTGGCTGTGGTAAAGTTGAGAACGTTCCACACACAGATCGATGATGGTAGATTTAAAATTAAAAAATCCATTCGAAAGCTTTCTGCCAATTGCATTGGCAGAATATTAAATGTACGATGTTTGAATTACGCAAAAGTAGTGGGGCTCCTACTTGTTTGTTTACCAAAATGATCAATAATTGTCATTTGGTCAGTTATCGGTAAACTGGCCGGTCATTCTTCGTTGCATCTCTAATCTACCCCCTGTTAAATTTTTTTAACGCCCGGTCAGAATCACCCAGTATATTTTCAAAGTAAGCCATCTCCAAAACTGCACCTGCGCAATAACGATGAAATCACGTCCGCGATCGAGTGCTAGAAGTTAGAAATTTTACAAATGAAAAAAGTGAATAGTTATGAGTTGGTTCTTTCAAGTTGCAGCCACTCAATTACTCTGTATTATAACTATGAGAATATACTCATATTCACTATCAGGTAGTTATACTCGGAGTTGATAAAATTTATTTTCAGAATAAAAGTTTTCCCTACTATACTGTCTAGTTTCACGACATGAAAAATTCCCTCAATGTATTCTCCCATATTCAACGCGGAATTATATCAAACTGTAATGAAGATATCAATTACATTTGTCAGTGACTCGTTTCTTCATCTCTTTCAGTTTTCAAGATATCTCCAAAAAATGGATTAAATTCAACCTAAGAATTCCAATTAGTTACATAATAGCCGAATGATTTACCTTTAACAGTCCTTTCTTGGTCGCAGCTTCTTTGGCACTTTTTGTAAGATCACCGATGGTACTCTTGCCTACATAAGTCAAATCACCAAAAGTATTTTTACTAACACCAGCAGCAGTTTTACTAGCTTCAATAGCACTCTTCGATGCTTCCTGTACTGATTTTGTTGCTTCATCAACTGCTTTCTTCGTCTGCTGTGTTAAATGCTCAAAGGGTGCGAATAAACTGTCTTCACCGGCTTCGGTTATCTTTTCTTTAGCATGATGTTTGAATTTATCAACATGAGCAAGAAAACCATCTTGACTACTTTGTCGTGTTGTTTCTCTAACTAAATCCTTTGCCTGTGATGCGATCTGCTCAAATAGTGAACCTTGTGATCCCTGTCGTAGTACACCATTGCCACTACCTGGACTACCGCTGCTACTTTGTCTTTGTAGAGAAACTTGATGTGGTGACAGGTCTGTCAGACCACTTGGGATATTTCTCCTTAGCTGATTTGGAGATTGATCGTTGCCGCTGCTTAATTGACGTGTTAATAGCGGACCAGCCGTACTGCTAATACTCGGTGTTCTGCTCTGAAGATTCTCTGATGATGGCTGTCCTTCCGGATTCGACAGCATTGGAATTGGCTGCTGTAGAAATTCAATCAATTCAGTAGTGAAATTCGAGACAGTGAGACTAATCAATTTGATCTTGAAACACAGTTCTCGAGAAACATCTCGGGAACTAAGGGAGATTGAGAAGAAAAATAAGAGAGATCGCATATTTTCTATGAGGCTTTTTGTGTAAAAAAAAAGTCAGAGGTACAAAAAATGTTAATTTTGAATATCTCCACGATTCCCACATATTAAATAAAGCTTTGTGCAATGTGACGTTGGGAATGTAGGGAATGCACAAAAATTTTCATTGATATCTCCTCCATAAAGGAAAATGACAGATCTAAAGAAATTATTCACAACAATCGCTCTATCTCCCTTCCTCATCGAAATATTTCAGGAAAATCTATTTTTTTTTAATTTTGTCTATTGAATGCTGATTTGACGATCAAAGTTGAATTATCTCAGTTCTCTCTACTATCAAAAAATTCATAAAAGCAATATCTACTTGACCGTAAAATTTATACGTTGGAATAAATAAGAGCAAGAGAGATAAGCCACCAGAAACTTTTATCTATATCTCCCCAATAATTATTACTACTTTCCCGAATTTAATCGCATTATTGCTGAATGTGAATTAGAATTTGTTCCTGAGCAACGTAACAATGATTACCTAAATGTCATTCTGGATGAGCTAGTTTATGAAGATGTCACGTTACAAAAATATTTTGTAAGTATACTTAACAGGTTTCTTCAAAATTTTGTTGAAAACTTTTATCTTTTCTCCTTCATTATCATCGAAAACGATTTCTTTTTTTTCAAATGAAAAGTTTTCAAGAAATTTTAACGAAATCAAGTGAGCAGTGTCTGAATAGTTGAAGTCTATCTCTAATACCAATTGAATGAAATTGATTTCTACAATAATTGTTTTTTTTTTTTCAATCCAAGTTAATGATTCTAATGATATTTACAATGAAATTTAGTTATGTAACATAGACGTCCAAACACTGCTTGTATTATCTTACGTGCTTTGGGAGTTGAAATTGCTCTTGGCTCTTTGGTATCAATTCTAATTCAGAATCTCGATTAAAACTTGGACTACTCAAATCACTGTGACTCGATGATGTACTCGGTGGACTGTCTGCACGTGCCTGTACGTCATCCTCAATTCCTGGATACTGGAGTGTGTCTGGTGGATTGTATACATTTTTTGGATCAACTGATAGTGACATCACTTGTGGCTGTGCTGTTTGTGATTGACAATTGTAGCCTGGATAATCAAAACGGAAAGAGAAAAAAAGAATTAAATGAGTTTACACTTTGGTATTGAAGTAACGAGGATCTTCCTCTAAAGGTTTTTTTTTCTGCCATTTCACTTCTTTTTTATTTATAAATGAGCAATTTAATAGAGATGAATTAAATCGAATCTAGACGCGTGCCGATCGATTTGACTTTAAATTGAAATATCTCGAAAGCTATTGAGAAATTATCGAGACATGCTGCAAATGAAATTTAGAGAGAAAATTAAGGAACAGAATGAGCAAACCCCCATTACCCTACGACTCTTAGTTTCTGAAATATGATTTATTAATGAAAAATTAGAGAATGACGCGCGAGGCTGTAATTATTTTTTCTTAGGTCTCGCACGTAAATTCTCGTCTCCCGGCTCATTTACCGCTCCCTGATAAAATTCATTTCTATCTACCACATCACTAGTGCTCCATCATTTCTGATACGTACTCGGTGATAAATCAGAAGAAACCATCTCCGAAACAAAATCACTGAGTGACGAATAAGATGAGCTCGTACTCTCAGCACCCTCTGAATCCGATCCACTCTCATCAGTCGGCTGATTCTCCATATCCTGGATCGACCTAATAGCATTAACCAGCGAGCTGCATGGGTCCCAAACAGAAAAATTGATTGGCTCCAGAGTATGAGCATACCACTTGGGCTTGTCGCCTATCTGAGCTGGATCAAATACACCAGTTTGTACTCTTAAAAAAGCGACATTGTTAGGTGTTAACGACCATTCCGCTAGAAACTCTACCGCCTGAGTTCGTGCAAATTGATCGAGAAATTCGCTTGTTCTAGGCCTTGATCGTAGGAACGAATTGATTTGGAAAGCGACAACTGGTCGTGGGTAGAGACGCAGTGTTCTCGTGTGCTCGGTGAAGTTTGCGAGGAGATTCTGCGAGTTGAAGAAACGAACCATAGCAACACGAGTAGCAACATCAACAGAATCAACGTCATTGCCGTAGATGAATGGATTGAATGGAGGCTGTGAAATCTTTTGAATTGGCGGAGTGAAATTTCTGCTTGGACTCGATGCACCTGAGGCACCTGGTGAGCTGATTGGACTATGGCCCATTCCGTGATCTTGACTGGTGCGATGACGTGACGATACGACACTCAGTGTTGAATGATACGACGAGGAGCTTTCACGACGACTCGGTGATTGTAAGCCAGGCTGCGGCGATATCGACGATCTTTGCGAGCCAGCAACAGTTGGTATTACATTGGATCCTGCCTGATCCATCAGTTGCATCGCTTGTCTCAGGTGATTCTTTAGTATCGAGCCCTCGGGCTCAGGCAGTGCCGGTAGGGGTTCGCACGGTCCACTAGGTGGTGTAATTTTGTTGCTGTCCAAGTCGACGATCCATAGATCATCGGGCATTTGAAAGTTTTTCTTGTAGAGAAGGAAAGATGCGGGTATTCCTATCACAAATGGCGTTGGTGCTAGTAAGAGCTGCTCCGCACAGCTCATACACGTTGGTAGGAGAGGAATCGCCGGAAACATGTACTCAAGAGGGTAGATCATTGTTACAAAGGCCATCACTGACATTGACAGCGCATTGTAGTCACGTGACTGCAGCACGATCTGAAATTAGTTGTTGACCTTAAGATTTTGCTTTTACAAATTAATAACCAGGATTCCGGTAAAGAAGTGTTCACGGGTCTGAGTTTGGGCTACGAAAATGCTTATCGGGATGATTTTGCTATCTATGTAGAGATTCGAGGTATTTGGTCATGATGCGAGAGGGGGCTGGGTCATGTAAGGAAATTGTGATGACGGTTATCAGTAGACAAATTTCATGTATTTTTCAACATTGAATACCATGTATTTTTAGCCCTTTTTCTATGAAAAACCGTCACAGAACTCATATTGAGAAAAAACTATAGATTACTCTCATGAGAAATTACTATAGAGTATAGTAATATAATATTAATACAATAATATATAATAATAAAATGATATTACAATTTCTATACGTAGAGCGAACAGTTCGAGAGAGTCAATGATGATTCGAATTTCTTCGCGACCATTTTCTATCACAATTAGTAACCAACTTGAATTATAATGTCTCAGAATCCGCAGGAAAAGATCAAATTGTTGTAGATTATGTTTTATAGCTAAGGGCAGTAGCATTGGAGAAGGGAATGATGTACATAATTGATAAGTTAATAAATTGTAATTTATTACCTTGTGCTCAAGCAATATTAGTGTGAGTACTTTCAGGCAGATATCCACACCAAGTAGCTCAAGAGGCAGATGTAGAGGAAAATCAACGAGAGAAAATCTGACGTGGTCGGGCAGGGCGAAACAAAGAGGGGGCTGCATTTGCGGCGAGAGAATATCCATTTCTACTCGAGTCTTTTCGGGAACAGGTACTGGAGCACTGAGTAAACGAAGTATCCATGTCTCTATCTCACGAACATCATGAAGAACAATGGGGGAGGCTCCTTCAAAGGATTGTGATGTCAGGACACTCCATACTGTATCTCTGCAGAAAATATTACTTTTAGTTTTGATGAAATATCTCGAACTCTAATAGAGATGGAGTAAATTTTTGTAAGTACTTTTTTCTGTAGAGGAGAATTAGAATGATAAGGAAGGTTCTCGCGAAAATTTCTCTACCTCCCTTATTTCCCTAATTAATCGAAGGAAATAATTCTCGATATCATAGTACTCCTCTTCACTTTATTGACAAATACCTTAAAACTAAGCGTGATGGAGAAATTTATCGTAAAGACCTTTTTTTGTAAAAAAAAAAAAAAACCTACAGCAAAGAGAGGAGGTCTCTAGCAAAATCCCTCCATTTACCTCAGTTTCCGAAAGACTCCTCAATCACGTATTTTTTTCCTTCAATTAACAATATTTACCTGTGAGTCTGGCGCGATGCTCCAACGTTCTGTGGTGACGTATGGTCATTACAGACATCAATTATTTTCTTCAATACAAACAAACATTCACGAAATCTTGAAAAAAAAGGATGATGCGATATGATACACAGTGACGTTAATGAATGATTTCTAATTCTTTGTCTTCTTCGTGATGCACGTGGTGAAGGTGAGTGGCTACCACCACTTTCACTATCACCACTTGGTGCTGTTATACCCAAACGTGGTGCACGCGTTGCCAATGGTGGATCAGAATCTCTTCTACTTGGATTTTCTCTGTCTGAATCACTTGGACCAATAGCACTGCTTCTGTAGTCGCTAAAACCATCGAATCAATAGAGAATTGATGAGCTACGGTAGAGCACATGTCTACGAAATGACGCATGAATTCTCAGGCGAGAAATGTTGTATAATCTAATGAAAAAATAGAGTTACCTTGAAAATGCCGAGTCGGAGCTTTTTTCCATGCTTTTACGCCAACTTTCTTTTCGTAGTTTTTGCTCATTTTTTTCTTTCCTTATCCAAACACCAGCATTGGTTGAACTTGTTATTCTCTCCATCGGTCGATAAAAATTTACGCAGATGCCGTAACGAGTTTTACCTATTTAGGCGAGAAAAATATGAAAGATTAATCGGTAGTCTCGCGTAATAGCCCAAGCGTCAGAGACTTAAAATTGATAAATGGATGAAAAAAGTATGAACCATGGCATGCCTGATCAGGATAGCCATATTCATTCCGGATCCGAATTTGATCAGGCGCAACAACGGCGTTCTATTTTCTGAATATCTTTGAGATGACTGTCTTCGGGAACATTTATCGGAAGACCTTCTTTGTAGAAAGTTTGATGAACTGTGCAGAAGGTCTTCCAATGAGTTCTCATAAAATTGATAATTCCTGTGCCCAAATTGATTTTAAAATTTCACTTGATTCAATTAAAACGGAATTACTAATGCCTGCATAAACCATAACTATTTTATGTCATTCCTGCATGAGTAATAGTTATCAATGATATTATTATATCATTATTTTACCAGAGTCCTTATCCGTAAGCGTGAAGGTGAACGACGTTGCTTCCCTGAGTACAGTACGCTTGGGACCAACGCTGGTACATCCTTCCGGTTGACAGAAATACACCATATCAAGTGGTAATGGAAAATCTTTATGATCTTCCACTGGATAACGTCGCAGTAGTTCCGGTATCTAAATTACATAATAGTCCATAATTTGATGATAAAATGGGAAGAATAAATCGAAAAAATTTCACACACATTATTTTTAAATATCTTGGAAAGCATTGGATCCGAGAGAATTTTTCAATAAATCTTTTCTATTTTATTGAAATTCTCTCGGGTCCATTAATTTTCGAGATATTCATCGAATGATCAACGTGGATTTCCTTAATTTATTGTTAACCAATGTAATTCAAAATTACTGAAAACACGAGAATTTTTCTCGCATACCTGAACGGGCTGCCGGGAACCTAGATGTGATCTGACTCCGACGATAGCCAGATAATCCACCAATCGTGGGCACAAAAACTTTTTTTGCACATCCATATTTTATTCAGCAATGACTCGTAATAGTGCAATAGAGTCACCGATAATTTAACATTTTTTTAAAACCTGGACCAATAATCACGATGCAGTCAAATTACTCTGCATTATAGAAGGATATGTAGTTGAATATTTTCCAATTTTTTCCTTCTTCGATCGGACATTCCTAGAACAAAAATCAATGAAAAAGTAGTAATGAAAGTTTCGAAGAATAGTCCTTGCGTTATTTGGCAAGTGTCTGAGAAACTAATAGACTAAGTGACATTTTTCACGAGATATTCTTCGTCGAGAATTTTATTCTCTTCAGAAGAAGCTTTTCTCCACGATAAGTTTTTTCAACCCCAATAGTTTTCCAGATATTCATGGAACAAAAGACTCGTTATTTTGTTACATCTTCTTATCATTTCACTTATCAACTACTTTCAAAAATTTGAGTATTGTGCTTCGTAATTTTACTACAATCCCACTTTTTCACAAGAGCATGCTACTGATGTGCTCTTCTTTCCAATAGATTAATTAAATCTCATCTTAATTCTGATAGAATATTGATATATCTCTTGACGTTTAATTATAGAATCATCACCAAGTGTTCATTTGAATGATGTATTGATAGCCTCTCGATACTTATAAAATTCATTAATGAGAAAAATTGCAAATGAATTTCCTTTTCCCAAATTAATGGAATTGATGGATTCCCGAAATTTTCTCAACTCCATCGAGAAATACTGAACATTTCTACTGAATAATTTGATAATACTATTAATTTCGGCTTTGTACAATCCAGTTATGAAAAAAAATCTCAAAAATTGACAGTATAATATCATTTTCCAGCACAAAGTTCTCATTCTTTCCAACAGAATAATGATAATTCTGAAATTCTGATCATTCTTCATCTTTTTCAAGGATAAAAAAAAAAACATAAAACACAATTAAAACTTGTCAGAATTTTTTTTTATAAGTACCTACAACTTCCGCCGGGACCTGATAATCCACTATTCACAATTCACCTCAATGAATTTCCTGCCTTTATTAAAGCCTCGAGAAATTATGGTAAAGAAAAAAATCAATATATTTCTGGTTTCTAGACCCTCATTTGGGCCTCCTCAGAAGGTTCCTCTCAGTTGTAAGCCATACCGTACTGAACTGGGAAGAACAAGCTTTCAATACCGTTAATGTCCCTCAGAATATTGCGCCAGCGCATATAAAACCCCCGTTCCTCCACCACCTCTTCCTCGTTCACTTCTTCTACAGCTCTATGTACACGAAAACATTTGTGCGACGAATGATTGTATAGAAGTCTATATGGAGTAGTAAGCGATAAGGTGGTAGATGGGTGGGTGCTGCTTACGCGCACAAATGTCATGAGAATGGATCAATACACCTACATATATAAGGCAAAACGAAGGTTTGGGAATTATGTGTTACGTACTACATCGCGTAAATGTAAATGTTGGTGAAGAGCTTTCGACTCAATGGGAAGATCTTTCAGTCTTATTTCTTCTTTCATTGTTTACCTTTGATGTAATCCTGCTTATCATCCCTGGAGTGAGTGATAAGGAGCAGACGTTTAAATCACTTTTTATATAATGTAGAAAATAGAGATTTAGTTCTCGTGGTGAATGAGAGCTATGAGCTGGGGTTTTGCCGAAAATTTCGACATTTTACGTATTCTATTTGAGGAAGAGTCCATTTTGTTTATCAAGTAATTGTTTCATTGAGGGAAGATTATTTTTTAAATATTCTTTCAACAATGGGTTTAAGTTGTTTGGAGATTTTATGAAGAAATGCACCTTGTACAGAATGTCATTTACTGGTTTTTTAATAATTTTCGATCAATTTATCAATTATCAAGACATTTGCAGAGTCAAGAATTTCCATGAAATATTTAAAAATTTGAGGTAAATGGAGAAATTCAGCTGAAGAGATTTTCGGTTCGGAAGAATCAAAATGACAACGAAAATTATTGCGAATATTCCATATCCCGAATGGTCTATCATAAATGTGAAAGTAAAATAGCAAAGGGAAACAAGTTCATTTTTTTTTTTTTTTTTTATTATACAAGTTCATTTCATGTGAAAATTGATTCTTGAGAAATATTCCGGAATATAGGGAAAACAGAAATTTTTTGGTAAGGATCTTTTATAAGCTAATATCGAAAATGCAAAAATGATAACCAGAAATTCTCCATCTCCAAAGATTCCGAAATAATTAAAAAGAACTCATTGCAAGAGAAGTTGAGTTTTCTTTTTCCAACTTCATGAAATATTCATTTTTCAATCCCCCGGGGAAAATAGGCAGAGTTGGCTCCTCGAGAGAACTTTTTGGAATATAATGTCTCTGATTTGTTCATTGATACACTCGAAAAATCCAATGGGAATTCGGGATTTTTTTTTCACTCTTGTATTTTTATAGGGAGGTGTCTTTGATCCTTTTCATTGAGTTTAGTGAAGAATGAATTATAGGTAGCAGAAATTAACAGCCGAATAACCAAATGAAGCCATAATGAAGAAGAAAAAGAAAAATAGCAAAAATTAATCGATTTTTTAGATTTGCAATATATTTTGAATTAGTCAAGAGACCGGTTTTGCGGAGATACGGCTCCAAATAAAGTTTTTTTTGGAAAATGCTTCCAAGCTTCATTGTACATGAGATATCCAGGGAATAATGAAACGAAATGAAAATGAAAGAAAAAAATTTTGATTTGAAAGGAAAGAGTCAAGGAATTTAAAGGGATATTTATAATTCATAACAAATCAATTTAGCTTTTAAAAATTAACAATTTTCAATTTATTTAGAATATTGTCTCAACAGAGGTGGAGACACATCATTTTTTCTTTTAAATATAAAACTCTTGTTAATATTTTTTTTTTTGCTTCAGTTATGTTATTAAATACGATTCAACGCGAAAGACACGAGATATAATTCAACACAGTTTACAATGAATTGTATATAATTCCATTGCACCATCGACAGTAATTATCTGAATAGTTCTATCATGTTACAGCTTTCTCTGCATCAAAAAGAAATAAAGAAAGGAAAGCTATTTCTTTCTCTATATTTTATTTTTCCTTCAATTCAAAAATAAAATCATTAAGGAGATTGAAAGATTAATGTATGGACAGATTTATTCTTCAGATAATTCAGTCATTTGATTAGTATATTGTAACTTTTATGATTTTCTTTCCATTGATACTATATTTTCCGATCGAACTCAGAATTTCCTTTTCCTTCGGCACTACATTAGATTTGTCTCTTAGAATTCATTATTATATTTATATACATGTATCGAAAAAGTGATGACATGAATAACAAAACTCATCAAATTTCCAATATAAAATATTAAAAATGTTACGTGAAAAAAAACAACGATAATTCAGTAGCAAAGTACCTGAACTTATAAAAAGAGGAGATATAAATTTCGATGGGGTCTGCTCTACAAAGGAGCCCTTTACAGAAATTTCTCCATTGCGCTTCAATTCCGAGATATTAACCAGAAAGTAAGCAATGAAGTCGAATGAGATTATGATAATTTTTTCTATCTCCTTAATTTGAATCGGAATATCTTGAAATTTGATGGAGATGTGATATATTTCATGAGGACCTTCTTTGTAAGTCTCACTTTCCTCTACAAAAATATCTGTATGGAATAGACCCTTTTTCACTTCTATTTCGAAATATAAACCAAAAGTAAACTCCGAAATAAAATTGATTCAACTCGTTTCACTTATTCATGATTGAATTGACTGAAAATCTATCAGGGGAGATAGATAATGTACAGTCTATTTGATGAAAAAAGCATATTTTCCGACGATACAGATAATGCTGGTTTATTCAATTACGTTTTATATGATAATATAACATCTCAACTGTGTTTTCCTAAATTTTCATTGCAAAATATGGATAAGGAAGCTGCTGGCAGCGAATGTCTGAGTGCAAAAATCTAAGTGCGTCCATTAGGTAAGATGTTTCTCAAAGTATACCTGATTTTCAGATACCATTCTTGGCAACGGAAGGTTGCCGGAGTTTTACGCATTAGCGGGGCCAAATGACCCATTCTGACCCCTATAAGGGCCGAATGTCTAATTTTAGCTTTTATAAGGGCGAAATGACCGATTCTGGCTTCTCTTATAAGGGAAATATGAACTGTTTTTTAGCTTTTGAGTTTTTTTTTGTTAACGATTTTTCAATTTTTGATAGCACTTGAAAGTCAGAAACTCTATTTTTTACCCCCGACAGCAACGCAGAGGGGTATGTGCAACCGAATGAAAATATATCAACTTTTTTACTCAAAATGTAAGGATTTGTCCAGAGATGGTTCTAGGCATATATTAATGAAGATTACGACTCGTATATTTTTGGAAAGTGCGAAAAAAGAAATGATTTTTCAGAAAATAGTAATGCTTCAAAAAATCGGCAAATTTTCTATTGTAAAATAAGAAATAATTTTAAAAGAATAAAAAAGAATTATACCTCGAGAAACAGCTTATCTAATCAACGCACTTGGATTTTTTTGTTTCAGATGATCTAGTGAAGGGTTTTAGTACACACTGCTTTTTTTCTGAATGCCTGCGGAGATTGACTGGCATCGGCTTAGTTATCAATATTTTGCAATGAAATTTTAAAAATATATAGTTCATATGTTGTATCGTTATATCAAAGTTAATCAAATAAACCAGCATTCTCTGTATCTTCTAGAAAATTTCTGGCGAATATGCAAGTATTCTTCACCGACTAAACCTTATCCCCCCCTCCCCCAATTTACAGAAAAGAAAATTGCAATAAAGTAATAAAGACGGAATTTGCACGAGAGAACTGCATGGATCCATTATCACATTGTTAATAATCTTTAAAAAAAATCCTCAGAATTCAAAAACATTCAACCAATAATGGACGTACATATAAATTGAATATAAAAAAAATTAACATTTAATTATTGAAGAATGCTTACTTAATAATTCTATTCAGTCTGAAACACTAATATAACTGTTGCAATTGTGCTTTCTTGAAAGTAATTAAGAATCAATTTCAAGAGTCTATTTCCATTCATTTCAAAAAAATTACTTATTTTCATAGTGACAAAAATTGGTGATGAACTGAGATTTTCAATTAATATCTCCAAATGTATGGGAGATAAAGTCTTTTTTTAATGATCTTGTTTGCTTACACATTACTTAACAAAGAACATTACTAGGTAATTTTCCATCAACCAACTTATTTCAGAGGAATCCAAAATAATGAAATAAGGTAAGATATAAAATAGCTACTTTGGAATTGATAAATGCTTACTCAGATATTTGTATACTTGTATATTTATGAATGATTTATAAATATAGATGTACAAACACGTGAAGTGAGCAAGTACTAGTTCCTGAGCAGCTACTAGGTACGTTACTTGGATGCTAATAAGCAATAATATCTTAACCAACATTTTTCTCCAAATTTTGTAGATGTCATATTTGGGTTCAGAAATGCTTCCTTATTGAAAATACACCGTCAAGAAATAATTCTTTTAAATGTTGGTTAAGACGTTATTGCTTATTACAGTCCACTTCAAATATAAAAAATGAATTCGTGTCTTTTGCAAACATCTTTGAAAGAAGTGACTTTATCAACAATTAACGAATTCTCTCAAAATCACCTGGTACAAAGAAATTTACGAAAAACTGCTAAAGTGATGAAAGAACATGATTTGAAAATTCCAATACGTTTTACTTTTTGAATATCTCTGGAATGGGTAAGGTTATTTAATCAATTAATCTCTGTGAAACTTTGATTTTTTCTACAGAAGAGTACCCTACAATCCTTTTTTAATCTCCCATAAATTCCCAGATATTCTACAAAAATCCAAATTAAAAACTGTTTCACCTTTGTCATTCATTTAATCCTTTCATTTTGAATAGCGCACATGTTAATCACTCCTATCATGACTTATTAGCACTGCAACATGTTGAACAATCGAAACAACTGGTATGCTATCTTTTGATTGACCATGATGCCCTACTACTCTGTGCTGTTTCGTGGGTTTTCGTCAATTGTTTTTGTAAAACTGTAGCTGTATCTTGTAATGCCTGTTTTTCTTTCAATAATTCCGATATATAATCTTGCGCAGCATTCAAACTTGATTTTAATATTTCTAATTCTTGATGAGATCTACGTAAACGTGAATTTTCATCAGATAATCTTTCTAATGCTGACAAACGTCTCTTCAATTCTTCATTATCTGTTTTTAATTGTTTCGTTGACTGTCTCAATGCATCCAATTCCGATTCATTATCACTATTTAATTTTAATTTATCGATGCCATTTGCCAAATTTTGAATTAATCTTTTATCATTGCTGTACGGCTCAATGATGAATATACCATGCTTATCACGTTGAATTTGAAGTTTTGATATTAAAACATTAATTGGTACTGGTCCTGGTGATGTTATGTTGTTGGGTGGACGATCCTCGTTCAATTGAATACTCGTATTCTCCAGGAATAACTGAAAAATCACAATTTATTAATTATTAGTTTATTTTCATTCGATTTCAATTGCCAGGGTATTTAGTACACTCAGTTTTTTTTCATCAAATATCTTGGAATTTGGGGAAGGTTTTGATTTTTTTCTGGATGCCTTTTACTGACAGAAATTTTCTGCAGCACAAACAAGATATCTCGACAGTATTTTTGAAAATTCATCAATTTCTGAAATACTCGGACTATCCAAGTTTCTTCATTTCAGTTACTATACCCCGACGAGTTTACCCCAAAGATCTGCGGATACAGAGGAATAGAGGAATGTATGTCTTCATTATGTGAAATTTTGTGGTGCGCAGCCCACAAAGGAGACGTCTCTTGATAAATTTTAATGAACCTACTAGTACGAGTTAATGTATGAGATTGAAAACTTTGAGGTTCGTCATGTCATTCTGATTGTTATCTTAACCCTTGCCAGGCGTAATTGGATTACGTGTGTAAAGGGATTTGTCGTTGATTATAAAACGCGAATTTCAAAGTTGATGATGAAAAATATCGAGATAAAAATAAAATAAAAATATCGTTACCTCCATGGGTAATGGAGCAGCAATAATTTCGTCCTCAATAAGATCAGTGAGTCCGGCAACTGAGCTCATTGACAATGCTAGTGCAACATTCATAACATTTGCCTTCAATTCATCCTGAAATAGTGCCATTAATCCCTCTTTATTTTGGAAATTCAGATTGAAATTCCCACTTTTTCTTAATATCTTTTGATTATCTTCCATCTTTAATCCACGAGTAAGCCGAACTTTCAGACAAGCGCCACAATCAGCGTCTGATGGTACCTCCACCCACCCCCTTGATCTGGAGCTAAACTTTGTTTGAAATTCATCCCACGGTATCGACGAGCACTCCTCACTTCCAATTTTAGCAATTTGTGCTTTAATAATTGAATCAAAACCACAGCTCTGCTGGATAACCTCGACCTTTGACAATTTAAACGTTATCATCGACACTAAATCTTTGCGTTTGCAGGAAGAATCTATTGATTTTTCACTCTGTGTATCTGGTGTCTCTTCAACAACTTCAGTTGCCTCCTCAACAGTTGTTATACCAGTTACATTCAATCCACCAAATGACGTATCAGCTTCTTCCAATTTTTCAACCAAGTAATTTTCACTGTCTGAGCTCAAATCACTCCTCATTGATACGGTATCACTGCTGCCGTCCTCTGGTGATGCCTTCAATGCTGAATCAATGGATGTTATTAAATTGGCAAAACCTTTTTTCATTGACGAGAGACCAACATTAAAATTATTTGGTATGAATGGTGTATCCGATGGTTGGCGCTTCAATGTCCTTGAAAATTCAAGATCTTGATTGATCACACTTTCCTGTTTGAAGGTAACAACTTGCTGATTCGTTGGTGGCTCCATTGATAGCATCGAGCATATTTCACTCTGTGGTGTTTCAATATCGTTGCTGGTATTTAAACGCTTTGAGCCAAATTCTAAACGCGCCGCTGTTGCTATGTGGTGAGGCAGGGAAGAAGGATCCTCAGCGATGCTTGATGAGTCTGGTACTACGGATTCCAAATCACCACCCGAATTTTCTTTGCCTGAAACAATTAGCAGAGGCTACAGAATATATTTTTGGAGTCCCGACAAATATTTCCGAAAATAATGAAGTCAGAGAAATCCATTAAGAAACTGCGTTTCAAGTTTACAATGAGATGAATTTAATTTCCCAATTCATCTTTTTCGCAAAACTTTTTAAAATGGAAGAATCTAGTATATTAATTTATCGCGAGACTTTTTCTTATGGAAAGTTTGATGAGCTTTCAGAAAAGTGGTTACTAAATTCTTCCAAACTTTATAGCTCCAGAGATATTCATCGTAAACGTACTTTTTGAATTACGAAAAGAGGTGAAGAGGATTGTTTGGTATTTCATTTTACCAATGACTCTGAAATGAATGGATTCATTGAAATTCATAAAACTATATTTTTTGTAGAAAAGTTAATAATCTACAAATAAGGCTTTCTCGATAAAATATATTTGAGTGAATTATATCCAAGATTTACTATTTTTAAATAATCAGTCCAGTTCAATTTCCTTACCTGGTGTTTGTGATGGCATGATAAACGTAACTTCAACTTGTGGGATAAGTGCTGCAATTATCATCGAACCTGACTCAACATTCAATATTTTGTTGGAGTCAAGTACCAAGTATGTGCTCATTTCGGTTAAATTTTCAAGCTGACGAAGTAAAAATAAATATTGATAATGATTTATTTGTACACTTATCAAGTTACTTATATAAGCAAGTCCATGAATGTCAGCTGCTAATTTCTCTGATGCTATTGATGAATTTCTTGGTGACATGTGCAGCCAAATCGTGACTGGAAATGCATCTAGAAATGGCACTGGCTTGTTTGAACCAACTGCACGTGCACCGAAAAAATCAGCCCAAACTGGCTCCAAATTGCAGCACCACATGTCTTTAGCATCAATCCAAAGCATTTTTTTATTCAATTGTTTTGTCAATTCTTCGACTGTAACTACATCAAAATTAACTGGATATGACTGCACGTTGTCCGTTCCAGCACAGTGATTCAAAAACTTTTCTGATATCACCTGATAATCAGTGTGTTTGCTTGGAAATTCAGTTGAATAAAACATTTGACCCATATGGAAGGCGTTTAAACATTCAGCGAGGTCTGCACGTGATGATCTCTCTGACGAGCGGACATTCGTTACGGACACTCGGGAGATTTGGAGATGAAGTGCTTTAGGTCTGTCTCGTTGATTTGGATAGTCGTTTTGTGCTTCGAAAACTATCTGTCAATTTCAGTAAAACATTTTCATTCTGGAAATGGATTCAGGAAAATGGCTCAAAAAGTTTTGCATTCAAAGAAGATTTTTCAAAATTTTTGAGTTTATGCACATTAAATTGCCAGGCCAATTGTTATTTTAGGTAAATGTGCAGTATAATACAACTATTCTATATCTCATTCAGTGTGTCCAATAAATGAATTAAATTTAATTGAAATTGCTGTATGAAGGAACAGCGGAGTGAAGATAAGACTGAGTGAGTGAGATTTCAAGGCAATTCGAATGGAAATTTGATATAGTACTGGATAGCTTCATCGGTAGAGCACCATCGGAAGATCCTGGGTTCGACTCCCGGTGCAGGACTATCCGATTTTTTCTCGAAAAAATTCTTGAATATAGGATATGTGTGCTACACATTTACCTTATTTTATAATTCTGCTTGACCATTGACTTATGAATAACTCTGAAACTATTGGATTGACGGGAATTCATCAAGAGACTTTTTTATGGAGGGTCAAATTCTTTATAAACAAGTGATCTCCTGCTGAATTTCCCTAAACCCAATAATTCCTGAGATATCTGCAAGATACATATTTATTAATTTATTAATATTATTAGAAACTGTATTCTTCTATTTCAATTCAATAAAGCCATAATCTACTTGATGAGTTTACAATGAATGACATACCCTTGGCAATATGGCCTCCAGTTTAACATCAAAATACATGGCATCATCCACGTCCTCTGTTCTACCTTTACTCCCCAGAAGTGACTGATATAAATTCAATGCAAATGAGTTGAACCACAAGCAACTGAACAGGTCGTAATTTATTTGTAGCGGATTAAGCTGTACGTAAAACTTCGGCGGTGGTACTACAATTGTAAATGACGAAATTCACGTGAAATTATTTAAAATATAAGTTTATTAATTAATGTAAATAGTTAAGTTGTGGAAGAAAATGAGTTGATTTCCGTTTCACGATCCATTTTTTCAAATTATTTCAGAACCTATGAGAAATCACGTAAATATCGGATTTTCGTTTCATTTTTGATCTATTTAGTAGAGACGAACGTGCGCTTCCAATAAGTAAACTTGTTATAAAAATTATCGTATTCCTAATAGATTTGGAAACTCCAAGGAAAAAATAGTTTAGAGTCAAACTAATTTTTCCGTTTTGAAAGATGTCTTCTCTAGATAAAAGAACGAGCTTCAGAAACAGGTGGTTACTAAAGTTACTCGATTTCCTATGAATCCTGAAATATTTCCCAGAAACAGATGAATCTCGTCAACACTTTATGATTTTCGAAAAATTCTCACCAGGAAATGATATGTCTCCAGGATAATAGTAATAAGTAAATTCAGCATGAACAATGGTGACGTCATCAGGCAGGCAGAATTTATCACGATCTCCTGCAGACAGAATAACAAAAATTAAAAATAAAAAAGTAGTATGTAATGAAAATATATCCATAAATCAGGAAATTCAAGAGTCTACCACGATGCAGCTATTAGCTTTTCAACAAAAATACTTTCTTAACATACAAAAAAGATATATATAAATATTTCTACAGAATTTTACTGGCTACGCATTAACAAAGCCTACGGACAAGTTATTAGTGAGGGGGATAAACGAAATTAGTTGATTGCAACTCTGTGATTGCTTTTGGTGAAATATCTCGAAATGGATGGGAGATGGAGAAATTTTTGTAGTGTTTTCTTTGTCGTTCTGATTTTACTCAACAGAAAAGAACTAGAAAATTACTTCATCTTTGATCAATTTCGGGATATTTCAGGAAAATCAGTCTCAAAATGCAGTCAACTTTGTATTTCCCTTGCATCTACCCCCAAAACTATAGAATTTAAGGTTCCGAAGGAACTTATTCTATCTCTCATAAATTCCGAGACATCGGAAGAATGGGAAATATCACAATAATTTCATCATTCCTTTCCACTTTATTTTTTGATTATCAACAGATCAATTTTAGTGACTTTAACATTTAAGGTAGGCGTGCTCTATATCACTACTGCATCGAGGATTTTACCTGTACCTGTCAAATGCTTCTTCCTCGTTTGCGCTGTCCATTTAACGAATAAGTGCACAAAATCATTAGACCAAATAATCTTTTCTTTCTTAGAAAATTTGAAAGTAAAAAAAAAAAAAACGAAAAGTAAAAACACTATAAGAAAATTACTTAAGAAACAACGATGAGAGATGAAATAAGAGTAAATAATCGATTCAATTGATGATAATATTACCTGTTATAAATTCCTTTGTCGTAGGCTTTCTTGTTGATGTTGTTACTTTATAAACAGTGAAATCATTAATTCTTATTACGATACACGTTGTCATCAGTGTCGATAATTGTTCCAGAACGAAGTTTTTTACAATATTTGCAGCTGTATGAGATTTCTTTGACTCTGATGATAGCAACGGAGTTTGCTGATCGATGCTCTTTCTGTTCTCTTTGCAAGTTTTTTTCATCTCAATGTCTGCTTGAAAAAAAAAATTAAAATTAAAATGACTCTAATTACTACAACTTTTAAATCAACTCATGGACATTTGAAATTTTTTTAAATTTTCACCAGTTTTTAGCATGCTTTTACTCACTCTCATTTGCGACGTCACGCTTTATCGCACTCTGGCCAATGTCAATGAGATCCATGAATTGTCCACGAAACGAATTCTGTGATTGTTGGAGCCATTGGGAATGTGGTGTTGCACTCTCTTTGTATTTTGCCCAATGTTTACGATCCGCCATTGCCAAGTGATAGGGATAGTAGTCTATTTGGAATTTTACAAGGGATATCTGGAGTGCGCCACCGTCCTTAAGATCAGGGTGAGATGATCGACCAGCTGTTGGAAATTTTTTATATTGGAATTTTTCAGTGATTATTTGCCTTAAAAAAAAATTATTTTGAGGATTTTCTGCACATTATTCTGTGAATATCTCAATGATAATAAGTTTAAGGAAAATTTATCAAGATATCTTTTTGTAGGGAATTTTGTGATCGATGAATAAGAACTTTTCACGAAGTTCTTTGAACGCAGCAGTTTTGCAGATATTCGAGTATTTAGATGGATGATATTGAAGAGTGTCAATGAAAATTTCCTTGTGTGTATTTTGCAAACTTTTCGGGCACTGTAGAGCTAAAGAGATTTCATCAGAAGAACTTTTTTATTGATCACAGAATTGACATAGGAGAAGGGATTTTCCGAATTTTTCCAACTGCAATAATTCTTGAGATCTTCTCAAAATCAGTAACTAGAAATGATTGAAGAAAAAAAAGTGAAATTGACATCTCTCATTTTGGCAATACTTTCAAAACAAAACGATTTACTTAAATTTGATAAAGAATCTCTCGAATATAATTTTATAGAATACAAAAATAATCTCTTGATAAAATTTCTCAAGTCTCATAGTTTGCTTTACAATCCCGTAGAGAGGGTTATAACAAATTATAAAATATTGAAATTGTCGAAAAATACTACATTTGCATTGAAAATTATTGAATTTCGTTCCTTTCACAATGAAATTATTCAATTATTAGTTTATTTATTCTTTTTTCTCTCCTCAATTACTTGTCAATATTTTATATCTCAATTACTAATTAAATTTTCCATAACACTCATTGCAATGAAACTGAACCTCGCGCATGGAGTTTTAATTTCTTCCAAAAACTAATTCTGGCCTTATCCATCCTGTAACATGGGGTAGATTAAATTTTAGGAAAATCGCTCCATGCTACTCTATCGAACATGACCTAAATTGGAAAGGAAAAATAGATTGCCGGAACCACTAGGATTACCTTAATTTGTAATTTACAGTCATTCATTAGGGAATTCAATGAGTTTTCATAGCCTGTAGTCTGAAAGTAAATAAAGAGCGGAAGGAGGAAAGAAATTCTGTACACCCAACTTCTTACTAAATGCAAAATTTGCCTAAATTTTGCCGCAATTTCTTGAAAGGAAGAACTTGAAACTTGTCTCATTATTTCCAATGTCATTCTATCAATCCCCCATAACCGTACAAAATTTGTGTTTTTGCTATCAATTTTCGATAGCTTGATCATTAAAAAATTTTCCTTTATTCAAATGTATCATGGTCGTTCCATCATTACTTTTATGACTGTTCCAACTTGAAAGTTGATAAACTGGAGGCTTCTCCAACAATAAAAACTTTGCCTAGACTATATGAGAGCAAGCTGTAACGCGATATCATACAATAACCACCATAACTTTATCATTGCGTAACCGGTCATGGCTACATAACTCAAACCTGCACAGAAACGAAACAGTTGTGCTTTGTCATAACAAAAAGGAAAAGCCGGGATCTAATGCCGCATAAGGTAACCAGTCGTGAAGAAATAATACTGATATGAAACATTCTGACTCTATTTCTGCCCTCCTATTAGTTTCCAAAAATTTATCATAATGTGACAATTTCTTCATAAATTATTTCAACAATCACCCACATCACGTCCTTCACACAATCAATATATCCCACATGTACAATATGAAATTTCTTATAAACGGGGAAAAAGTTTTCTTACGTAAAGATAAAAAGAAGACTTTGATGTTCTTCTACAAAGTAGGAGAAATTCTAGTACTTCATTCTTGAGAAATATCTCGGAATCCATGTAAGATGAAAGAATTTTGGTCAAGAGTTTTTTTGTAGTCCACCGAATTCCTTACAAAAATGATATCTTAATGAATTTCGAAAAACTTAATGGCTCATAGAGTATTCTAACTATAATGTGAAAAAACAAGGAAAATCGATGTGAGATTAAGGTTGTACGAGCACAGTACCTTTAATTGGATAGTATGATTTTTTTTGCAATGTATAATTTGATTTAGAGGATTTTTATAAAATATCAAATATTTGATGTTGGAGTTTTAATACGTATCGCTTGATAATTTTCAGTCAAAACTACAATAGATGAATAGCAGAATATTTGGTCAATTGTCGACATACCCACTCGTTTAACAGAAAATTAAAAATTAAATGCAAAAAAAAAGTTTTCTACCATGAATCTTGTGATATTTCTAAGAAAAAAACTAGTGAAAAAAGTATTAAAACTTACGACCAGGATCGTCACAAAGATGAAGATCGATTCTTTGGCAGAGGAAATGGTAACATGTTTCAACTACATCATATCTCATAAATATCTTTGATATTGCTGTATGGCATTGAATTTTGCTCCTAGCCTGTTGCGATACTTGAGCCTGATACTCTGGTAAAAGCTGCCAAAGAATATATTAAAGAAATTAAAAGAAAAATTTAAGAGAATGATCAAACAAAGATAAAAATATAAACCTCTAATTTTCTAGCTGCCTTGACTTTCCTCTCCAAAATAGTTGCTCTCTCAATGAGTCCGCCCAAGGAATCAATGAAACATAATGCTGCTTTCAATTGTGAATCAGTCAGTACCCATAATAAATCATCAAGTATGAGGACCAAACGTGATCCCAAAACAAAACAATCAGACAGTCTCTTTTTAATCGTAATACGACATCTAGCTTGATTGGTTAATAAACGTAATGGTGTCAAGTCTTTGTCCTTTGTACTTTGTGCTTCTATTCTAACAGTCTGCCATTCCAGTTCTTTGAATATAAGTAATTGTCCCTTTTCGGTATCTTTAAGTCTTGTCAATCTCAAATCACAACGCTGCCAGGCTGGCGATTTTGACTCAACCATTATTCTTGCAATCTGTTGAATTAGAAGAATAAATGAGTATTTGAAATATATCTTGGTTCTGTGAATTCAGTATTAACGAAAGATGATTTTGTTTAGCAATTCATTGTTTAGAAATTAGTTTTAAAAAACGGATGGAGATGGGAAATTTTTATAGTTCTTTCACTTCTTTTCTCTAGACCAGAGTGAGACCTCGAGATAACTTTAAAAAATTAAATCTTTACAAGAATCAAATCGAACTAAAATTTCATTAATTCCTTTCAATTATCAATTCAGTATTAAAATGCCATTCCATTAATTAAATTAATCGATTATCTGAGGATGATTCATAAATGTGTGACTTACTTGAACATTCGCAATAAATGCAGGACTTTTAAATGTTACTGAAACAGTATTGACTGCAATTGTAATTCCATCAATAACTTTGTGAATAAATGAATATTTTGTTGCTCCAGGAAAGGCAGTAGCATTATTTGGTGACGATGGACTTCTCAATTCTTCACAAGTTACCACCTCGATATGGACTTCATCTAGATGCTGATATTCACAAACATGTTGAAATTGCTCATAAAGTAAAATAGTTGAATAAGATTTAGAGGAACTATAATTTTGGCTTAATATCTCGGACTTTATGACAATAAAGAAATTTTTCCAACAGGCTCTTTTTGTAAATAAAGATGAGCCATACAAAAAAAATGTTATTATCAAAAATTTTCTATCGTCAATACATTCCAAAATATTTCATGAGAAACAATGGCAAAGATAAATTGAGTTTTCTCTTTCTTCCTTTCTAATTTTCCACAACACCATATGAACAAAAAAAAAAACGATTACCAAAAATATAGGAACACTCTTCAGCTTGGTCCACTGTATACGTAGAATAACTTTGTTGCACCAAGCACTGGTCAATCTTAACCATGATGGTAACTCTAGTAGATCAGTCAAAACTGCTTCATCCAATTCTAAATTAGATAATTCGCCTTCACCTCTCAGTGTACTCAAATTTATTTTGTCAGCTGATAAATTTTTTGTGAACCTGTTCATCGAGAGAAGCAAACAAAAATAATAATAATTTTCTCTTCAGTCAACAATGAAAGAAATATGAATGAACAAAAAAAACGAACATTACACGTGATTCAATAATTTAATTTTCTACAGAAGAAATCTCTTTATAAATTTCTCTGCACCCAATAACTTTACAATTGGGACATGTCTTTTATAATTATTCATCTCTTTTCATTGAGTAAGTAAGGTAAATTACTCAGTAACTGCTCAGGAACTGGTACCTGCTCACTCCACGTATTTGTATATCTATATTTATAAATCATTCATAAATATAGGTATGCTAATACGTGAGCGAGCAGCTATTAGTTAATGAGCAGCTATTACGTCCTTTACCTTAGAGATGGAGAAATTTATTCAGAAATATTTTCTATGAAACACTGACTTTCTACAATTCAACTCCTTTTCAACCAAACAGTTCTTGAGATTTTTGGGAGCAAGACAACATGACGGAAACAATATGGGAATAAATGATGAACATCTATATGATATGAATTAAACATCACGGGAGAATTATCAACTGTTTGATTGAAAAAAAATGCAAGGATAAATTTTTTCACTGAAAATTTTTTAAATATATATGAATAAAAATCTGTTATCTTAATCTATGAATATTATACTACTCATCCTTGATCATGAATATCAACAGTACCCATTAATGAGACTGTTTTTTAAATCAACAAACCTTGACAGATGTTTGAGTAGTTGATTTTTGATTATTGAGACCATTTTAATTATCACCTATTCAACCTGATAAAATGATAATAAATATTTAAATTAAAATCAACAAGTATCACTCTCGTCCAAGTGGAAACCGCAAGTCCTGCATATTATTTTATTTTGGCATAAAATAGAGCCTCTCAAGGTTTTTTACTTCTTGATTGCTTCTTCCAGGAAAAAAAAAAGTATGACAACGATGCCTTGAAAGACAACTCACGCTTGACACTTTCACACTTTGATTAACAAGTAGAGCAATTATGTAACTATATATTTTACAAATTTATCATTATTCAATTATGCGAGTTGAATTATTAACTTAATCACAGCAAAAAAAATTAGCTTCCTATCGACCAACATGCTATCCTAACTGTTCCTAACCTTTCCCCATTCACATTAAACCATAGTGCTTCTGTCGAAAGTGTGGACTTCAACTTTGTTCGGCTGCTATGCCCCACCACATACATTTGGGCTACGGCACAGCTTCGGGATCCACTCTTTCGTCAATACGACTTTATTTCAGTGAATTAGCTCCACATATGGTGGTGTGGGTGTGCGTGTCATGTGTAGAGTGTGGGCAAGGTTGCTAGATGTCTTAGCCCTAGGTTGGGTTAGTTTGTCGTCAGATCCTGAAAGTCGGCGCGAAATATTCAACAGTATGAAAATTACTATTGCAGTAATGTAAGAAATGTCTCAGAGCACATGTAATTGTTGGCCGAGGTGAAGCCGAAAGTCTGGAGTTCATCTGGAGTTTTGGTTTAGGAAGGTTTAACCACAGATCACCTTTATATGGAAATTCTAGGAACTACAGGAGAAATTTTTTTCACAAATTTCGTTATATTCACCCATTTTGGGGATAATTGATAAATGACAAAACTTGCATTTTTCGAATAACTTTCTCTTATCACCTTGCTAATACATCATTTTATGAATATTTTCAAAATAAACCGATTTATTGCAGTTATTTGCAGCATAATCAAATGAGGTGATGAATTATCAGCCTATAATATGCAGAATGATTTTGACGATATCTCGGGAACTATAGGACTTCATAAAATTTATCAGAACACCTTTTTTGAAATCCCTGTCATTTTTTAAACAAAACAAATTTGGAAAAATACAATTCAAAATAAGGCACAGAGAAATTTTCAAATCTCTTCCCTAGATTGATTTATACATCTATTTTTGTCATCATTTTCAAAACTATTCAATTTGAGAAAATGACACGAGCCTTCATAGAGTATGTCGTAAACTACGAAATTGATCTCTTGATATTTCCCTCCAAGCCTAGTAAGGTTCTGAAGATATTTGCAGAATGATGTACATATAATTTTCTAAATCATCTCTTTTCGTTGCTATCATCTTGCAAATATCTTAAGGAAGATTTTGTTTTAACAATTCATCATGAGTCTTTTTTTTTATAAAAATCTGCGCACGATAAAAAAATATAAAATAGGTATATATATATTTTTATATCTGTTCCCTTATAATTTCACTACTTCTATCCAGATTAAAACGTATAAAAAAAAGTTTATTGTTGTACTTGTAATCAAAAAATATGAAAAATAAATTAATATCCCTTATTGTATACAAAATATTTTAGAAAAATCAATCACATGACAAATTCATTGGACAATCTATTCAAACAATTGACAGAACAGAAAAAACAGTCGAATGGTATATTTGTAATTCCGGACGATGTAACGGTGTTTGCCATTCTGTTTATTTCCATTATTACCATTTTGTGATAATATGTCTCAATGCAAGCACCACCACAGATGCAGTAAAGAGCATTGCTCAAGTATGGTAGAAGAGTGAATGGAATTTTGCTGGCATCATAGGAAATTCTGAAAGAAATACATTCATTAATGTTAATGTACCAAGACAATTGTCGCTATTTATATTTTCCATTCTCCATTGAATATCTCAAATTTAAGAGAGATTCCTTTAGGAATATTTTTTAAAGAAGAAAATCTGAACTTGTAGTAACTGCTCCCTATTCACCAGATACAAGAAGCAAAAAAATTCGGAAACGAACACAGGCGAAACTTGAACTTATGACTCGTGTTGTCTCTTTCACATTCAATTCTCTCACTCGATGCTATTTTTATCTATATCTTTCTCAACTCTTTCTTCGGATATCGAATATTCGAATACATGACAGCATAGCATTTAGTTTTGCACTAATATCCTCCTCACAGCAAGATCATCTGCACATAATTTCTTTACTACAGTACATACGTATATATTTCTTTGCTAATCTAGTAAACCTATTTCATTCAAAATGTTCAACAGCCTACTCCCTACGTGGTTCAATCAAGTTTTCATTCTTTGTATGAGTAGCTAGAACACCGTTAGATTCCAAGATAATCCAAAAATACTGGACTGAAAACAGCATAGACCGATCTTATTCAATGTATTGATGATTGCTTCTCAATTTCAATAGGAAAAAATACAGCATTTCAGGAAAAAATTGAGAATTAAATTCATGACCAATGCTAATGCCTTGGAAACTAGATATAAATTCTCTTTTCAATTGCTTAGAATCTGGAAAAGCCTCTAATGAAATTTGAGGAAATAACCTTCAGAGTTTATGTTTAATTGGATCAACAAACCTGTAGTTTAGAACAGCTCGTCCACCTAATTCCCTCAGAGTAGGTACTTGAATAAAGTTGCTTATTGGGACTTCAGTGAATGTAATAGGATTGCTTGATACATCAAGGGTCCCAAGGCGTAGATTTTTCATGCTACCAGGTAATGATGTGAGTTGATTACAAGATACATTGAGATGTTTCAGTGATGGTAATACTCCAATACGGTGTGGTAAGTTTTTTAAATTATTATCATGAAGATTTAGAGTTACTAAACTTGTCAATGTTCCAATTTGATTCGGTAATTGAGAGAGCTGTGAATAAATTAATTAAAAGTTATTAAAGAAGATTGGTATTCTCTTGGAAGCTGTTGGATTTAGGTGAATATGGCAAGAGTCCTTTTTCTAAATTCATTAAAATGCCTACAAGAAGATTGCTTCAGAAAGTTGACTAAAACTGCTGGTTTTAGCAGTGCTTGCAAAATTTGGATGATTTGTATGACTAAAAATACAAGTTTTATACTTTTCTAAGGTGATCTTATATACTCTACAATCTGCAAAATTCTCTACAGTAAAAAGTTTACGAAAAGTCTTCCAGCAATTTTCTCTTTCAAGAAACATTGTTCACAGTCTACAAGACTCACCACAGACACGTCTTCTCGCCAATTCTCCCTAAATTCACCAGTTTGAAAGATATTTTCACACAAATTCAATTAATACTTGGAAGAACACAGAATAAAATTAATCACATTTTTCGTCGAATATCTCAGGAAATGTCAGATGCAGAAAAATTCATCAGAGAACCTTTTTTATAGTTCAGGAAATTATTTACGAATAGAATTCTCCAAATAACTTTCATTGCTTTGGAAAAATTGACAGAAGAACATATATTTTTGTGATTAATATTTTGTTGTTTCTTAACTGAGTCACAATAAACTTACTTCATTTCCACTTAGATCCAACAATTTCAAAGTCTTCCATAATGTTCCCTCGGTTAACCAGGACCATTTGCCCTGAGTATCACGGCCAAGCAAATTTTTCGAAATAATTAATTCACTCAAGTGTGCAAGATTTCCCAATTCTTTTGGTAAAACTGTTATTTGATTCTCTGAAAGATTCAAAATTCTCAAACTTTGCAATTTTAATATCTGCCGGTCGAATGATTTTCTCTCCAATCCAATGATATTTAATTCCTCAGTTGTCCTTGGAAATCCTTGTAATACTGGATAATTATTTTTTGTTCTGATTGTTACTCTAGTTTTTGGTGCTGATGTTATAGTCTTTGCTTTCAAATTTGACACACACAGTATCGATGCATCTAATTTTTTTGACAATCCCAATTTTAGTGTGTGAAGAAAACTTTTTAATTGTATAACATCGGACTGTATGTTCAAATCGTATGGAGGCTCTTTTAGACGTATTGTCGCTTTTCCATCGTTGACGAAATTTGTAAAGACTCTTTCAATATTATTGTCAATCTAAATTATTCAAAAATTATTCCATGAGAATAGTTATTCTTCCTCATTATTCTATAAATTATATAATCTAGAAGAACCATCTAAGAATCGTCTTTAAAAAATGTCTTACGAGAATTTGTATGGATTCATTCGTTTTAGAGATATTGACGGATGAATGTGCAAGATGTTTTCTTATGAATCTCTATCAGCTCAAAAATGAATTATTTTTATAGAATATTTCAAAAACAAAGGCAAATGGGAAAATTTTCACGAGTACACTTTCGTAACTCGTGAAATTTCCTCTAAATAATTTTTTTATAATAATTTCTCCATCTCCGTTAGATTGCGAGACAATAATTCCTTCAGCCTGCGATCGTGAAATTCGAATGGAGAGTGTCAATTTCATTTCATGCCACTTTTTTTTGGATATATCTCGGAATGTAAAGGAAAGGAATTTTTATTTTTTTTTCATAGAACCTTTTCTCTTTGCTAATAAACCCATCATTGGGTTTCCAATGCAACAATAATAATAAAAAAAAAACCTTTTCTCCCTATGAGAAATTGCTATTACAGATGTCTCTCAATCCCTCAAATTCCGAAACATTTCACAAAAACTGATGATGAAGTGATAAACGAAAGAAATTAACTGCATCTTATCTCTGATTTCCTTTGATTATTTCAGAATCTGACAGAGATGGATTTTTCGATTGCTGAGACCTTTTTCATAGAGAAAAATGCAAATATCAAAAAAGATTATTGAGGAAATATTTTTATTTCTCCGAGTTTTCGTGCATTATTCAAAAATTAAAAACAAACTATAATTGACTGATCTTTCTTTGTTACTCGATAAGCAAATGGAGCTCAAACGAATTTGATGAAAGACATTTCTTATAGGCTTCTCTACAGAATAGATTATGACAAAAATCCATACATTTTAAGTTTACAAATTATTTCATACTTTATCTTTAGTAATAACAAAAATGCCACCTTGTATTTTGATCCAATTTTATTTTGTGTCGTTTGAAGAAGTAAATGGAGCTCATTATTTTTAACCGACTGTCTTCCAATAGCCAAACAAGAACGCAATGGTTTTCTTCTCAGTGAAGCTGCCACAGGTATTGATCTATTTACAACGTCAACGTTACAATTCAACTTCATTATTTACAAACAATAATTTACCAACAATTGATCAATTTTGATGCATTATGATCATTTTACAGAGTTATTGAGATAGACAATGCAACTGAGCTTGCTCGGGCTTTGAAAAATGAAAAACGAGAGGGTTTGAATGTGTTTACATGCTTGCAAGGTTATACTAAAGTCATACTGACGAAAGAATGAATCTCTGCACCTGTGCCGAAGCTATAAATCTATAGGAAGATTAGCGAAAGATTTGGGCTAAGTTCCGAAATTTGACTGCCAGTACTGAAAATGTACAGCTTGAGTGACAGAAACTATACATTTTCAGTACTGGCAGTGAATTTCGGAAAATGCCTCTAGTAACCTTAGTTACGGAAGTGTCCGGAAATAGCCGAGGCTTTTGAAAACACGTCTCGTTTCACATGTGGTTATTTGGGGTTAATTTACTTTTGTGATTCATCAATCCCTCAACAAAAATTAATTTATTTCAAGTCAATCATTCGAATTTTGAAAGAAACAAAACTGGATACACAAAAAAGTATAGAAGGTACGGAAATTTATTTTATATCTGTTTTTTATAGGGGAAGGTGGGGCAAAATGGACATCAGGGGTAAAATGGACACGTACAAATTTTCAGGCAAATATTATGGTAAACTCTTGAAATTAATAAAAATATTTGCGGTAGATTATTTTTGATGATTTCATTGGAAAGCTGAGGAAATTTTAGGCGGGAAGCAAGTGCCGGAATGATTTTTTTTTAATTTTTGGCGATTTTGACTTTTTTGAGTATTTTAGAGGGGTAAAACGCTTCCTTTTTTTGAAAATTTTCAGTTTTTTGAGAATATCTTCGGTTTTATTTGTCGTAGCGTTGAAATTCCGACGAGAGGTGAAAGGTGAGATCATTCGCCATTGATTCATGGGGTTTTCAAATAAAAAGTATCGATTTTTAAGGTATCTATGGGCATTTTTGTGAAACAGTTTTGTGAAACAGTTTTTCGCCTATAACTATCCCAAAAATTAATATTTTTGAATTCAAAACCCCATGAATCGATGGGAAATGAGCTCACCTTTCATTTGAGACCAACCCCAAATAGCTACGACCAATAGAACCAGAGATATTTGCAAAAAACGGAACATTTTCAATAAAGGAAAGGCTTACCCCTCGAAAATGCCGAAAAATATAGAATTTTCAAAACAATATAAAAAAATACATCTGACACTTATTTTCCGGCTGAAATTTCCTCAGCTTTCCAATAGAATCATCAAAAAAAATACATCTCTAACCGTTTCATCAGAGTGTCCATTTTGCCCCACTCTTCCCTATATAAAATAGCATGCGACTATTTTTTATCCCTTTCGGATGCATTCGTGGTAATTTAAACACTCAAGTGCACTTTAATATTTTCAAATATATTCAAAATATTTACAGTAATTTCAAGCGTGATTTCTCATGTATTTAGTGATACGCACCTCAAAAAGCGTATCAGTGCAGTGAAGCGCTAAAGTTTGAAGTATGATCAATGGTATTTGAACTTATTGCACTAATATCAAGTGAAGTTGAATGCAATTATATATTAAAGCTGTTCAGACTCTATTTAGTGTTTCAAGGTACACTTTTGCACACCTACTGGTTCTTAGGGTGTACTGTGACATCTCATTCTTACTATCATTCTTTGACTCTCAGTTTTGATTTCGGAAATAATTGAAGGATTTTTCCAGAATGATTCTGGATGAAGGCTTTCGGGAACGCGATACCATTGATGAGAGTGATGATAGCGATGTCTCTGATGTAAGCATGTCTACTGACAATTCTGATTCTGATACAAGCGAAGAGGAAGAAGAAGTTGATGGAGCCATTGGGAGAGAGAAAAGCGATAATGAAGAGGAAGATGAGATTGTGAAGGCAATTGAAAATTCAAGAAAAATCCACCGAGAACATCCACCAGTTATTTCAGTTGATGAATTCGTTGTGAGCATTTGTTTTCATCCAGAGGAGGATATGATTGCACTGGCAAATGTTGAAGGAGACATACTTTTGTAATTAATGAGTTATCCATTTTCATGATTCCAAATTTACAGAAAAATTTTGGTAATTTTTAATTCCGTTTTTCAGATACAAATATAATAATGAGGAAACTATTCTTTCATCGACGATTGAAGTTCACGAAAAAGCTTGTCGGGATATCAAATTCAATGACAAAGCAGATACTATTTATTCTGTTTCAAAGGATAAATCAATTGTTCTTACTGATATAGTTACGGAAAAAATGAAACGAGTCTATGAAAATGCTCATGAGTAATTGATCGATTATTTCTTTAGAAATTTAAGAATTCAGTGGGATTTTTCATTCGTGGGATGTTTATTAATTGCAGGTGTCCAATTTATACAATCACTATTATTAATGAGAATCTCTTTGCAACTGGAGATGATGATGGAACTGTAAAACGTGAGTAATTTTTTTCACTAGTAAACTTACAGTCTAATTGTTTTTTTGTTAAATATTACCAGAATTATTAGGTTCATGAACATTTGTTGAATGATTTTTTTTTTATAAAGAATTTTGCTACCTACAAAGAGGAAACCTCTCTGCACTGAGCAAAATTCTTGATATTTCTAGGATATTTGCAAAATCATGTATATGAACTTGTTCAATTTATTAGAAATTACTGACTGTCTTTTTTGATGCATTTACTTAAATAATTATCTTATTTAATTCAGTCTGGGACTTGAGACAACGAGCGCCAATGTTCTCAGTTTCTGAGATGAGGGATTACGTTAGCACAATGTTAACAAACGATGACAGAAAATACTTGGTTTGTGCGAGTGGTGATGGTTCTCTCACTACATTAAACATATCGTCACGAAAATTACACGTACAATCAGAAGAATACGAGGAAGAATTTACGTGTATGGGTTTATTTAAATCAAATACGAAGATTCTCACGGCTAGTAATACTGGAAAAATGTATGTCTTCAATTGGGGTGAATTCGGTCTTCATTCTGATGAATTCCCAAATTTAACGAAGAAGTCAATCAATTGCATGATACCAATCACTGATAATATTGTTGTAACTGGAGAAGAAGATGGAATATTGAGGTAAATAAATGAACAGAAAATTATAATTGATGATAATTTAGATTGCAAATTATTCAACTGAACAGTAGACTGTAACTCTGATTAATAATTCGTGGAGATTCAATTGAATCCTGATTTTCTGTTTCAGAGCATACAGCTTATTTCCACACAGAAGACTTGGCATCGTTGGCCAGCACAATTACTCAGTCGAAGCTCTGGATATCTGCAACAATGGTACACTGATTGCCTCTTCGTCTCACGATAATATTGTTAAATTTTGGAACGTAAAATATTTTGAAACATTAAACATTGAAGAACCAGTGAAAGGTGGTAAGCAAAAGCAAATGAAACACAATTTACCGAGCAGCAAAGTTAACAATGCTGCCGATTTTTTCGCAGACTTAGAATAAATATTGTTAAATTTAAAAAAGAATTTTTCATTCCTTGAATAATTATACTTCACTTAAATTAGAAATAGAACTGCACAGAGAACATTTTCCAGAGTGTCAAATTAAAAAGTATGGGAGAAAAAAATTTTTACTAGCAATATATTCGTAGTAACTACTTTGGTTGAAAATGGGAATTTTTATTTTGAAAATGAATTGCATTAACTGCTAGCATAACTACCAGATGGTCAACATGAGTCTAAACTGTTTGTTCTAGTTCTATGAAATTCCATTATCACAATTATAATACGGAATGAGTTATGGTAACTGAAAAAAACACCTCATTATTGACTTTTTGAAATTTTTTCCCAAGTTTTCTATTTTTCTTTTCCTGCTAGGAAACATCTCGTACGAATTGTAAATTGATCAGAAATTCACATAGATATCATTTTCACCAACTTCAATAAATTTCCATAATTCTTGTTGAAATCAATCATTCGTAATTCAACTATGAATTCATGCATTTTGTATTATCGCACTGATTACGGCAGTGTATTAGTACTAGCCTGAATGATAATTCATAACATTATAATTCTGTATGGGAGTACTAATTAAATAATTTGTTTTGACATATTGCGTTCATAATCAAAACGAATAGGTTTCGCAACTATTCGGTGTGTCATATTAATGGATAGTGATACCAGTAAGAAGGAATCAACCCAAGATAGAGTAAAGATGTACGCGCTATCGCGGGAGTTATGAATTTTTTCTTATAACCAAATGAATGCAGTTACTAGAAAACATATCGAAACAGGACTGGATGAAGAAAGTAATTTCAAGTTAATATGAGGGTCATAGCGTCAACAGAAAATGAGAGGTGCGATGACACCACCTGAAGATTACTTTTTCCACATAAGCCATATAACTTTTTTCTGAATGAACTTCTAAAGATGAGTCTTCTTAGCTGCATACCATGAGAATAGTGCCTTTTTCACTTGTATAAGAAACATAAAATGAACGATTTCGATTTTTTGAAGTTAACTTCAGAATTAAAAATGAATATTCCCATTGTAATAACTACTTTCAGTTGCATCAAGCCTTTGTTTTATTTACAATATTCATTCAATAAACTCTATTTAATCCTTCAACTTCTGGTTTTTCGTCAATAGCTCTGTGGATATTTATCGAATTTATTCTGAGAACAGTATGCTGGTATCTCCGGACTGAAAAATAATTTTAATTTAATTATTCAACTGGATTTCATTTGATTCTGAATATAAATTTAGCAGTGACGAGGTAAAATGAAAAGGGTGAACATTTTTATTCAGAGTATTTTCGACGAATATCTGAGAGTCAATTCCGCTCAGAAGGATACATGAAGAGAAATCATTTGTAGAGAATTGAATTTTTTACACAAAATGTTTCCTATCATGTTTCCGTAAAGATGCACGGTTCAGAGTATTGAGAGAATAAGTAAGTTTTGTTGATTAGATGAAATAGAACGAAGTACGTGCAGATTATGATGTGAATATTTCGGAAATAGTTACATTCAAGAGAATTCATAATATCAATAATACTCGGAAAAAATGATTTCAGTTTCACAAATATGGTCACTCATTTCGTGTTACCTCTGCCCTACCAAATGTGAAAATTTACTCACAATGAATTCGACGATATCCGTGTTGTTTAATCATTTTGAAGTGTATTTTTGTATGTGACATTGTTTTTTCGATAACAGTGGCATCGACACTCGCTAATTCAGGATTCAAAATTGGCCTACCAACTAATGTAAAATCAGTGCCACCAATCAGCATTACTTTTTCAAGTTTCAATTTGTCACCAGTATTGGGTGGCCAGTACCCTTGAATTATTATCAAATCACTTTCAGTTACTTTGAATTGTTTTCCACATATGTGAACAACAGCAAATAATCTACTAGTATTTCCTGTGGTCACTTGTTGATTTATGGCATCTGTTACATCTGTAATTAATCAATAAGAATAGAATCAGTAATTCTGCCATGATTTAGTTTGATGCGTGAAATTATGGATGAAAGAATGAACTGAAACAGGTTTCGAGAATTAGCCTAAGAATATCTCAGTAATGTCTAAACTTGAAAGAATTTAGCAGTGGGACTCTTCGTGTAGAGAATTTCAACAGCTATAAACAATCTCTTGCTAACTTCTCTCGATATTAATTGTTTCTACGATTTCCATGAAAGAATATTTATTAGGAAGAATTTGATTCCTCCTTTTTTTTGTCAGTAAAGTAGTTGACAATTATCTCAAAAACTATTGGCCTAGCCAGCATTCATGGAGCTTTTTACAGATCATGAAATTCTCTACAAGAGAGGTGTTATGCTGAAGTCTTCAAAGCCCAATAGTTTCAAAGATTTCCACAAGATAATCATTTCCCTCATCAAACGTACCATCAATTTTTCTTTGATCATCTGGTGTTACCTCTCGTTCTAAGGGTACACTTTGTGTCTTTGGTCTTGGTATCCATGGTACACTCGCTCTCAAACCGGCTGATTGTGTTAGCAATTGCTTTTCTGTAATGAATAATGTCGTAACTATCTCAGGAATAGAATAATGAGTCAATCCAAACCACTCTAGGATCATTCTCTCTAAATAACTCGAAATCTAAAGAAGTTAGTGGAATTTCCTCATATTTTCTTTCTTGTACTTCTAACTTTCCTCTAAAAAAAAAGACCGCTCAAAACAAATCTAATGTCGATAAATCTGCGGTACGTGTTTTTAATCAAAATTTCGATTCTTTGGAAGATAAAATAGTTGCAAAAAATAGATTAAATTTTCAGAATACCTGCAGTTAATAAATTAGTGATAGTCCATGCTGGAATCGTTTTAGAACCACAATTGAGTACACCGAAAAGTTTTGATAACCTTGCTATTGAAGCCATAATCGAAAAATGTTTTCGTTTTTCTGAAAAATGCAGCTCACTAGCAGTTACTAGACACCCTAGGTTATGCGAGTGTCAGGTTGGGTTTGCTAAGTTCCAAAATTCACTGCCAGTACTGAAAATGTACAGTTTCAGTGACAGAAACTGTACATTTTCAGTGAATTTCCAGTGAATTTCGGAACATGCCCCTAGTAACTTTGATCAAGAACGAAGATTTAGTAACTTTGCGCTTGCGTTTCACCAACATAACCCCAAAACTTTGTTCTTGACGTTAACACACAAACGTTATTCCTTGTCTTTCCAAATTTCTTATCAAATGGAAAAAAGGAAAATGATCATCAATTGATATTAGAATCGTGAGTTTCAATTAAAATTCCAATTCAATCAAATTTTCGAAAATGTCGAAACGTAAGTACGATGAGATTTTAACGGACGAGAGAAATTGGTCAGCAGCAACAAGATCAAATGAAAAACAGCACACACTTGATTCTGATGAAGAGGATGGTGAGGCGAATGAAGCTGTCTATAATGTTATGCATGACGAGGATTTTGAAGGTCAGTACTCAGATTTTTTGCTGTTTTATCTAGTAATTAAAGCATGTATACACATTGTACTGTGGGACTGCGTTCTCGAATTGCTACAACGCAATAATATATTTGGCAAATCTACTTCTATTATATATGTTCTAACTCATGGATGAAAGTAGTGAAATTATGAGAATTGATAAGTCAAGAAATCTCATGCAGATTATGTTGCAAAGAATATCTTCGAACCATGTAAAGTGAGTTATCCGGTTCTCGAACGCACAAGACTCGTCAGACACCAATGATCAAACATAAAATAATCGATAATTACTCATATATCCAACAGTTTCATAGGCTCTCACTTGATTCGATAAATATTACATTGTATTTGCGAAAATTAGAAACATGATATTTCGCTGGATTAGCAATTCTTTCCAGGATGAATACGTTAAATAGTTTGAACACTGGACACGTTCGAACACTCATCAACTGACCCTAGTCCTTTCATTTTTTTTTGCATTAAATTTGATGGGCTACGAAATGAAGAATCATGCGAAATTCTCCCGTGACGGATTTATTTGCGAAACATTTTTAAAAAAAGGCAGTAATAAAGTGATCCAAGGATCTATAAATTTGGATAAACTCACTCATTTCGAAGCTACTCGTATTTCTGTCAATATTTTCGAATTTTCGCGGTTTAAATAGATTCAACATAAGACCTTTTCTGTACAGAATCTCATGAAATTTTCACAAAAACATCTGCATCAGTTACGTGGATAGATAATCTGGAAAATGTCTGCTTCGTAAATATCTTCAAAATGAGTGGACTCAGTAAAATTTTCCAATTAATGTTGTTCGAGACGCCGCACTACCTTTTGATGATTTATCATACAGCTATTATTTGAGATGTGCCTTTTCAGGTGATAGCTGGGTGGTCAGTCGAAGGCAATAGTCGAGCGAAAAAAGGTAGTTGAACGCCCATTTTTGAGCTGCAAGGCGAAATCGTTCATTCGAGCGGAAAAAGCCGCTCGTCAATTGATAGATGACACTTTACTTGCTAATTATCACAGATGTTAATTGGATTATTGAGTTATGCACAATTCATAGAGATAGTTGAGAAAAAAAAATGAGACTTCAAGACTTTGACAAAACCTGTTGCAACAATTCGCAATATATGTGTGTCTGCTGAGGACCAAGTAATGATTTATCTTGTTGAGAGTTCGAGGGTAATTGCCTAGAAAAGTGGGCATAATTTTCGTCTTGACCGTGGTCGAGGTGTCACTGACCCCCTCTACCTCGATCAGGTGTCTCTTGAGAATTTGGTTACATTGTAACAATTGTTATTTGTAGAAAATTCATTGAACAACAGAAGAGATTTCGTGGTAGGTTCCTGTAGATCCTGTAGTTTCTGAGGTATTCATAGTCCGCTTACCGAGAGATTTGATTTTTTTTCAAGTTATATTAGACCCAGCTCAGATACAGCAGGTCTTCCGGAAAAGTAATCTTTTCAAAAATCGGTCTATACACGATAATCTGAAGTCGATTTCCAGCACATCTTCTCTTACTACTCCACCGAGAAAATATTCCTGCATTATCCAATTTGTCTGCAGGTGCTGAGGATGGGCCAATGGCAGCTGAAACTAACGTTGGATTTACTGCTTTTAACATGAAAGAAGAGCTTGAAGAAGGACATTTCGATAAAGAAGGCCATTATCTGTGGAATAAGGAAAAAGAGATTAGAGACAATTGGTTGGATAATATTGATTGGGTGCAGGTAATTTTGTATTATTTTCCCAATAATTTGATTTCTTCCATTTAGGAAGGGCTTCTTTTTCTCTCGTTTAATGTGGAATTTCGGGTGGTATTTGAGAAATATTAGGAAAAAATTGGTTGGTTAGTGTTATTGACTATTCCAGGTTATAGAGGAGATACACTGAGAGAAAATTTCATCGAAAATTCTCGTAGAGGAACTATAGCAACTTCCCTGGTAGCTCTCATTTAACTTTTACGCAAATGTTCCCCAGTTTATCCCTTTAGCCTCATCATAATCTTGAATATTTAACGCAAATAAATACCAAGGAGTCGAAACGATGAACATCAATTCACCTCCATGATTAGTTTCCTCGGAATATCTATTCTCTGGGAATAGTCACTAATTTCTTTCTAACGTAAATTTTTTAGTTGGACCATGTCATTATGCCTTGACGATTTTCGTGAATCAAACCGAATTATTAAATTTTTCAGGTGAAACCAAAAACTACTAAGGGAGAAAATGTTGATAAGGCAGGCGTAGATGATGATGATGATGATAGTCATAGTGAGGATGATCCAAGTCTTATGTTTGATCCAATACCACTGTACAAGCAAATATTGGAATATCTGCAGCCCAGAGAGACTGTATCAAAAGCACTTTGCAGGCTAGGTAATTAATGACAGCTTTACTGGGTCTCAATAAAATGAATATAAAGCTTTAGCCTTGGAAAAGCCTCATCGAATTCTTTTCCATTTGATCAATAATAGGAAAAGGAAAAAAACGTATATCATCAGCAGAACGTTGGAAGAGAAAAAAGGCCGGCTTAAGTGAAACTGATGAAAATTCTGATAAAATCATTAAATTAACAGAATTTGCCAATGAATTACTTACAAGAACTGGTAATATGGATATTTATCAGGAGAGTTATGAAGCTATCAGTAAGAAGGTAACAGCATTTCGTGAATATTTCTCAATCATTTTTATTTATAAAAAATGTAGATGGATACAGTGAGTGATTCTCATAAATGAACAAATCGATGTTGTCTCATTAATTCATGGAATTCTAACAATAACCAATTATGATTCCAGGTTAATTTGGCTGGCAAACAGGCACATCCGTCTAAACAAGAGGCTGAATTAGATATGTACTCCGATGACTTCGATACGAAAGAAAAGGCCCAACTCGACGAGACTAATCAGGGTAATTGATGCGCTCTCATTAAATTCAAAACTTAATTCTTTTCCCATCCAACATGAACAATATTTTGATATTTTTCATGTCATTCTGAACAGCTGGTATGTCTCCAAAAATTGATGATGACACAACGAATGAAGCAGCACTTGATGCCGAAGTAACATGGGAATTAAAGTGGTCACAGGCGGAGAACAGTGAAATAAATGGGCCATATACCAGCCAACAGATGCATAAATGGGCAAAAGAGGGTTATTTTAAAAATAGTGCATGGGTTCGTCGTACTGGTCAGGCTGGACAATTTTACAGTGCTGCGAGAGTAGATTTTGAACTCTACATATAATCGGTTTTTGGAAATAATTGGAACATAAGATGCGGGAAATTTTTTCGAAGCATTTACATATAGTAATGGGCGATTTTCAATCGATAACGTAGTATCAATTCTTTTTTCCCTGAAAATCGTTCTCTGGACCATTTTAAGAAACTCGATTAATCGATTTCTCGATTCTTTTTTACGAAAAAAATCGTATCGTTTTTGTTTGTGAGAAAAAATAATGAAAAATAGGATTCATTACCCTTTAAACTATCCTTCAAATTAAAATAGGTGCAACAGAACTATCGAATGTTATGCGATATCTCGAACCTGTAGCGAGATATCGCATCCATTAATCGATATTGAGGTAGTAGAGTAGATATGATATTATTCTTTTTTTTATATTGAAAAAAATTGATTCATCGATTTTTACATTTCGTTTTTTTTTTTTTGAGAAATCAATTCCCAGAAAATCGTATTTTCTGAAGATCGATCCTTCGATGGTCGATTTTTCCCTCGGAGATCGCCCATCACTATCTACATACATTCATTGGTAGACGTGTTCTCATTAATATCTCCGGTACTAATGGGCTTGGAAAAATTCCATAAGGGTCCTTGTTGTAGAGCATTACATAGGCTTTTTAACATATTCCGATCAATCTACAGCTTCTGGGATCTGATACCATAGAATGTAAATTTCCGAAGATGATGAAATTTTTTACAAGAATAATCCGAAAAATTTCAAGCAATCTAATTTCGAGATACTTTCACAAACATCATCTCTTGAAGGATCTCATCAATTTCACCCGCTTTGGAGATATTTATAAAATGATACAGGATTTAGAAAGAATTTCCGGAATATTTTTTTACATCAATGTTTCAATGGATAACGTCATTCGATGTGTTATTGACAATATCTCCAGAATTGTCGGGTCTAGGAGACTTTCATAAAGAATCTTTGCTGTGAAAAATCGCATCAACTCTAATGGACGTTTCACTAATCCCGACAAACTTACTCTAAAGAGTTTGATTTTATCGACTGTGTATAGATTATTAATTATTTCGTGACATTACTTTAACGGCAATTTCGATCATAGAGACGTTCTTCAATGAGAATTTCACTTGAACTTGAATCGAGAGAAGGGCCAAATCTGCTTGCGTATTAAGTTCAGCCAAGTTCATCTAAGTTCCGCTGAAATTCTCATGAACGAACGCCTCTGTGACAGAAATTGCAGTTAAAGAGATGTTACTCAAAAGAGATTCGTGGAATAAATAACGCAATAGAGGTATTTTGTGAATTTTTCTGAAATTAAGTTGTCTACGAGAATTTACTCAAAGTCTACTTTTGCAGTCTCATGAAATTTCCTACACATATATCTTACCAAATTTTTCTGAATCCTCTCGTTTTGGTAATATTTTAAAGATACTATTCATTACATTTCAAAATGAAATTCCATAATTTTCAATAAAAAACAATGATTATTATTATATTTTGGTTTATTATGTACACAAGTTCTACATTAATTAAATTTCTTCTCTAATCCCAACGTATTTCACGGTGTCTTGTTTGTCCTCCCGTAGTTTTTTCCTCGATACAGGATGGGTAGAGACTTTTGCATTCGCTGAAACTGTTCATTTTTTAATTAGTTGATTTTGCATTGAAGGTTTCTGCAGATGATCGTGAAATCTGAGAGGAAAATTCACATTAGAAATATTCCGTTCTGCTCAGATTCTAAGTCATCGAAAATATTGAAAAACGTGTTAATTTCTTCATAATCTATCACAGGTTTTCAGGAGAATAGAATTTTTTTTTCCGATTTTGATACATAATTGACGGAAGTTCTTTGAATAATAGAAAACATCATCAATAATCGAAACGTCGAGAGAATTCAATTTCGATTAAAGAAAAGTGAATTTTGGAAAAATAAAAAAAATAACAATCCATGATTTCATCGGGATCTTTCCTGGCTTTTGTATGGAAAAATGGAAAAAAATTGCTTTAAAAAGTTTCATAGAGAGTCAATGTTATCACGTTACAACAAAAAAGTGTTATCTTCTTAAAATTGGATGGAAAATTGCTAACTCCGTGAATATTCCATCAATGACGGCTAAAAATACGATTAACTTAAAATTCCTGAAAATTTCGAAGAATTAATTGTTAACTCCATGAATTAGATTGAGTTTGGATTTTTTATGTTGGCGTGTTGACTCTCTATAAATGAATGTATCTAAAAAACTTACTGTGAGTATCCCAATAATGCAGTAATCTGACAGATGCTCCGATCACGACAATTTTGATTGTCAAAATTCATCAATAAAAGTAGAATCTCTTCAATTCTAACAAAAAATTGATTCACGAAATCCTGTGAATCACTCCTTCCAGTCTCATCATGATTTAACGAATAATCCTCACTCCATTTTTGGTCGTGTGTAAATGACGGAGGATAGTTTGCTATTCAAAATACATAATTACATGATTCGATGAAAATTATGTTTTGAATGATAATTAGTAAAGTATTAATATGAAAACACACCATATTCATATGCTGGCGATGAATCGATTATTGGATAATCACTTCTATAAACGTAATTCGAATATTTAAATAGACCAAAGAATTTTAATGCCAATATTGTACCGCCAATTATGGTAATTAAAACAAGTACTATTTTTATCTTCAATATAACAAATGCAGCTAGCCCATGTAAACCACCGAGAACTGCAAAAAAAAAAAAATTAACAAATATTTAGATTTCTTTGAATGAGTTGGGATGAATCTCATTGCAGGCAGTTGTTCCTGAGGAAATATTGAAAGACAAAGAACAATTTCTCTGCCACGTTCATTTGAGTCGAAAGAAATTAACAGTGAAGCTGGAATTATTTCATCAAAGATCAAAGAATAATTCCGAATTTGCGAGAGATGGAGAATTTTCCTATAAATTTCTTGAGAAAATGGCAAACCTACAGGAAAGTAATCGTAAAATAGTCTCTATTTTGAATATGTTTCTAAACATCATATGAAAAGCTATTATTGAATATTTCAAAGTTTGAGGAATACAGCCAGATCAACAAAAGAATCTCTTAAAATTTTTTCTAGCTTCTTCCGTATTCTATCCGTCCCATATTCCTAGAAATCATTTCATAATGAACCTACTTTTTTCTCTTTCATTTAGATAGTAAAGCAATCTACTCACGAAATAGTAAATCATGTTTTCCTTTTCGTGGTTCAACATGCCTTGTATTCTCTTTACTATCCGAATGTTCTGCCATACAGCTGATTATAATACAACACAACATAATGAATAAATATCCTCTCATTTTTTCCTTGCTTTGTTCTCCGTAGAAAAGTAGAATTGTAATTGAATCACGAAGACGTACTCATCATCAACTGTCTGAGACGCAAACTAGACCTACAGAAACTCTTAAAATTTCGTTTTATAGAGTTTCATGGAAGAGCATAGTGATAATTGGTCATAATGTTCAAGGCAAATTGAAATGTCAACTTTTACCATCTCATTGTTAATTATATTATGAACAATTACAAGTATTTACTAACCAGACCAAAGCACTGGGTCAGTGGACCACTTGGAGCTCTTCTCTGTGTTGAAAAAGAAGTCTGAGATACTTATTGACCTTTTTTTTCTCTTCATCCTCATTTAAAAGAACGTGAAAGCGTAGTTACTTTGTTTCATGTAATTACTTTCATTATTTTAATCAACGCAACGAAAGTAGAATTTTGTTTTTTTCCGCATTTCATTTTTCTGTTCTTTTATCCTCATTGATTTAATTAGTTAATTAACTTTTATTTCTTTCAAACGTACATTTTTACGGTCAGTAACTCGTAGGAGGTCCTTTTTCGAAGATTATATTAATGAAAACGAAGAGTTTGATGAGTTAATTTCACTTCGAAACAGCTTCAATGAAATACCTGAGAATATGGAGAAAATGAGTTGCCGTATATTCCAAATAAATAAATAAATGGAGAATTTGTATTATAATATTTCGAGTAGAAATGTTAACGAAGGTTTTTGATTTTACTAATTTTGATATTTTAATCATTATAATTTTGATTTCGGATTATTGTAATAAAATTTTGTGATAATTTGACGTGTGATATTATCACTGACATTTTCACCTGTGATATTTTCGCTATGATATTTAGTCGTGTCATCCAAACAACTCAGCTTCATGATAATTATACTTCGAAGCCCCCAGGTTGTTGTCATCGATGAGGATTCGGATATCTCTTTGTAAATAAATATGCATGGATCCTGTATACATGTGAATAATACACCAAATATGTTAAATGACAAAAAAATGCTTTACATCCTAATTCCTAGACAGGAAGGTCTGAACCCATCCGTGAGTACAGTATTGTGCTAGTCTTAATGAACTGAAGCTTGGTAAATGAAACCTGTACCAAATATAGTGTCATCGTCAAATTCATGAATGGATCATGAGGATTTAGTCACATTTCAAAAATTCTAATGAGGTTTAGCTCACTCACAATTGAAGCTTGGCTTAGTAAGACTCCGCCTTGAAGATTCGGTCAGGTCTCAGGTTAAACTTCTTCTTAGGTCGATGTCAACGTCTGGTTCCATGATTCATTTCTATGGAACGCAGTGTAATAACACTCGTCTTCAAGTCTTGTGACACGAATGATAAATTCGAGTGAGTCGGTGGGTCCTAGTAATTCACCAGTCTGAGTGCGATTTGACAGTTGAAGCAACGGCTGGACGACCAAATCGTCGGAGCTATAATAGAGAAGAAAGAGATGGTGGAGGCTTATTTTGAAAGGATCATGCTCTGACTCAGATGTTAACGTAGTTATAGCAAGTTTGGTAATTGGAGAACATGAACGACACATCGTTGGGAAACTGGAATAAATTGAAATGATAGAGAGAATTCATGGAGAGAGGTGTCTGCAAGTTATCCAGTGACGTGTGATCAGCTTGAGTTTCATTTCAATCTATCGATTGGAGTGTTTAGAAGAGCCTGAGTTCTCAGCGTTGCGAAGCTAGTCTATTTTCAATGCTCATTCAAGCTTATTGGAGTCTCAGCATTCGAACTGTAGACTCATCAGCCTCAGTTTTGAGCAAGGGCTACTCATGCCTACTCCTGATCGGTAGTTTCTATCTGAGTTCTATTTAAAGAATTGAAAAAAATCCTCCCTTACCTTTAGTTGTCTCTGCTCACATCAATTCAACGACGAAAAAAAAGAACTGAAAAACTGAAAAAAAAATTGCGATTCTCAAATTCATCAATAAGATGAGGATTGACTCCAGGAAAAAGTTATGAGCATAAATTGAAGAGGGAAAATTCAAAAATGCACTCAAAATATCAGTATTTTTTAGCTATAATTTGGGTATGTTTTCAGAATTATACAGAAAAGTTAGTGAAAATATACCCAAGTCCTGAGTAAAATTTGAGTATATATTAATTACAAACGAATTCGCTGTAGAACTTGCCAAAATTTTTTACATGTTTTCAGGTCTCTTGGCTTTCATTCACTCATCAATTTCAATTAATTATGTAACATTCGTATATGTGTACTTGTTTGAATATGTGTCATCTTTTCTTTCATTCATTGCGAAATTTGATTTATGGGTTGAGATGCAACGAACTTACTATTTTATGGTTGGAATTTTATATATATACAATTTGCCATTCTCAGTTGAGAGAATTTTTTTGAGAAATTAAAATCGATTGTGGTCAATCTGCGGAAGACATACGTTTCTCTCTGCATTATTTCTTATCAACGCAATGTTTTCTTCATTTTTCATCGTCCTGTATAGCATTCTTAACTTTTGTCAATCCAGCTACAAATTGGCATTAATATCAATTAACTATCATTAATATTATCGTCGTGATGTATTGCTTGTTTTTATTCTCCTGTATTGGTAGCAGTGTATGTCATTTTTATCTTTATAGTTTAGTATTGATTTATTACTCCGCGTTGTGTGAGGCTACTAATATCATAATATACAATTAATTAATTGTTGTATCCAATTTACCCGCATTAATAATTAAATTCGTCATGGTAACGTAATATCATATTGATTGGCACATAGGATTAGTCGATAAAATGTTCCTCTTCAATCATTCAAATTTTGATTGACGTGATCGAATACTCAAACGCAATAATCAATTTTTCGAGATCCACACAATGTACAAAGTCCCTATTAATAGAGAACATACATGCTATTATTATTTTCCGCAATTCCTCTTTCATAATGATAAACTGTGAGATCAACTATTCTAACTGCTGAGGGGTAATGATGTGACAATGCTTCGTTCGCATTCGAAAACGAAAACAGTGCACACAGTCACTTTGAAATTTTTTTTGAAACTTGTTAATTCTGACTTAGAATAATTATTAGTTTTCCATTATCCTGAATCTTTCCCACTTCTTTCGAATATGAATAGTCATTATAAATACATTCCATATATTTTTTCCAAATAGGCGAGTTCTCTATTCCATAGCTTCCCTACCGGTTCAGTGATCACGGTCGGAATACGGTGATTCTTCGTAAAATTGACGGTTGAAATAGAGTCTTCCTGTGATGTTTTGACGGTGTAAGACTAGTGTGCTTGTTTCATTGTGATACTGTAGGAAAGAGCGAATATCGGGTCATTAGATTGTAATTTTGTGAAATATCTGATTTGGGAAAAAATTGTCAGATATAATTGATTAATCTATGTATTAATTTGCAACATTTGAATTTTCTGACATTTATGATAATTGATCGAATTGCATTTTATTTCACCCCTCAAGTACAAGGTCCTCATACGTATATGAATGGGAAAATCCGTCCTACTGGGCGGGGTCCATATACGTATATGTACCTTGTCGCGCTTCATTCTAATTCTCATATCTTCGAAACTGAGTAATTTTTTTGAATTTTGGAAAAAGATATGGAAAGTAGAAAATTACAGCTTCAATTTAAACTCTTTTACGTATTCTCTGAATCTCTAGCGCTGAAGTCAATTGACTTCTCAATAAAAAAAAGGAAATGGCTAAGTGGCAGCGAACCCAGGACTTCTAATCACTGATCTAGTATTGATCATCCGTGTTATCAGAAGATTTCATATATAAGAAATGGATTTTATTTCTGACATTTTCATTGCTGCCTACTTTCTCTGAGGAAATTGAATCTAATGAGATTTGTTCAGAGGTGTTCCATGATTACAAATAATTTCATTAATAAAGGAAAATTTCTAGATTTCGGATGCTGGCCTTTTCACTGCCATATTTCGTTAAGTGAAGAGTGTCTGATAAGTGATAATGGAATCAATTTTATAGTTCCTCATTGTTGTTCCTGGCACATAGTCTGGCTGTTGAGTCTCAGTCGAGTTCAGAACAAAATCGACTGCATTTCGACCGACGAATTTTCTTGGCCTGAGCTGCCACGTTCTGACCATGAAACGCCTGCTCAATGATCAGTAACCCTTATCTTAAGTCGATTCGAGAATGAAACAAGCACACTCATTATCAACCGTGAATCGACCATCTATATATTGTAACTTCACCGTCAGCACGGAACCGCAAGGGTTAACAGAATTTTTCAAATAAATTACACTTAATGGATTTCATGTAGAAATTAACATGTGAATAATTAAACATTGTGTTCAGCCGTTACCATAATTCTTGTATCTGTTGAATGATTTGAGATGGAAAATTATAAGATCTAACTCGAATTTCTCAATTTCTGATGAAAAATCAACGAGTTTTCAACATTTTCCATGTGTTCTAGTGAAGAATGTCGTGAGTTTGGCAATTACAAAAATTCATGAGAAACTTGACGAAGAAGTTCGTTTCGTTTTTTAATATCTCGGAATCCAAACGAGATATCGAAATGTTCGTTACGTGTCAACTCCCTCGCAGTTCCTAGAAATGTATTAGATCTTCCAACACGCTTCCACTAACTCATCATTGATTGCTTATGTAATGGCTCTTCAGCTAGCTCAAGTGGGAGAACTGATGGATGAATCCATTGGTTCACTTCGGAATTATGATGGGTTATTTGACGTTATTACCAAGTGATAAAAATTCATGTTAAGTGAAATAGATATCATGATATCTAGATATTTCAATTATATGAAGGCTTAGTAGAGTCTGCTCGAGGATACTCTTCAGCATACGAAGTGCACGCGTATCGAAGTCTGATGGAAGTAGAGATTTAAATCTTTTTCCCTCATCCTAGATGTGCTAGATGAGTATCCCTTCACTAGGGCCAGTTTTTCACATGGTTCAGTAAGAAGAACTGGAATTTCCTATTCGTGACCGGAAATGCTTACCTCGCGTATTCATAACTATTTTTTTTCATCGGAAATTCTCTACAATCATCATATTTCATCTTTGACAGAGTGAAGAGTGACGGAAATCGGCGACATGCCGTTTCTCCACACGTCGCACTTTTATGATCATATTTCTTGTAGATCTCATTTTTCCTCAAAAAACCCTTCCAAATAACTTTTTATTTCTCACTTTGATTCCGAGATAGTTTTTGCAAACTGATTTGAAAGTCAATGAGACTTGTGCTTTCACACTGTACCATTAGAAGATATTTCATTACCCATCAGATTCATTTTCTCGTACAAATACAAAATCAGTCAATTTTTTGCCAATTTGCCTGATGGAACATCTGACAAATAGAAGAATTAAGGAACAACTTTATTCACAAACAAGGTAATTCATGAGGAGATGAAGGAGATTTTAAATGATTACAATGAATGATTCGTAATTAAGGATTGAAGAGTATGGAGAAGTGGGATAAGATGGGGAGACAACCCTTCTAAGGCACCGAGCGCATCACGTTTATAAGCTTCGTCACACAAAAGCGAAAATGTCAACGGTTCATTATTTTTTTCCACACATTTTCACAGCTGGAGGGGGGCTAAACGAGAAAGAGGAAAGGATCCAGATCAAGGATGGAGATACTCATCATTCATCCCCTGTTGGATTCATCACAAGTTCAAACGAAAACAATATGTGGCTTCTGCTGTGGCAATGATGGCTGATACTCATAATCATAATTGTGATCAGTGGTCCTTATTTGCTGCAAGTGTTGTCTTGTTCTCGATGACTTTGGACTGTGCATACGATACAATGACAATACTTCCGGTGGTGTATCTCTTAAATCCGTAACATCAGCAAATGCATATATTCCTTCTATGCCATTATTTGTTGCATTATCACTACGATTACAATATGGTGGTTCGTAGAATTTGTTGACATTGATATTTGCTTTATTGTTTGGCAAATCATAGAAATCATCGTCATTTGTCTCAATTAACTTCGTTTGATTCTTGTTACCACTAATCTGCGTGCTTGGCTCAACATAAACGAGTAACTCTGGCCTATTTGGCGATGTATAAGGTGGACGTTTGTGTCTTTTCGTTCGCGTTACACACGCTATTAACCCAAGTATTGCACATGTTGCTACTAGACAACCAATAGCTGATAATGTCAGATACAACGGGCTCATTCGACATTTCAATGCTCCATCCGGTAACGTCTTCAATAATTTACCATTAAACTGATCGTCACTGCAAGTAACATCATCACTGTCAATGAAAAGATGCGTTGAATTCTTACCCTCCTCTGTTTTGAAAACATTCCATAACCACTGTATTGAGCAATTACACACAAATGGATTACCACCTATTTTCAACGTTGTTAGGTAATCGATTGGCAACTGCGTTGGTTGCAGCGTTGTCATCTGACAATAACGCAGCGATACCGTCCGCAAGTTTTTGTAATTACCGTATAATAATTTAGGCGGTAAGTTGGTTAATTCGGAGTTGCCATCTAATAAGATTTTTTCAAGCTTCACGTTGTCGGAAAATGTTCGAGAGTTCATTGAACTAATTTTGCAATCACGAAGGTCGAGATCTTTCAATTCGTAGAGATTCTGAAATGCCTGATCCTGTAGTGCTCTCAGAGGATTCTTCGAGAGTACTAAGCGTGTCAAACTGTTCAAGTTTGACAACGCTAGTGTCGGGACAGTCGTGAGACAATTTCCCTCGAGGTTGAGTGACTCCAGACTTTTTAGTCCCTTGAATGCAGCGTCAGCGATTTCCTTAATGAGATTATAGCCGATGTTTAGGTACTTTAATGATTCAAGAGAGTCGAGAGATTTGTCAGGTACGGTTTCGATCAGATTATTAGCCAAATTCAGTTCGAACAATGTTGGAATCATCTGCAGATTATTTGACGGCATTTCAAGCAATGAATTCCTTGACAAATCTAATGTTATTAGTGATGATAACTTGTTGAATAACCCATCTGATAAACTCGTCAATGAATTACCACTCAGATTGAGGTAAGCAAGCTGCTTTGTGAAGTGAAATGTCTGCTCCTCTAGATCTGTAATATTATTATCACTCAGATCCAAATTAATTAACGATACAAGGCCCTTGAGCGATTTTCTAGTTACATTACGGACGGAATTATTGCTTATATTCAGTTTTAATAGCTTTCTTTGTAGATTAAAATTTTCTGAGCCAAGTGTGTGAATTATATTTGACGACAAATCTAAACTTTCCAGATTATCGTAAAAGCCAAACGCTAAGTGGAGTGATACTATACGATTGTTTGATAAATCTAAGTGATGAATTTCCGGATTCAACTGAATTGGCACGACATCTAGATTGGCGTAGGCGCATATAGCGCGTAAGTACTCATCATTGCATTGGCAGTTTGCTGGACATAAGTCACTACCATGTACCATTGATAGTGTGATGATGAAGAGGATCGTGAGGAGTGATGCCATTCCATATGAGCACCTTTGACAACTGCCTTGACATGACTGTAATCAGAAAAATTGAAAATCAAAATTATCAAATTTTTTCTTGGTGTTCTTGGTGGAAATATCATAGAACAATGGATTTTCAAAGTGTCATTGAAGATTCTCATTTTTTTTGCCTCTCACTGGAAGCTGTGTGCTTGACACAGTCTTCGATTTTAAATTTCCCTTGAAATGTAACTCAGAATATTTCAAACCATTCAATGAACAGGTTTTTCCAATATGTTAGATGTGGTGCTTTATCATAAATGTGGAACCTTACGTCTGCTGGTAAATGATCATTCGCAGAATTTAGGGGAATCATTCAAAGAAAAATTTTCCCAGTAAATTTCAAATAACAATCGATATAAGTTAACTCATGATTATGACTCCTTTAAGCACTGAACAGCAACTGAGGAAGGTTAGTGGAGATGGGACAATATCGCATCTAAAAGTCAGCAGGGCGAGTTAAGTCACTATGCACAACTTTCGCACTGCGCTGGCACATGTTTCGAATCAAAGTTCCTCCATGTATCTGACCTGAACTCGTCAAGTCTACTGTACCTGCTCACCAAGTGTTCACAAAATTTGAGGTCTCTAGCTCAATTATTCATCAAGTTATAGAGGAATCAAGATTGTTACGAAAAATTTCTCAAAAGTTTTATACTGGATAAACTAGAAATCTGAGCTCCTACCACCCCAGGCGGTGGCGGTTCTTGACGTTTTGAGTCATATTATGATGAAATCTCAAGCTCGAAAACTATTACGATTAGAAAGCTTCCATTCAGGAGCGAAAAATGAGAGAAAAAAATCAGTGTCGAAAAAACTGTGTTAAGATAAGTTGGGGCTGAAAGGAGAATGTGCAAATGTTATGATTTGCTAATTCATCAAATATAAAGATCTGGATGGATAGGAGCTGGACTTGTGATGTATATAGATGCAGGATAAAATTGTAAGAAGACTCCAGAAATAGTGAAGATCCAGGAACAAAACACCTTAATAAATTCTTATATCACTCACGCGGGTAAATGGCGCTTGACCTTATTCTTTAGAGGTTAGTAAGTGTTCTTTTGATATATTGAAACGTCTTATCCACTGCGTTCGACGAATAAGACTCTTGACGTGGATAAAGACCATTACCCACGCTGAAGCATGAAACAATGAAGGTTGATAAAGATGGAGTAGTCGTGAACATTCCCTTTTCAATTGGATAGACAACTGCATGATCAGAGCCTTGTAACAGTGGAACGAATGAATCAGACTATGAGGGAGAACGAGAATTTTCATGCGCCCGATGATTCTGTAACACGTTGAGAGCATTGGTGCACAAACCCTTTTTCACTCTCATCCTCTACTTCCCACCAGATATCCGAAGAATTTTTATCGCATGAATGCCTTTTCACGGGTCATGTGCGTTCTCTTTCAAAATTTTGCGCACGGTCTACTTTATTTTCTGTCCCCTGTTACTGTTCCCAGCATCAAAATTTTCCAATGAAAAAAAGATGGGGAAGGGGGTGCAAAAAAGACAGAATAAAAAGGGTTACTATCGTATTCGATGGAACCGGCTATCAGAGGCACGTACAACATTCTGAGCCAACCACTATCCCCACAGTTCACCACATTAACCTGGAGGGAGGTTTATTTTCTAAGGTATTCGCTCACCCCTAATTTAAAATCGAATTGAGAACTGAATTTTGGATCGAACTTTCGAATATTCGGATTCTGAATCGATTATTCGGATTTCGAATCGAATATTTGAATTAAGAATCGACACTTTTGAATTATTTTTTATGAAATATCTCGGAACTGTCAAACTTGCGTGATTACCTTTCTATTTGAGTAATTTTCCTCTATAAAAAATATAATCATAGGAACTTCTGTATCCCATTGATTTCAAAATATTTTCTGAACACTATCAAATGATCTTATTCATGGACTTCTGTGCATTTTGACCAACTAGAATGATTGAAACATCATTTACTCAATTACTCTTGAATCCCATATACTTCCAGAAATACTGCATTGGTCAAACAATTCATAATGATTCAATGACTTGCAAATGAAAAAATAGAATGAAGAGAAAATTGAAACATTTGGTATGATTACCAAATAACTGTGGTGTTCAGTAAATCAGACAATTATCCGAATAGTAAATGCGTTCCATTTTCCCTCCACACGAATTCACATTCTCTACCTCATTCTACCATTATGGTTACCAGAAAGAGATCCCCTAATACGAATTCTTGAGATTCCTCTCATTATTAGACACTAGGAACGCATGTTATCCGCCCCTCTATTCTTCTCTCTATCTTTCACATACACATATTCAACAGGATCCCCATGTACTTATTTTTTTCATCCAATAATAGTCATAATTACGAAGCGTTAACATCATTTACAATGGAAATTTCTTGTTTTTGCTCCCGAATGGAAGCTTCACTTTACTCAAAATTTTCGACGTGGATTTTTCAGCTACAGAAGACCCAAAATGATCTGAAGAATCCTGATATCGTATTCGGAAGGAATGTCTGTGTGTATTCGACTGCCTGTTTGAGCCCGATCAGCTGCTCAGGCGGGCTTCACTCGGTGGTTCGTCTGAGCCGACTCATGCCTCCTCACGTCGTCAGGGAATGTCACAATCACGTTCGATACGGGACTTTCACGAGGGAATCTTCAAACTGGTCACGGGCCTTAACTTTTTATTTGTGGTTTTTTTCCTTAATTTTTTCACTTCCTGCGCGACCGGGCTACTTTTCGGAGCGCTTCTTGGGGGGTTTTCCATCTCAATTGATGAAACAGCATTTCTTGGGGCAAGGATTACGTTTGCTGATGCCTCCCGAAACATAATCGGGACACAACTCCAAAAATTAACTCCCTAATTCCTAATCCTAAATTTTCCTAAGCCTAACCGGGATTCACATAACAAAATCACACAACTGAGGCACGGATCTTGTCCGCTGATGCCTCTTAAACCTAACTGGGTCTCTCATTACCCCAAATATTAAACGTGAAAAATTTCCCTCCCAAGCGAAGCAAAGGGAATGTGTCAGCAAATGAAAAGACCGTCAGCCAAAACCTGAAAGCGGAATGATTCTATGTCTAAATGATTTTCTCCCAAATGCCTTGGACTGTGGGGATGAGAAATCATGAGTTTGATTTCGGTTCATATTTCATATTCTTTGCATGGTCATGAAGAGATATCTCGACGACTATTTTCGACTTTCATTAGCATTATTTGGATTTCTCGGCATTATCTGAACCGGAAGGGGAGATTATCAAGTAAAGGCTTCAATATAGTTCTTCTGAGCCACATTTAGAGATGTAATTGAATCGGAATGATAGTTTCAATGGAAATTATCTTTCACAACAATTAGAGTTCTCAGAAGGTTATCCTGAAAATCACCCAAATTATGTGCGAATAATATTTCAATACATCAATCCATTGCTCTGAACAGGCGAAGTGTAGGCAAGTGCTTGGTCTTTCTCGAAAATTAGTAAATGGAAGAATTCTCTCAAACTACATACTGAAAATGTATCTTGAACGTCAAATTTTCTACGACAGCAAAGGAATTTCTATACTTGCTGAATAATTCCATGCAGACCATGGAAATAATATTATAGTCGCTAGACAATTATTAAACCAATAAACATGAATGTTTACCTGGATTTCATCAATTTCTGCCGTATTGGACCGACAGTTTCAGATTGATTTTTCCGAACACCTTCTGATGATATCACTGGCCATTTTCGGATTAATTGGTCTTTACTAGCTGATCGTCACTGGTATTCGCTATCCTCGCTATAACCGTTCAGCGCTCAGCTGTCTGTAAAAGCGACGATTGTTTATTACAAAGTTGTGCAAGTGCAACAATTACTTCAATACAAATAATCCAAAAATCTAGAGAATTAACCGCGCTGAAGATCCAGGTGCATACCATCTCTTCCGGTTTACGGTAGAACTTTTAATCCTTGAATAAAGTGAGGAAAGGAATTAAGAGTGCCACCATATCTATGTTCAATCCATACTAAGTGATCTAAATATATTTAATTGGTTTTCTAAATTCTAGATATGAATTCAAGAATGAAGATTTTTCATACGAAATTTTACGGAAGTCGATTTTGATTAATTTCTGTCAATGTTAAGGGGTTCGGGGAGCTAACGCTGAACAACGGAAAAAAGATCATTTTTTAAACAGGGATTGAACAGATTGTTTTGAATCACCTCAAATTTTTTCAAAATTTCCATCTAATCGGTTTTTGAGTAATTAATAAGCAAAATTGCTTCTTATACATAGGCTCTTATGCATGGAACCGGTCTTAGCACGGATCTTTGTTACCTACCCAGTCGATAACAAAGATTCTGTGCTGAGACAGGTTTGATGCATAAGAGCCCACCTATAAGACGCAATTTTGCTAATTAATTACTTGAAAACCGATTAGATGAAAATTTTGAAAAAATTTGAGGTGATTCAGAACAATCTGTTCAATCCCCGTTTAAAAAATGAACCTTTTTCCTTCGTTTAGCGTTAGCTCCCCAAACCCCTTTAGTAGTGTCCATTTTATTAATCAAAATCTATGAGTTTCCATTTTACCCCATTTTTTTAAACCTATGAGTGTCCATTTTACCCCCTTCTTCCAGAATTTATGGGTGTCCATTTTACCTCAGCCCCATGTGAATTTTCAGGGTGTCCATTTTGCGTCAGGTGTCCGTCTTGCCCCACCCTCCCCTATGTGGGACAAATGAATTTCACGTAAGTTCAAACTATAATTTCATGACATTACCAAATGTGATGTCCTTCAGTCATTCACTTCTTCATGAAATTTCCCACTACTCTGCACTTCCCTCTATCAACACAATCTGGCAAGAAATTTCTTAAATGGCTTTTCGGGTAGAAATTCTAGTCTTTTTCTGTCCGTCTAGCGATATTTCAGTAATAACCTTCTTGCAGTCGGCGAATTCTATTAGACGCACTCTCTCCGAAAATTTCTTTACTTCTCGAATATTCTGCAGTATTCAGTAGAACCTGGAGATAGAATGGAGTTACAATATTTTCTTTGGCCATTTCACTGCTGTAATACAAGAAGAAAATTTATAGACCTGTAAAATAAGTGTAGACGCAGTACACTCAATCTCACCGTTCAATTGCAGTAGTGCAGTTGGAGGAACAAAGCATGTCAGCTTTAACTTTGAAGCCAGTGGAAATATCGAAATTCCCAGGATAAACTCTTCGTTAGTTCTGAAATTCCTCTCTAGAAAAGATCTCAAAATTCCCGTCGATGAGAAAGGAAGGAAACTCCCTAAAATATCTCATACCCTCTTACTGCACAAGACAAAATTTCTCGCAACAAAATTTCTGGTTGAAAGAGTAAAGGCAGGTGCATCTTTACATCTCCTTTCCCATTTTCCCTTCGAGTATTCTGTCCAGGTCTATTCATCATCTCTATTTTCGAGAAAAATCTCCTCCCCCTTCTCCCCTGCTGCACGGACTGACTCAGAAATAAAAAATATCTTCAAGAAAAAAGAAAAAATGAATAAGAATAGATGAGAGAAAAACAGCTGCACAGCCGTTTGGAGATGCGGCAAAGTGATTGGGGGGGATACAAATAGAGCGTTCAGAACCATAGATTCGTAGGCTAGCAATCAGTTTCGTTATACGATTTTTGTGATGTTACACCGTTGAGAATGACGGCGATGTGTATCTCTGAAAATAGTAACCTGGAGAAGGGGAAGAGCCGAGAAGCTGGGAGAGAAGGTTTTTTATGCACGCATGCTTTGTCTGCGTATATGTGTGAGCCTACGCACATTGTCTCTGACTCTGACAAAATATATTTTTCCTCTCGTCTTTCTCTGTTCATGCTCCATCTTGTTTCTGTTCTTTGCCATACTACTAGCTCCTATCTGTATTTTAGTCTTCTGGAACGAGTAAACCGTTTATATACATGCGATAAGTCAGCGACGATGTTTGCAGCTCGTACCGATAGCCGTTGTCGACGATGTTTGTAACTCGTAGATAACTACAATAAAAAGATCATTTCTTTCCAATTAAAATGAAAACGACATGACAAGAAAGGGAGACGAGGAAAAAAGCGAAGAAACATCCCTGCTATATATGCTATTCTCATCGTACTGTTGTCCAGCATTGTTCCTGGTGGCGTCGGAAATAGTTTCAATTACCGGATTTTTTCTTATTTGATAACTGACAGTAGAGGAATATATGAGATTTTCTCACATTCCAATATGAGGTATAAGATGGCCGGAACGGAAATCATACATTTTCCGCACGCCGTGTGGAAAGTGGCCACTTTACGCACGCTAGGCGTAAAAAAATTGTACCTTACGCGTGCGGTAAAGATTCTCAGACTCGTGTGATTACAAAACTCGCCTTCGGCTCCTTTTGCAACCTCACACTCGTCAGAAAAGTACTTTACCGCACTTGTTAGGTAATGTACTATTGCGTGTCATAATAGAATACTTGCAAATAGAACTTTTCATATTACAGGTAACGAAAATCATAGCTTTTTTTGGTGAAATGGAAGTAGTGAATGAGTTAAGATGATTCTATGATAACTCTCCTTAATTCACTTATTTCATTTTTTATGAGGAGAATCCTCCGAAAATGCAAGTTAATTCAGTTAACAATTTGAATCTATGTAAAGATTCAGGTTAACAAAATCAGTGAAGGAACCGTATTTCCAAGAGCTCTGTGGTCTGCAAAAAAAAAACAGTTTTGAAGTGAAACTTCTTTAGGCGCGCTCTTGGGAGTGAATGGGAAATTTGCCCAAACTTGCGTTATGGTGAAAAACTGAACGGAAGTATTGGGGAAACGCCAGCATGTAGGTATAGGAGAGAGAGAGAACCGAAGATAGTAAGAGAGTGGGGCGGGGCCTGCGCATAAGCGTGGTAGTCCCAATGACATGCAGAGCCGGAACATAGCTATACATTCACAAACTACCAATTTGTTTGGTGTAACTTTTTGCGAATTTTTCAGGAAGTATGGAAAATAGCAATTTTTTATAGAAACCTTCCTTGTAGCTCTTGAAACCCTCCATAAGAAGAATTGAAGGAAATTGCGCTATCTCGTTTCGTTGCAGAGATATTCTGTGGAAAAGAACGGAGAAATGTCATCCATTTACTTTTCAATTGTTTTTTTTTGTACATCTTCCTTTGAGAATATTCTGGAAACTAAAGGAGATAGCGAAAATTTTCTGGACATTCTCTTTGTAGCTCTTGAAAATTCTCTTCAAAAAAGAATGAAGCCGAAATTACACGGTCTCGCTCTTCCAACACTCATAGTTAACCGTTATACATATTGCAAATCGCGTAATTTTGATTACTTCGCTGACAAAATTTGTGGTATTTTATGAATTAAAATATATACTACGACTATGACGGTCCATATCAAAGACAATTTATTGAAATCTCTAAACAGGAAAAGTATATAAATTAGTGTGGAATGGAACAGTTTCTATTTAAGAAAGTACATACACATAAATGAACATCGCGAGAATCGAAACGCGTAAGAGTGATTCCTTATTGGTCAAAAAAAGGAATGAACATCGTTAGAGTCGATATACTACAGCGTAACATATGAAATTGATCCCTCATTGATCAATTAAGTTAAGCAAAACAAATCAGAAAAAAAACTGTCATATTAAAGTATCAAACGTGAATACGGCGCGTGGAGCGCGATCGGCCTCGTAAATATAAAGCTTGATTCTTTCATTATCTTATCTCCTCTACGAGCTGGGAGCCTATTCTCGACGCATGGGAACAGGATTCGTCAATGAATGTCATATCTTCGTTCATGACTATTTCATCCGTCAGACATATTCACACATGAAAGAGTTTCGTTGACGAAGCGACTCTCCGATTTGTTTACTTCGTTGTGAGACATGTCCGATGATCCTCTTCAGTGAGCAGCTACACATTTTCCATAAGTTGAAGATTCACTAGGTGACAAACCTGAATGTTACTTTGTCAACGAATACCAGTTTCCCATGCGTCGAGAATAGGCCCCCTGGGGGGCTCCGGGTCCCATTCCAAAAAATATAACAGTTTTATAAATTTTCTTTAATTCTATTTTATGATCTAGATACATTGTGGCTTATGTCTGCTTGGAGGTGGGGGAATGACCAGAAGTGTGCTTCTACGCAAAAAAGTCTTTTCCCCTCTCTCTCTCTTTCTCTTCCCTATTCGCTAGGTCAATATTGAATATGAAATAATATATGTTTCATGTATTTTATTTATGAAAAAAATTAATCGATTATGAGAGTTTCGGTTGAAATGAGTATATAATTGATTTGAGGAACAAGCTAAAATTTGGCAGAAGAAACATAATTTCGAAAAAGGTGAGGAGAATAAGAAGATTTAGAAAGGAGAAAGAGAATTTTTGTGCGACAAGACAAAATCTAACTTTGGAAACGCTGTTGCTGAAAGTTGTAGCTTATGACAGTCGGAAAATAATGAGAGAAGAAATGCTGAGAAAAATTTCAGTGATAAAACTCACTCGATTTTCTACCATTCTTTCTGGCCATTTTCACCTTTGTCATAATCAAAAAAGCTCCTGAAGCAACGTCATCAAGATCAGATCTCATTTTGTTGCTTGAATCCATTATACATTCGTTGTGTATAAAAATTTATATTTTCACCTATAAATTCTATGTATGAAATATGTCTCAATTTCGGCTGAAAGTTCTGTAATCGAATTACATTCTTTTCATAAATAAACAAATATGAAAAATACATTTTTCATATTTAATATGCATTTTTTATATATATTTTATATAAAAAGTTTATACTTTCTACATATTTTTTTAATATGTTTAACATATATTCTTCGATGGGGGTAGGAAGAGAGTATACCAAGTGAGTTTTAATTATTGAAAATTGGGGAATATTGAAAAACGACTGATGCAAAAAATGTGATCTAAGTGACACTCAACTCCATACCATAATAATTAATTAATGTTTGGGGAAGAACTGAGGGAAGTATCTCTTCGGAGAATTCAATGACTCGAATAATCCCATATGAGTTATTCTCTGTGAAAATTTGGTATTTGAAATTCCTCATATCATTCTATTCATTCCTTTTCTCTTAGCAATAAATATTTTTGAGAAAAAGAAAATCATTAGGAGCGATTGAGCAACGAATCGAAAAATTAAAATTATTATGGTTAAGGAGTTTGAGGAATTATCTCAAAAATATGGAATCATTTTGAGAATCACACAGGACGTTCCTAATGTCATCATTATTATGTAGTATTTTTTTCAAAATTTTCATGTATTTTGTTTCAGACTAACTAACAGTCAAAATTGCATTCCATACATGGGCTCTTATGCATAAAATCTGTCATAGCCGGAGACCTTTGTTACCACCTGAGTTGATAGAGCAGATCGATGCTAAACCAGGTTTGATGCATAAAAGCTCATGTATAAAATGCAATTTCGACTGTTAATTAGTCTGAAACAAAATACATGAAAATTTTGAAAAAAATACTACATAATAATGATGACATTAGGAATGTCCTGTATGATTTTCAAAATGATTCCATATTTTGAAGATAACTTCCCAAACCCCTTGAGAAATGAGAAAATAACTGATTGATGCATTTATCAATTGGGGCAAAAAAATTTCAGAGTGAATGGAAAGCTATCGGACTCATACCTTTTCAAAACTACTGTGAACTAATCCATAAAAAAAATCTCCGTTGCTCGACAAAAAAATTTGTATGAGATACTCCCAAATACTCGCACCTCTGGTCAGGATGTATCACTCAACTGCACCGAACCTGCCAGGGACGTACCGAGTCTCAGAAAGACGCTTTAAAATGTCCCAGAGACGTGATCATATCTGGGATATTCGGAAATTTCATCGCGAGAATGAAATGAATATATTTTTAATTAGTCATTATAAGACTCCTAACAAGTGATGTTCATTTTTAGATTCTAACCTATGACAATTCAGTATGTGCTTCAATCAATTGTCGTTCACGATGAAAATCAGAAAGGGTTACTAGAAAAATTCAGCAATTTCTTCGAAAACTGTCTTCCCGCGTGAGTGCTTCTTTGTATGTCATATTCTATTCTACAAAGGTACTTATAAAAATATCCGGATCTTGCTCAAATTTCAAGGTATTTCATAGAAAATGCCTTCAAAATAAGAACAATTCTTTCATTGTTTTAGATAATGAAAAAAATAAGAGTTTTTTATTTCATTTGACAACTGAAAAAATTGTGTTTAATTCAATGAAAAATTCAATGAATTCGTAAACGCATACCATGATAATTAACTCCTTCTTTTTCACTGTTGTATTCACTTTCGTTTACTTTTTTCTCATGAAATTGCATTGAAATATCACTAAAATCTCACCTGCCAAAGCTTCAATCCCTAACGGAATTGGTGACAATTCTCATTGTCCCAAGTAAAAACAGATTGAACCGAGCAGGGAATAAAAATGATAGAAAGAACTGCACTAACTACAAATAATTTACTTACATTGGCTAATGCAAATTGTCAGTTAATCACCAAGTTGTAAGCATAGACGTTAATTATTATCTCCTTCCCAATAGTATGCTTCATTGACATGAGGATATAAACATATACAATTCACACAACAGTTTTCATTCGCAGCTTCTTTGATAACTAATAATGAAAATGAATCAAAGTCACTGAATTTTATATTCATAAATCAATACGAACATAATCTCACTAAGAATTCACTTTCACTGTTTCTGTTTTGTAATTGAGCGATTCAAAAAATAATTAATTTACCATTAATTCGCTCCGTGCATTAACGAGGAACTTTCGTGAAGTAACGAAGTGAAGATTGTTTATTTTTTCCTCTTCGTGAAGAAATAGAGAAAGTAGAGGGAGGATAGAAATAGAGGAGAAAAAAGGAAAAAGACATGAACTTGTGCGTAAACCACTGTTGACCGGAGGACCAGCCGATCCGTACTGATTTGTTAGTTGTTACGGGGAGGAGAGACGACGATAGACTATAGACTCACTCTTCTCGACTGCGCAGTCGGTACGCCAAGCGCTTAGCCCATCTGCCGCTCGCCTCTTTTCACCACCACAGCCCTTGCTCCACGTTTTTTCTCACTGTGTTCGTTATCTTATCCCCTTTCTAAGAGTTTATAGAGCTCTCTGACTCTCACCTCAACCACTGTTCACCCTCAGACCCACCTCTTCGATAATCAAGAGATCTCCAATCAGAAGGCAATCAATGGTCGTCAAATAAATGGTTTGACTATACTTATTAATATTTCCATATTACAAAAGTGTCAACGATTAGAAAAGACAGTTGAAGAAGCGTCAGTGCAAAAACTGCTCTGGTGTGGAAGGGCCATATCTCCAATTATTACTATAAAGCGGTGCAAGTCCTGGAGAGACGCCTCTTCGGTCGTAGTAAGTAGTATTTCCCGGGTAGGAATGGACGAAGGATTCTAGACTGGTCCAGGCTTGAATCAAGGCTGATGAGTCTTGCTCCAGACTGGATCTTCAGGCATGATGCAAGCTTGCTGGAAGTCCGAAATGAGACACTGATCCAAGGCTCAAAGCTGAAAATTGAATCGAGTCTCGAGAGTTCAAGGCCTGATCAAGGATGGACATCTAGCTTCCATAAAGCTTGAATGTCAAGGTTCGACAAAGACTCGAACTGAAGCTCCTTCCAAGATTAGAGATGCAGCCTTCAATTAAACTGTGTATTGTTATTCAATAGCTTAACTGCGTAAGAAAGTGGACAATGATTAGTCTCCTATTCTAGGTCGGAATTAGCATTTAGGCAAAGATTAATGAATGAATTCGTAATATATTTTCCCAATTTATTTTGGTTAACATCAGTTTTTTCTATTGATACTCCAAACTCAGTAGCTCGTTAGAACTTATGATTTTTAGGATGAAACTTTACTTGGGGACGAGAATCACTACATTGCTCTCCTAGTGCTGAATAGTAGAACTAAGTCTCCTAACTATTCGAAGGCTGATCAAGGTAGAATCTAAGCCGACCAGCATCGATTCTCCAGCCTTGGTTTATGCAGCGTGTATCAATTGTCAGGAGATTGTACAAGTAACACTGATCCTCAGGCTTGGATCAGTATTCGCGACGACTGTAGAACCAAGACTGAGTCAATCTTTGAATACTCATGTCTAGAGACTTAGTCTTCTTCAAGTACGGGAAAGCACTTGAAGGAGCATTAATGTTCAAGGTAGAATCCAATGATGATTCCATTTTGAAATCAAGATTGATCGAATATGGATTTCTCAACCTTGATCTATGCAGGCTCTACCAAGCTTGGAGAACTGCTCGAAGGAATATTGATCTTCAGGATTGTATCCTAAGTTTATATGACGAGGTAACCAAGCTTGTTTCGAGCCTGGATGTCCAGCGTTGATAGAGCAAACTAGAATCAAGCTGGATTCCTTCGTCAGCCTTGATCTTTTTTACCTGGGCGCATGGGCATATTGCTGTAGCAAAAATATTTTTCAATTTACGGAGTAATGAGATGTCCCAGGCGTGTATTTTGCATTTGCTTCATGTGATTGAATACCATAATTATTTTAAGAATTTTCTCTCCGTCTATTGATTCCAAGCATCTCTTCGAAACAAATCCCTCAATTTCCCATGATTTTTCCCTGAAAAATCTTAATTCCTAAATACATTTATCCTTCGGGCCTCTTGAAGCCATCTCTCATCAAATCTACACTAAGTGACCTGACCGACAGTCAGTCACTCACTCTACTCCGTTCCGAATAAAGTCGTACTGGCAAATGAAGTAACCTCGGAAATATTCGGCTCCTATGCTACAACATGTAAATTTCAGCTTCGGGTCGACTTCGGAGATTACCTCTTTGGCTAGTTTAACAATACTTTTCTACCAGCGCATGCGCCGTGTCTCGTGACACTTTTTCCTATCCCACAAACAAACTCCATTCATGTGTATTTGTGAATCATTGAAAACACGAATGGGGTGTTCTCGCCGTGTCTTCTATTCTCGTTAAAGCAGGTGATTATTGAGAGTAATTAATTCCCTCGCATCATTGGTGTGAACAATTGGAGATTATTAATTCAAAGAAATCGTGATTGCCATAAAAAATATAAGAAAAATAAGGACAGAGCTGCGATAATCAATACGATAAAACTGACAGAATAAAACAACCAGGTAAGTTCAAATATTCAGCAGTTTACAATTAATCAATTAATTGAAGAAAAAATGTGAGAAAATTGATCATCTATAATGTTAAAAAATAGCAAAGTACCAAATGAAACAAACAAAATTAGATGATACGGTGAATCAATCTAAATAACCGATAGTTCAAGCGTAGGCGACCTTAGCATGCACCGGGCACATGTTTCACGTAATGTTAAAGTGAGATAGATTAGTAAAAGAGAATGGGAGAGAGGGAAAAAAGATCACAAAGATCAGTCGGTAGTGAGAATTATTTTTCACACACATCGTTGTGCGACGCAGAAGAAGTAGCAGGAAGCAGAGAGTGAAAAAAAAATTGCGAGTTACCAAGCCGAGTTACGCGCACGCGTCACTGTTACTCACCCTGACCTCAGTTACGCGCGCAATCCAATTAAATTTATTGGAGTTTTATCTTATATTTCCGTATTTTTTTTATTTTTGAAGTATTACAATATTTCATTAATTTGCTGTGATCCATTGGAGTTTTTAGTGTTTTTCATCGCAACTGGTATGTTTTTTTCGTTCTGCTTTTTGTTTTCAATTTCACGGTTTATTTTTAGCGAGAGGAAGAGTCTCAGAAAAGTGAGGTGAGATAAAATAATTTTCAATTCAGTTTTCGTTGATTTTCTCAGAAACTTAGGAAGGTAGAGAAATTTTTGTGATGTTTTTCACATGAAAATGAATAAGAAGAACAAGAAATGTCCACATGAATGTTTATTTATCTGCCTTAGTTTGAAGATATTCAATGAAAACGCATGTGCAGTTGTAGAAGAGTGTAAAGAATTTAGATTTCGAATGAATCTCCCTCGAATATCTCAAAAACTTAACGAGATACCAGAATTTCACACATAACCTTCTTCGTAACGCTTCCGAAAAAGATTTCATAGAATAATGTTGTTATGCTTTGAAAGATATTCCCCAGAAATCCATTATTTCTAAGATGCTCTTTTTAATTGCGCTTGAAATTATTCAGGAACTGTTCTTTCACTGTTCTCGCAGTCAAGTGCTTATTCTAGAACATGAAAAAAATAAGGTGGAAATGAGTTTCATTTCTCTACAGCAGACTCGACAGTTGAGGAAGAAAATAAGGAAATAAAGGAAAAAAATTAAAATACTTGAAACAACCGCGAATTCATGAGCACCCCAGAAGCTCTCGTGCTGCGTGCATTAATTTATTTTTTCTCTCCTTCTTTACCAACCATTCTCCATTTTCTTCTCCCCTCTTTTCTTCTGGAATGGAACTCTTTTAGTCTGATGACCAACAAGGGGAATGAAATTAGCTTTGTTTCGTTTTCATGCTAATTAATTACGTCATTTAATTTTATTTCTGCAATTACTTTAATCTCCCTTGATTGTAGAAAATTCTTTAACTTTTGTGACTTTCATTTATTAAACAAATTGAGAGATATTGGAAAACATTAAAACATTTCATGCTCCAGTTCAGCATGTGTTTACGTGAATCATTCAGCAAATACGTGACTATCAAAGTATTCAATCGTCCTCCCAATTTCCTTTGTTTTATCCGTTTACGCTGCAATTTTTCTTCATGAGTTGTCGTATTTCTTTTTCTTCGTCAAGACTATATGGTATGGAATGTCAAAGTAATTTTTTTCCTTTATCACCGAAGTAATTTATTTGATAAAGAGATGAATTGGAATGAGTCTGTTTGACTACAAAATCAGGTCTTAAGAAATATCTCTAAATCTAAAAGAGAAGAAGAGGAGTTTCTGGAAAACTTTTTTTGAAGAGAAAAATGAGAGCTATAGAAGAAGATTGAAGTAACAAATTCTATATGCTGCTGCGATTTCAAGATATTCAACAAAAAATATCAGCTAATATCGATCCAAATCAATTCAATCCTATAAGTCAGCATTAGTTTTCAAATATCATCGGGAAAGTACGAGCGAAGGAGAAATGTATGTAGATGGACTAGCATTCCGAGTGAAATGAGTCCTTTTTCATTACTGCTGATAAACATTTGGTTGAGGGAGTAGTATTTATTTGTGTGGACAACATGGTTATATATAACATGGTCATACATGAAGAATTCACACTACTCCATTGAGAATCAATATCTTCTGCATTGAAACTGCCATTCATTTCACGCTCAGGATCTGGTGTTTAGTGGAAGTTAACAAGAAGGTAAATCTTATTTTTCAACGATTATCCGTTCAACGGCTGAAATGTCAGTAAGTTACCGGCGAAGACAGTCAACTTTCTCGCTTCATTAATCAAAATTACTCTTTGGATAGTTGAGGATCAAGGATTGTAATCATATCTTTATTAGAACAATATTATTGTAATGTTTGTCAATAATTTAATAATTTTTCAACGATTCTAGGCTAAGTAATTTTCTTAATACAGAACAGGTTACATTCCAGCATGGGTCTGTTGCGAGTGAATGCCAATCGAACCTTTCAAGAATATTTCCCATTTTAAAGAGATTGATATACAAATATTTTGATTTCTCTTGAATCGCTTCCTATAAAAAGTCTCGAAATCGAAGAGAAATGTGCAAATCGATGTCGTCATCTCTTTTTGCAGCTTGCCGTGAGTGAGGTATTAAAAAAATAGATGAGAATCACTAATCAATCTCATTATCGTCTCAAATTACAGTTGATTGCAATTGCATTTTATAAGTGAAATTAATATATACAAAAGTAGAGTGTAAAAAATATACGATGTCCAGTGCGATTTCGTAACGTGAAGGGGAGCACAGGGCCTTTAGAACTGAATATTAAATCGTACTGAATTATATAGTAAAAAAAAAGTATATACTGTGATATATGAATATCTGCACAAATTGAGAATCAGGGAAAGTACTTGTAGCACTGGAAAATACCGAAAGAATTGAAATAAGGAGGCGACAGCGTGAGTCATCCTGTTGATGAATTCGATTTTGGCGGATGTTTGCGTCTCAAGTGTTCAGCTCCTTGTCCACGAGGATATGTATATATCTGGTGCGGGTGCTCTGAACTTTGATTCTCCTCTCTGAAAGATGATCGTAAAGAAGACTGTCTCAACTCCATCAATCACGGAGATATTCCATAAAAACTCGGAACAAAAGTGACTTATCACACTGTACAACTTCACTACTGAGTTATTCATAGTTATTCTATCTTATTGCCCATAAAGACTAGAAGGGGAGGCAATCTCTCATTCAATTCCACAAAACTGCACCAATCAATAACCTAAACCACTCAGTGAATACCAGTCATATTCGATATTTTGTTATTCCTTCATTTGGTAAAAAAAATGAATGAAAGAAAAAAAAAGATTCAAACGATAAAAGTAAATGTTTTCCCTTGAATAACATTCTTGCAGGATTGCTTTTTCTCTTTTATTTCTTTTTCTTCCTCATTCACTCGCTGATAAGTTCAAAAAGAGCCAGAGAAGGTCGACGAAGAGAAAAATCAAGCCCATGAGATTTTATCATACACATGATGTAGTTCTGCTATTGCAACGAATCAAAGTGAGCCAAATTCACACACACTTGTATGAACAATCATGCACATAAATATAGGGTGGTTCTAACTGTACGACAAATAGAACAAAAATACGAGATAGGAGAAGGAAGGAGAGGGTAAAAATAGATAGAGGAAGAGAGAATATAGAAATAGCTACTTGACATGTATTGCAGAGTATGCCCTTTCTCGGCCAAATTGCCTCTTTACATTCGATTCGTGCTGTAATACGTCGGTGCCACGCTTACTGGTCCACTGCCAATTGAATAATAGCTTGACCAACTTGCATCGCCATGACTTCTTGTCACGGGGATATTTTAAAATGATTATTTTTACTATCATTATTATACTGATTTGATGGTTGAAAAATTCATCAAGTCCCACGATGCATAACTTTCAATTTTCAGAATTCAAAAGTCCAGCGTATGATTGCTGAAATTGATTGAAAAAGGGGTTTTATTTGATAATGGGAGCGGCTCTTAGACAATTCCAATTTATATATTGCCATAGGAGATGATTTACTAAAAAATTTAATGTTTTTAATTGTATTGTAGACTATAATTGATTAGTTATGGAATTCCTACGAAACGTTCTGCCAATCTTATTGACAGAATAATAAATATCGCATGAATAGCTGAGTCGCCAAATTACGTACACAAGTAACGAAGCTCCTTCTTGTTTTTTGTTGCTTCATATCAGTTTTTGTTGGATATTTCAAGAGCATAGCAAGTTGCCGAATTTTCTGTAATCACATATATGTAGGAATAAATGAAAACTGTAAGATCATGAGGAAAAATTCGCTATTTCTGGTAGATTCTTTGATATTGCATAGGAAATGATCTAGATGTAAATCGAGTCATTTCGTTTGTCTACTTTATCATCGAAATATCTTGAAACCAAAGGGAGACAGAATGATTTTTGGAAAGATCTTTGTTGTGAAAAGGAATAAGAACATTAAAAAAAGTTATGATCAAAGTTTTCCAAGCTCTCATACATTTCAAGATATCGCATTAGAACCGAATTGAACCGAATATTCTCAACGTTAATTTCTTTTGAATATCTCTGAAACTATCCGACATCTCCAGACTTTCCTAATAACTCTTTTTGTAGCTCTCCTCCACCTCCTCTACAAAGCACCTCTTGCCCCAAAAGTTCCTCTTTTTCCTTCTCATTCCAAGCTATCCCATACTACGTAATTCTCGAAGCTCTCAATTAATCACAAAATAGAGCAGACTAAAAAATGAGGATTGGATTCCACATAATAATCCTTCCACCCGCTAACTCTGAATCTTCTGCTCTCCAATTCAGTTGAAACATCACCAATCTGAAAATTTCTGTTGAATGATAACAGAGAAATCAGCGTATCATATATAGCCTGTGCACTGACGTGTGAACTGAAAGAAAAAGATAAAATCGGAAACTGATAAAATATCACGGAAGAAAGTGATGAAGTATTGAAGAATATTCAGTGGATATTCAATGTGAACTCGTACACGTAACGCTAAGAAAAATGTATGAATATCTTGAAAGTGAAGGTATGAAAGTGGGTGCGAAACACAGACAGGAAGCAAATGTTGAAAGAGCAAAGAAGAGAGAAAGGGATGAAGAGAGTTGGTAATGCTGTGAGAGGATGGAATTGCGGATGGGGATAAAAATATTCTCCGAATAGTAGAATGTATTGAGAGAAAGGGTGGTTTGGATGGAAAGTCCAAAGGATCTAAGCGGCGCCAGAGGCGGAGCCCCTTGCAATACCTCCCTTCAGTATCTGATGCCAGTTGGGATACAATAAGAGTCAGAAGATATATGCTTTGGCTAGAGTGGCAATAGTGGAAGCCAAAAGTAAACGATTCGTTCTGTCGAGCATGTAATGTGCAAACGGATCTGTCTGAGCACACAGTACTGCTTGTGTGTATGTGTGAAGGAGATAGAGCGACAACGGGAATATGAAGGAATGACTAAGAGAGAGAGACAGAAAAGGCTTTTTGGATAGAAACATTGTATGTTCCCTGTGAGCGCCAACTCAGTGTAATCATCCTGCATCCGCTCTGCTAGCAACCGTCGTATTCAACTTTTCCATTCCAGCCAAGCCTTCTCACTCCCCCTCAACACATGAGCCAAATTATTCACACGCAGATTTTCGGCAAGGAATAATTGCCGCTGGAGCTTTATGGTTATGTATGTTTCACACCCTCTGCCAGTCCTGGAGGTATTTTTTCTCTTAATAACTCCGAATTCTCGGTATTTTGCGAAAGAATTGCGTTGTGCATAGGAGGGCTTACGTTTTAACTAATTCGTTCGGTGAATATATCATCTTGGTGGTTTTCAGAAAGAGGGGATAAATATTTATGTTAATTCCATTATCTGCCTTCGTTAATCATTCATGTAGAATTTTTCTAGGACTATATTCACGAGTGACTGCCGTTTTGATGAATTTTTTGAAAATTGATATTGTCATTTCCATTCGAAAGCATATTGCTCAAGTATTCACAGAAAAAGCTACATCAGTTGGAAAGCAATACTATTATCATCTTGTTTGTACATAATTATGTACAAGAAATTCATAATTAATAGTTAGATTTTTCTGTGTAGTTTTTTGTCTTTTTGCATTCGCGTTATGCGGAAAATGAATAGAGTGCAACTTACACTCTCCTCAGGGCAAGAATTATACACTTGTTTTCAACCGAAAATTTTACTTCATTTTTCAAGAGTTATTCAAATGAAAAATAAATATCTACGATGTTCTGTTGATTTTTGGAGCTCAATGAATTTATTTCATTTCTTAAATCTATATACTTCTTAATAGAATGTAGAAAAAATGACTATCTAAAAACAATAAAGATGCCTGAAATATAGTATAGAGTACTTAAGGAACGTGTCGACAGGGCCATCCGAGTTTACTAGCCTTGGGAATCCTCTTTTGTGGATGATCCCTGCCGATATTCAGCTTCGGTCTACACGTTACGAGTTTGCTGTTTTCTCCTGATATTTTTTTTTGCTTCTTCCTGTGGTGAGATCACCAGACTCTATGAAATAGATAATGCACGTCAAGAGTTCAGTGTGGAAACTCTTTAAAAATGTTTCCAACAGAGAAAAATGGGGAAAAAATTGAAAGAAAACAAAATGACGTGATGTGAAAGGGTGTTGAAGGAATATAATTTCCTTCTTTCATGGTAGTAGACTATCGATAACACAAATTGGATATGTAAGTGGAATGTTGAAGCCCAGTGGCACAAGTAGCATAAATAATAAAAACAGCCCAACGAGTATCAGTGGTACTTAAACAGAGTATTTGTAGATACTAGTACCAAGTAACAGCGCTACTACTAAAGAGGATTAACGGTACTCGTGATTGGGATCAATGGTATCGGAGCGAATATTTTTTGATTTGACGGTTACAAGTGGTTTTACTTTTGAGTATCCATTAAATACGCCAATACAGTACTCTTGATAATCCTTCCAAGGATAACTGAAGTGAAGTATTTGCGGTATTTGACAGGAGTATCCTTTTTTTTAAGGTATAAAGCCAAATCTCATGTAATACCCATGAAATACTAGTACAAGATAATCCTGATAATTTGAAGAACGAAGGCATTTTGCTGCCACAGGAAGATAAGTTTTCTGGAAATGTTCAAATTGAATTTGGAAAAGTGTGATTGTATTATCTTCCATCTAGTGTAGTAAATCCTCTCGAATTTTTCAATAGATAGTTAAGGCAATGATATATCTATTTTCGATTTTTTGATTTCTACTCCAGTTTCAATTAGTTTCCAGAAAATTTCAATTCAAGGAAATATTCGAATCATAAATACTGAACGAAATTAATAATCATGTAATTATCTTATTTCAGATTGATAGAAGATCCGTAACGATGTTGGAGTGGACGTTAATGATATTTTTGCTGATAGGATCAATCCCAAAACTCAATGGTGAACAAGTAGACCAAGAATGTCCAGTAGATTGTGACTGTCACTACTTTCGCATCAACTGGGTAACTGATTGCTCTGAGAGTAATTTGACATCAATCCCGTACGAAGAATTAAGTCCTAATGTCTACATACTTGATATGAATGGCAATAATATTGAGCACTTTGGTCCGTTTCCACGTGATATAAAATTACGGAGGCTACAGATGGCACACAATCGTCTTACTCATTTGACCTATGATTCATTTGCTGGACTTACGTATTTACTTGATGCTGATTTTTCATCGAATCGTATAACCAGAGTCGATCCAGAAGCATTTAGGTAAACTTACTTGAAGAGTAAAGTAGTATCATTAGCTGATGTAGAAAATCATTTATATCATATTGATTTGAAGATATGCAAGTCATAATTCTAGCTGTTTTCAAGCCTGAATCAGGCTGTAGTGCTTTTAGTTCTTGATCCAGGTTCGATTCGTAAATAGCTTCCGGCAAAATCCAATTTGTTAAAAAAAACTTGATCAGAATATGAATAGATAGATATTTTAGAGTGATAGGATAATATCTACGAGGGAACCTGCTACAAATAATTTCGTTATTTATGAAAATAAATAAACCTTGAAATGTTTGGTTTCTGTCCATTTTACGAGTTCTTTTGAGTAAACTGTAAGAGATAGAATAAAACGTCACAGAACCTTTTTCAGTCTAGTATCAATTTCTCTGTGAAAAGATTCAATAATGACACTGTTCTTAATATTAATATTTGAAATGTTGAAATCCTCTGAAAGAAGACTCTATTTGTGCTGAAGCCTGAGCATAACATATTTGCGATATGTTTCGACTTTTTCATTTGAATGTTCATCAGGAGTGAATATCAGCATTAGAAAAAATACCCTGGCTGATTTTGCAATAAAGATTGTAAATCCTAGGATTTATTTTCCTCATCTCAAATAACTTGCTCGGGAGGTCAAAAAGCCAGAATTATTTTTTAAGATAGAATCAACTGTGTGCTTGCATCCCATTCCAAACCTGGATCTGCGTAATTGAACGAGATTTGAGTAGAGAGATTTCAACATGGATATCTTTGGAATAATTGGTTTCAAGAAATTCACCAAGAGTGCTCTTTCATAGAAAATTTGAAAGTTACGAAAAAGGTCTGTAGTGAATTACTCTTGAACTCAATAATTCAGGAGGAAATGAAGAAAATTGCTTCCGCTCTGACATGATAAATTTTTAGAGATATTGGGAAATATATGAGTGATGGAGAAATTTTCGAAATCTTCCTCTGCAAAAAATTAAAGCTGCAAAGAGGTCCTCATGGAAATTACTCTATCTCTCTCAGTATCTGAAGAAGTCACAAAAATGAATCTCGAAGTCAAATCAGATCCACAAGCTCTTTTTATGAACTGTTTCCACGTAGCAAAATGCATGAATAGAATATTTACAGTACAAGTTCTGTAGAAAAAGTTTCTGCAGAACATAATATTTAAACCATTAAATATGCAAAGATCTTTATATTCGACTGTATCATAACGAGAAGAACTGGAAAAGACATTTATTCTATACTATAGTCATTTTTAATGGGAAAAAATGAAATGAATACCGTATAGAGCTGTATATCATACTTCACCCTCTATGTAATCACAATTGAAATTGAGATAATGCATCATGATATTCATACATCATTATTCATGTATTATCAACATCTTTTATTCATATATTCACTCGTAAATTTTCATCACAAAATGAGAAAAATCGAGGTGAAACAGACCTGAGAGGCAAAATAAATCATTGCCTTTTTCAAAGTGAAAGTCTTGACCAAAAAATTGGAAAAATTTGCAAGTAAGGTGAATATACTGAAGCATCTTTATAATTTTTTCAATGTTTTTCGCAAAGATCTTCGCCTAGTAGACTCATTTTCACCCGGTCTCGTCTCATGCGTTACAAGTAGGGCCAAAGACTTCATTTCTTTCGAGTCTCGAATAGTTGCTAGGTCACTGTCAGATGGGAAAGCATGAGGCATGTATGGGAAATGTTTGAGAAATATATAAAAGCCACATGGCAGAGACTTGGGAAATACATTTCCAATGCATTTCCCATACACTTTCTATACATTCCCATGTCTTTAGAACAATATTCCGAATAAATTATCCTTAAAATGAAAGTGTATTGTAATGTACGGAAAGTGCATGGGAAATACCGAGGGAGCTCATGGGAGATACGTGGGAAACATATTTCTAATATATTTTCCATGTCTCTCCCATGCCTTTTTCATGCATTCCGCATATATTTTCCATTAATGTTCAAATCGCCCATGTTTTCGAACAGCCTAGTGACCTATCAAGTATTCGGAACTCGTGAGAAAACGTTTTAAGGAATTCTTCTCTTTAGATCCTGAGTCATGATACTTGAAATATTTCCAAATCCAGGAGGAAAATCGAAGCTTCCGTAGGTAATTTCTTTAGGAAGTAAAATCTTCTTTCTGAAAAAACTTGCGTACAGAAGTTCTCCTATTCCTTTTAGATTTCGAGATATACCTCATTATTCGTGAATACTGAATCAAACTAAATCATGGAATTTTCCAAACAGGGACAGCCCAGGCCTGATAACCCTCGAGCTCCAGAACAATCCACTGGCCGAGATAACTGCTCATTTCCTAAACTGTCGCACCCTTCTATATCTCGATCTCAGCACCTGTGGAATCCGTCAATTGAACACACAATTCTTCCACAACACTACAAACTTAAATAAACTCGATTTATCTGGAAATCCACTACAAGAAATATCTCCAGGTCCCTTCGATCACCTGACGAATCTCGAGTACCTGAAGCTGAACAACTGCAATTTGACACACATATCCCCAGAGGCTTTCACGCACTTGGAAAATTTGCGTGAATTGGATATGTCAGACAACAATCTGCGAACGGTCACGTGGTCGAGTATATTGGCACCGCTAGTACGTCTCGAACACTTGGACATCGGTAATACGAGAATAAAGAATCTTCCCGCTGACGCATTCTCCAGAAATCTGTATCTTCGTCACTTGGTCCTGTCCCACAATGAATTGCATCACCTAGACATCGAAAACACCCTCGGTCACAATTTGCACAATCTGCAAACTCTTGATCTATCAAACTGTGGCCTACAGGATCGTTTATCGGAGCAAACATTCCAGAATTCAAGTAAGCTACGCGTTCTAAATCTAAGCGGTAATCCAATGTTTGCTGGTGATCTAACAGCTGTATTACGTAACCTACCCAAACTTCATAAACTTTCCTTGAGCAACTGTAGTTTACAGAGATTACCGGATGCATTCGATGTATTGGAGCATCTTGAAGAACTCGATATATCGCACAATCCGTTATCAGATGCTTTTGTCAAACTCCTCAATCCTCTGCGATCGCTCGAATTCTTGGACATGTCTTACTGTAGCCTCGGTTACGTTGGTAATAATACTTATGCCTACATGACTGAGCTCAAGAAGCTCATTCTATCTGGCAACAATCTTCACACACTCGAACAGGATCTTTTCGCTAATTTAACGAAACTTGAAAGTCTCGAATTGAATAATTGCGGACTCACAACACCACTAGATCCAAAAATATTCGGTGCAAGAGTTTATTCTAGTGTTATTGAACTTAAGCTGAGTGGTAATCCATTGACGATCCCTGATGATGGCCCGCTACTGCCGAAACAGCTATCTAATGTTGAGATCCTTGATCTTAGTCACTGTAACATAACGCGACTCAATGAGAATGTTCTGTCGAGGAACAAGAATCTAACGCAGTTGAATTTGTCGAACAACCAGATAAAGAATTTAGGATTCTTGAAGAAGCTAAGGCGGCTGGAGATTCTGGATTTGAGTAACAATCAGCTAACGACAATCAATGCAAACATGGTGAAATCAAATGGACATTTGATTTCATTGAATTTGATTGGCAATCCATTTGTCTGCAACTGTTCAATAGTTGAATTGTGGGACTGGGCCGTTCAGGAGAAGAGCAATCTACACATACTTGTAGGTAGTCAGCCAAGTGAGTTCGCAACTGGCGCCGTCAAATTGAGAAAGACTTTGGGCTGTAGTTATGACGAAGAGACCTTCAAAAATCTCATGAATCAAAGGCCATTCTTGAGAAAAGGAGACTTAACACCATACAGAACTTGGGCCAAGTACATTCGTGAATCTAATTGCGAAAGGAAGTCATGATATAAGGGGTTGAACTCAGTAGCTAAGAATATTCGAGATTCAACACGTACACATAGAATTGAACTTTAGGTGGATCCATCTGTACTCCTATTGTTGTTTGTATCAAGCATTCATTGAAAACCATTGAATTTTTAATTTTTCATTTGGTTTGCTTCGATTTCAATTGACGGTTGAACAATTTGCAATCAGATATATATTTGTAGAGCCGGAGAGTTGAGTTATTGTTTCGTCCGGTATAGTCGCTAGGCAACCGTTTGAATTCCAAAAATGTTAAAAAAAAGGGGATTCTAGGGAAAATTTCAGAAGGAATTGATGAGGGACCTCATAGGGGTTGAAAGGGTTTTTTTGAAGGGGGGAGTTAAATGTTGGAGAGTCTCAAGGGGAATGGGGGGGGGGGGGGCGATCGCAGGGGCGAGGGGGTGGAGGGGCATTGCAAGGGGTATGTGGGATTGAATCGTGAACACTAATTTTTATTTTAATGCCTCAAAGGTGTCACGCAGTCTGACACATCTGGAATTCGAAGGGCTGCCGAGTGACAATATCAGACGAAATAATAACTAAAGTCTCCGGCCCTATATATTAGTGAAATCGGAAATTTTCATAACGTACTCGAATTTCCCCAATTATAGCAGGATAATGTTTCCTTCATTGATACTCATTGCAGAAAGTTTTTCAATCTTTATTTCCTAGTCTAAACGAGATTGATTTAAAAAAATTGAACTAATAATGATAAATATTGTCATTCTTAACATCTGAACTATTATTCGGTTGAGGATATTCGGGCATAGTAGCCATATGAAGATTAAGGCTTGATTCTTCTTTCAAATGTAGTTCCAATGTTCATCAACCAATTCTGAGAAATTGGAAAAAGGGGTTTCCCAAAGGTTTTTTTTATTGAATATTAAATGTTAAAGTTTGAGTTTTTATATATCTCTCATTTGACAAATATAATAGTTTGTTAAATACTCCCATGAATAAAGTAAAATATGTTCCGAATTTTTTGCCCAACCAAGTAATCATAAAAAAATACAGAGAGCGGAGTGCGGTGCTGTGCTAATAGGCAGACCAGTCCAGGGTTAATTATGACCAATGAACAAAGGGGAAAAAAACCCTCTTGGAATTGCTACTCGAATGACTATTTTTGAATTATCATTAATGAAAGAATTACATTCTATTCCTAATATGAATTGGCACTGAATAGATGGATAAAAATATGAATTCATGTAAATCGAATCGAATAATCAAAAATAGTTCATTAATTGAATAAGAACGGAAGCTCTCACAAATTTGACACTCATTTAGCAGATTAGAAAGTCTGCCTGCGGAACGTCAAAAATTTCAGTGAAAAATGTGCCATTCACTACTGCTTTTTATTCTTTCAAAAAATTAATCTTAGTTCTCCATGTTTGTTTCTTCTCTTGGAATTGAAAAAAAATATCGATGAAATAATTTGAAGCTGGAGTGAGGTTCAATAAAGTGAAACAGTTACGTTGAGATGATGCCAAAGTTTCTTTTTTAATGTAGAATGAATGTGGAATGGATGAACTGGAATGAATTTATCATTTCTGATAAATTCAAAAAGAAAATAATCAGTCTCGTCCTGTCATAGTTTTTAAAAATAAATGAAAAATGTATCTAGTTTTATCATACTCTCATCCTCAAATGTATTGTGACACTGAGCCTTTTATGGTGAAATAAAAAAAAATACTTTCGATAACTATTGTCAAGGATTTCATGAATTTCGTTCCCTCGATTTCCTTCAAATCTATTTTGTGGAGATATCTCGAAATCTAAGAAAGATAGAGAAATTTTCATAAGTAGTTCGGTTATGAACGAGAATTGGAAAAACTGGGACATAATTTATGAAAATTTCTCTATATTTCTTGGATATCGGAATTTCGCCAGAACTAATCTTCTGTTGTCTTTATTATGTTCTTTCTTATTTCTCACTACAGTCTTCCCTCTACTGATTGTGCTGAGCGGGGCTCTAATTCCAGGTAAACTATCAGCAGAGCGGTCCCCACTCTACATAGGAGGCGGGCAAATTTGAAATTAACCAATAATTTTAACGCTTCTCTCTAAATTTAACACGTTGCCATAGTTACTGCACATGTGTATTTGAGATAAGCAGAATAGTGAGGGAAGAGAAGAAACAGCGAAAGGGAAGCTGTTTTTCCATGTACATTTAATTCACATGTACATTGTATTGAAAATGAAAATATCTCAGGCATGATTAGAGTTACCAGTGTTTTTTGGAAGTTTTTTTTTTGTAGCTCACCGCACTTTTTTACAAAAGAGGTTCCTTGACGATTCCCTCTTCATTCCCACATTCAAAAGATATTCACAAATAAATCTTTCTAATTGTTTTCTACACAGTGACAAAGAAGAATGAGTAAAAAAATTCATGTGTCTAATATTTGAAAAATACCTCAAAATTGTAAGAATTTACAGGTCAAGAGCTTTTCTGAAGATCACAACATTATCTACGTAACATAACTTGTCGTAGACTTCCTCTAAGCATACTTGCTCCAATGATACTCATCACAGAATTGGCAAGAGAAGATTTTACCAATTAATGAAATTCGAAGTAATTCAAACTCTGAAAATGATAAGATTGCAATTAAATTATATAATGAAAATTTACATTGATGATAACTTATCTCGTTTTGTCACTTTATTTTTCAATTGGCTTAAAAATAAATACATTCATGTCGTGTATTCTGCAAGGCCCCTTCAATGCAGTCGATATTATTGCTCAGTCTGATCCGACACGCGGTACAACACGTGTCGATAAAAATACAGCTCGATCATTCCATCATTAATATAAAAAAAGTAATTAGATTTTTCTTTCTAAATTTACTCAATTTCATACTGATAATAAAAGGAAACGCTGAACTATGCTTGAAATCATCCACGACATCGGGCTTTTGAAAGTTTGCTACGGTTTTTCAATGCTGATGTTCGGCTACTTAATTTATTATCTACGCGAAGCAGTCAAGGTGAGTACCTCCATCAATGAGTACGCTTGGACTTTGAACTCCATTGGGTTGCCTCGTATCATTAACAATACATGTGGAATGTTTTCAATTCAAACTTGAAGAGAATTGATTGAACGTTGTGGTTAGTTCTTTCAAGGAAATAAAGGAATTTTCATGGAAACATTTTACCAAGCTCTATTACTAAAATAAAATATCTCAAAAAAGAGTTTATCTCAATTATCATTAGAAATTTATCGAAATGATAATAATCAAGATAATTGACTCTTCATTGACAAAGTATTTCCCATAAGAAATTGTCGGAATTGATTTTTTTTTGTTGACTTTTCATTTTCATAATTTCTAAAGAAATAAAATTAATTGCTCATTATAAAGAATGTAGAGCAAAATAAGTCGCGTGTAGGGAAAAATAGATCGCTTTCAAATGAAGTCTCAGGCATTCGATTTCTCAAGAACTGAATACTAAATTTGCATTAGAAATAGAATATGTTCATAATACAAAGCGTTGTAAGTCTGTTATCTATTCATTTCCAGGGGAAAAAATACGATAATAAATGGGTTTCAAATAACAACAAACAATTTTCCTCGTTGATGTCAAACCAGCTAGTTATGCGTAAACAGTTCTCTCTACCTATCTATAATTTAGTCTGTCCAGTATATCTACCGCAAAAAGCGAAATCTACATGAAATTACGGCATTTATGAAATAGTATGATGCGTGAAAGGGGTGTATTCTGAGCAGAATTCCACATTTAAGGGGTTCCCTGAGTGACAGCGATGCCACTATCGCGAGAAACGTTTCCAACTCGATATCTCGAGACCGATCCATTCTACGCGAAAAACTGTAGAGATATTTTCTCTTCCAAAGTAAATTTCCTTATGTTTTCATTTGAAACTTTTTTTGTAACATCAATATTTTTCAAGTTATTCCTTTCGATATGCACAAACTTCCTTATTTTTGTCCTCTCCGCGTTTATCTCCCTAGCGGTTCACTTTCATGGAATTCTATCTGTATGATCAAAATTGGAGATCATTCGAATATCTAGAGTTTTTCTCCAATAAAAATTCATTTTTGTCGAAACGAAATTCGAGATTTTCCAAATGCCATCGATTCAATTGACAAAAGTGGAATATTTCGGCTTTCAAATCATATAATATATGATAGAATGGTCTAGAGAGAAAACTCTAACTATATGTTATGGAACTATTCTCCATATTGCATACATTATTATTTTTACATGAGCTTCTTGACAGATGCTATAACAATGCCAATTCACTGCCGTCTCCTTGGTGGTAGCTTCAAGACAGTGTGGAGGCGTCCATATGGCTCCTGCCATTTTCGGAGAATCGCGGAACAGAGGCAGTGTGGAGGCCGGCTCTTCAATTATCAATTGAGTAATAAAAGATTCATTAATCGAAAAAGAGGGTGCGTAGTAGGGTGGACAATCCATTTATGGAACATTTAAGACCGTGCACACGTTCGCACTGTTATGAAAAATGAAATATCCTTCCCCAAAATTTCAAAAAATATTCCTAGATTCCGAAGCGAGTATATTTCCAGAAAAAAATCAATCCAAACAATATACACGGGAAAGTATTGATAAAAATACTTATCTTAAAATACGAAAGACTAAAAATGGAACACTTTTACCGCAAGGCGAACATCATCGGCCCACTTAGGGAATATCGGAATTCAGCAATTTTGCTAATGCATTTGGCATAATAAATAGAACAAGGCCATTAACAGAGAAATCGGAAAAGTGAAAAAACTAAAAGAAACACGGTAATTGTGTATAATAGCGCCCACAATAAAATTAATTTAATTAATTTGAAAAATTGCCTCAGGAAGGGAGGTGGCGAACATGATACAATATATCGTAGTCAAAAATTTGAAAGAAAGTATAGGAACTCGCAATAGCTCAGTTAGTAGACCACCTGACAAACCCTTCGGGAAATATTGTTGGACTATGTCCATTTTACAATTATTATTCTTTTCTTCACTGGTCGTTAAAATAGTAAATTTATCACTATTTCACTATTTCTAGTAAATACTCTGCACTGCTTGGGTGCTTCTCTTTTTTTTTCTATTAATGAAAGCGTAGTTTTTTGTTCTTTTTTTTACTGGTCGCTGAGTATAGATAATATTAGTCATTAAAAAAACAAATTATATACCACATAAAAAGTTATATGTATTGTTATTATGAATGATGTGAGAAAACAAATTACTTTTCTTACATCAACACTTCATTTTACTAAAATGTAGAAGTTCGAGAGATGTTTACATCCATGAACTTCATCAGTTATAATTTATAACAATAATGATTATAGTTTTTTTTACACTGTTTTATACTGTACATATGTAAATAATTTTTTTAATGCCAATAAAAACTGTTGTTATAAACAAAACAAAAATAGACCACCTGACATGTAATCAGATGGTTGTGAGTTCAAACCTCGCTTGTGCATTCCATATTTTTTCCGAAAATTTGACTTTGATAATTATTTAAATTGTATGGGCGCTATTCTGCACAAATACCAAAAATTTGATTATTTCGATTTAAGAATACATTAACACTACATCACATGTGCTTTGGCCTTTCCTTAATCTCTTGCTTTCCAAAGTATCGAAAAAAGTTCAGTAAAACATCTTGACACGTTGACTGCTTGTTATCATGGGGTTTCATCGAGCACCTTCACTAGGCACTTAAAATTTTCAATTCTCGGCAATTTTTCAATTTTTTTTTTTCAACGTTCTGTTCGAATGAATAGATTACCACTAGGGGCCCCCTACAATATTTGAAATTAGTTAGAAAATTTGAAAAAAAAAGATATTGAAAATCATGTGCACTCAATGTGAAATGACCTTCAATACTATCTCTTCGGTGTAACACCGAAGCGTCATCAATAAACTATGATTGATTAATTAAAATTTTTTTAATATTTTCAAATGAATTTTAGCCACCACATCTGATCTGTGCTGACGGACCATTTCGCATGTTCCTCGAACAGGATATCCATTTAATTAGGATCAAATTTTGGCCAGCTTTCTGGTGTTTTGAGGGAAGAGCACAAACTATTTTTGCGATGCTCCTGCGGGATAAATTATTACCACACATGAACTATCGTAGGTGAGCTTACTCATTCAATAAACAAGGCTCCTGAATAATGCAATCAGGATCGACGATTCTCATGTTCAAATATTCAAGTATTGATCATTTATCTAAAAATGAATCATCATATGTAGCTTTGAAAACATTTCAAGAACAACGAAGATTAAGAGAAAATGCCAAGAGACCTTTTTTTGTGAATCATTAGATTCTTTTCGAAGAACGTTTCCAGATAATTTTTTGTAAGTATATTTGTTCAGCCTAGCGTTGTCCAACGTCTGGATCAAGCCCAAACAGGCCTGACTCAGGCGTGGTATTCAGGTCTAGTATGAGCTTGCAATGAAACATCAATCTAATCTTCAACAAGTGGTAACTTAGCTTGTCTCACGACTGAAATTTAGCTTGGGTCAAGCTTGATAATCGAAATTGGCCCACGGCTGTTTTTTTTTATCTTCGACCGAATCTGATCATACTATTTTATATTCTCAATGAAAAAAAGAAGAGAAGATTCAATGACAACGAATATATATTTTCATTCCGAACAGTACTATGCACAATAGATTTCTTCAACTCCATCAGAAAACTACGTTCTTCCACCCTTTTCGCTCATTTAAGAGTGCTACGTATACGCACATTCTTCCTTTCAGTATATTGGGAGAAAGAATATGGTACGAGTTAGTTCTTATTGCGTTCGAATATTTTCATGATTTTTCGATGGAGTATGTGCATTAAGGTCTTTCATTTTTAGGCAGTATTTTCTCCCTTTGTCCCACCTGAAAATCTGATACTTCATAGGAAAAGAAAAATATTCTTGTTGAAGAAAAATTCGGGCTGGATTAGAAGCTTAGCTCATCCAAAAATTCAATTGAACGTTTGGATAACACAGCAAAAAATTTTTTTCTGGTTTCAACTCCATTTTTCGGCATTTATCTTTAAAAAATCAAAAAAACTTAAAAAAGTGTTCATTTTTCACCGATTTTTGTCAACAGTCTCTCAGCCATGGCTCTTCCAGTTTTCGAGGTAATTCGCGACCAGGAATTTCAACTCTATCTTCATAAATGCATGAATCCCACAAATAAAATTCTTGACAAATTCCTATTCAGACTGTTTGGAATTATTATAGGGAGCTGTTAATACTAAAAGACGGAGGGGAGATCGCACTGGACTGGGCAGAAGAGAATTGCTCTCAAACGTCGCCAATTGTCATTATTTTGCCTGGATTAACTGGCGCCAGTAGAGCTGAATATATAAGGAGTCTAATTATAGCAGCAAAAAGAATTGGAATGAGATGTGTTATTTTTAATAATCGTGGACTGGGTGGTGTTGATTTGAAGGTAATGTGTCCCCTACAGTGTTCCAAGAATATCTCGAAAGCTATTAAATTGAGAAAAAATTATTACAGAATCATATTTGTAGGACACAAAATTGTCCATAAAATCCTCTCCTGTCACATTTTTCTGAACACAATATCCCTCGAAATATTCATGAACATATTCAACACTCACTTTCGGAAGGAGATCATAGAATATTTGATGCACATTATTTTGTAGCAGACTTTGTCGAAAAGAGCCTATGAGAAGATTTTTAGCATTTACAAGGCCTCAAAATAAATTTTTCTAAAGACTTAAGTTTCAGAAAATTTATCACTGAGACGTTGAAGTTTCAAATTTAACAATTGCTCCATTCCTCAACTGGATGAAAATGATCCGGTTGATCCTATTACACAAAAAGTGACACGTATACTTCCAAATCGCGAAAACCAAACAAAATTTGTGTTCTATTGAATCCAATAAAGGATTCAGATTATCTGGATTATTTAGACATGTCGATCTTTTTTTCAATTTACTCTTACTGTTGAAAGAATCACAGAGAAAACATGTGCGCAGCATACATAGAACAAGTTATTTCGATAGTACAGGGTGACGGCAGCATCCACCTAACAAATTTTCGGGATTGGGAAAATAAAATATAACAATTCCAGTGGTGCCAAAATTAACCAAATCGGGGAATAACTATCTGAATAGTGACGAATGGATTTTTTCTGCGATTTTGGGAATTGCTCCATCCGGTGTCGCTAAAAGTGTCGCATTCAATATCTGCTCAATTCTTCCATTCAATATCACTAGATTGTCGCATTTAATATCGCTTTGAGTATAGCATCAGCTGTCGCAACAATAAGAAATTTCTCATGGCTTATAGTCGTAATCAATTTTTTTTTCCATCCGATTGCATTAATTCTCTCAGTATTAGAATTGTCACTGTTGATTCTAGGATCGAACATCTCAAATTCTATGAGAAACAGAAAAATTTCGCTGTATTTTTCCTGCAGCCTAGTTTTCTTCTACAAAATAGGTCTAAATGATAGATTTGAATGATTGCATTTCTCGATCTCCCTTGCATATCGAGTTATTTCATAAAAATCTCCAAAAAAACTTCATTCCATCATCAACTGATCGATCTTGAAATAAAATGCCCATTTATGATTGCAGACACCCAGATTATACTGTGCATCTAATTACGAAGATTTAATTGAAGTGATTGACCACGTGAAAAAATTACACCCAGATGTACCTCTTGGAGCAACTGGAATTTCTTTGGGCGGGTAAATTTCATTCTTATTTCATTTTCACGACATTTTTTCCTTAATTTTCGATTGAGAAAAAATTGGTTGCAGCTTAATTTTAGGTAATTACTTGGCACGAGAAAGAACAAATGCAGCCAGACAATTGCAAGCAGCATTTCTTATTTCTGTACCATGGAATGTTGCTGAAGCAGCTAAACACTTCGAAAAACCCTATCTGAATCGTATGATGAATGGATATCTTGCTAATAATCTTTGCAAAAATATTAAAAAAATTATGTCATCCAAACACTTAAAATTTGAGGACATAAATTTGGATACTGTCCTCCAGGTAATTATTGATAAAATTAACTTCATGGAATTGTGAAAAATATTTTCATTCAGTCTAATTAAAATATTTTTACTTCAAAGAGCAGAACGGTTAGAGAATTCGATATAAAGTTCACCACTAAACACTTTGGCTATAAGAACGTGGATGATTATTACGAAGATGCAACGCTTCATAAAAAACTTCACCTCATCGAAGTTCCACTTTTTTGTCTGAGTGCAGCTGATGACCCAATGCAACCAATTGAAGGTTCATTTTAATAATAATAAAGTGACAAAGCTAAATTCTGGCAATAACAAAAAAGATTCATTGACAAAAGCCTTCAATCAGTCGCGAAAAATTTCGGAAGTTTCTTTGATTCCGAAATATTCAATGAAAAATGCTTCCACGAAACAATACAAAATGAATCCATGTTTCCTGGCTGTTGGCTTTTGACTCAAAAGTATTGAATCTTATCTTAAAAACAAATTGATTGAGAATTTTCCTCTTGCGAAGCCTTATCGCTAAAAATATTGTCAGTTTACAATGGTAGAGGCATTCAGAAATACATAATAATTACTAGCACATGTACTGTGGAGGACCCAGATACCAGGCACTTAAGAGATAGCACCACTATAAAAGTCTAGTTTCTCTGACAATTTCTCTTGACTAAAAAAAAAGGTAACAGAAAGATAATATCCGGGGAAGTTAATGAGCACATATGCGAGTATTAAATCAAAAATTGTCATCGACGAATACTGAATAATAGTGACGCCAGAGCCATCCGAATGCTCATCGATCACACAAAAGTAAATATTTTTTAAAATCTCCATAAACGTATAGCCTAAGTGATATATTCTTTCTTTCTACATTCGTATTCGCTCTAGTTAGACCCCGTGCCACGGAACCTCTCAGATTTGATAAAAATGATTTTGGTGGAATTATGCTATAATTGTCGACGATAATCTTTTGTTTAATACTTGAATATATGCGTAATAACTTCCTCCATTATTATTATTTTATCATCTTTTTTGTTCATCCAAAAAATATTAAAAAGCTTGGCTTTTATAGTGCTGCTCCCTCTTGAGGAAATAATACTAGTATGGAGAGGCTCATAATTAGATTATTGGAATAATGACCAATTTGAATGAAGTAAATGCAACATTTTGCTCGGTTCACTCGAAAAATTTTTAAGTATTAGGATATTAATAATTTTCGTTGAATACTAAGTTCGGGCCTCTGTTTTCTGGTATCGAGACCACTCCGGGTACTAGGCTCTCTATGGTAATTGACGTTTCGATTCCTCTTTATTGTAATCACATATCGTCCAATGAAATATTCACAAAAGGACTATAACTTAGAAATGATGTGTTTCAATTGAACATTCGATGCGCTCTGTACTGATTCGTATCGAAGAATATCGTGTAATATTGTGATCACTTTAAAGAAGAACACTACGGAAATTTCCAATTATTCTTCATTTCCGAGATATTTGAAATCCCCCTAATAATTATGATTTTTATTTCACAGTGATACCGTTGAAAGAAGCTAGTCAATCAAAGAATGTTGCTATCTTGGTAACAGCACGAGGTGGTCATATCGGTTTTCTGGAAGGACTCTGGCCAAAGAATCATGAGACATATATGGGAAAATTATTTGCACAGTACTTCGAAAATGTTTTTATAAAATTCGACAAATCTCTTTTTTCATAAAGAAAATTTATAATTTTTTTTACTCTTCAAATTTAGCTCTTAGTGAAAATAAACATCAATCACTACGATAATTCACCACAAGCACTAATAACCACTTTTTGCGATGGTGTACCAGTTTTACTACCAAATTTTTCAATTTTTTTAACAACATCTAATCCACTGAGTACATGACCAAATACAACGTGTTTACCATCCAACCAATCAGTCCGTGCTGTGCATAAAAAAAATTGTGAACCATTTGTATTTGGACCGGAATTAGCCATCGATAGAATTCCAGGACCAACATGTTTCAATTCAAAATTTTCATCGTCAAATTTATTACCATAAATTGATTTACCACCCGTACCATTGTGATTTGTGAAATCACCACCTTGACACATCTATATTAATTTATTAAGGATTTCAATCATTAATTAAAAATATTCCATATAAAAATAAAAGTTGTAGAAATTAAGAATCAATCTTTCGTGAAATCGAGAGGAACTTTAAGAATAGTTTTTTTCTTAATGAAATATTAATATCAAATTGAAAAATTAACGTGGTTAACGTGTAACTGATTACTCTGAATCAGCAGCAGAGTTCATTTGCTCCTTTAATTTAAAAGAAAGCCATGAAAAATAAATATATCAATCATAAAAAATGTGTTTCTTTCTTTTCGTTATTAATTAATCTCTGATACTTTCAAGATAGATGTATGATATATGTTCCGATAGCTAAATAAAATTTCGAGCCTGCAAGTTCAAATTTTCGAACTTTGAGGCTTAGAATTTAAACATGAGAAACACATGAATCACCTTAAATACCGAATCCCGAAAAAATAGCCACTGTCGGATGCGTGGTTACATCGCCAAATGTGTGTGAAGGAGGAAGAGGGGGAGGGGCTGTATTGCGTGGTCTATTTTGACCTGGGGTCATTTTTCAGCTGTCCTAGAAAAAAGCATTTTCTGATAATATCAAAGGATACAAAGTCGGGTATGATTCGATGAAATGTGCTTCCCTGATATCCATATCCTTTTTCATGTGTACATAAACACCGAAAATTTTCTGCAGTTTTTGGAACAATATCAGCTCTCACCATCATGATAATCCTTCCAAGTTCGTGTTTACCAACAGCTATATCAAAGTAAACCTGAGGATTACGTTTTTCTTTTATTGTTGCAGGTATTTCTGATTTTCCATTCTCTTCTGTATCAAGTGTCTCGCCAGCATGCTCTTGTAGCCACAAATCATCTGCCCAGACTGGTTTCGAGGAGCCTTCTTTGATTCTCTGAGGTTTGGCAATGTTTACCCTTATTGTTCTCCCGAATAATTCGGAATCATTCTGAAATTATAATGCAGTAAAATGAGAAAACAATCAACAAATTGTGGTGAATCTGCATAAAATTGAAGGGGAATAATTCCCGTCTGATTATTATGGGAACATTTCAGAATATTCCGAATTGAAAAGACACGTTGATTGAGAAATAAATTGAAAAATACATTTTTGATTTTTTGTATAGACTATTTTTTCCTTGTCTATTCTTTCCGGTCTGTTTTTCCCAAGGCCTATTTTTTCCGCCTACCTCTATGAATCAACCAATGAATTTCGGTTTGCAAACAGGTTGAATCACATGCTTACAATAGCTTATAACTACTCACCATATTATCAATAGCAGCCAAGGCATCCTCCGCCAATTCAAACTCAATAAATGCAAAACCTCTGTGTTTCTCTGACTCATAATCAAGTGGTATTTGTACATCTACAATTTCACCAAATGGAATGAATGCAGCATTGAGTATTTTCTCATCCACTTCTTCGGCAAGCCCCCCTATACAATAAAGTTCATTGATCAATGAGAATGTATCATCAGTTTATTCAATTCTAGTATATCAATACTGAATAGACAGCTAATGAACGAGAAACATTAGATTTGGAATCGATTCAGTAGTGAAGAGGTAAAACCGAATATTTCTACTTTTTTTGATATTCATTTTTGTAGAACATCCCCTAAACTAAGCGAGATCACGTGATCTTGTCTCAAATCGTTGATGCAGTTCGTGAAATTCTCTACTAAAAAAGGATTCGTCACAGTCTCATTTAGTTTCCAATCCAAGATATTCTCTAAGACAGATCGGGGAAAAAATGGATTTATCCTGTGTTACCTCTTCGCTATCTCCGCGTCCTTTTCCCATTGACAATCTTAAAAAAGAAAAGAAAATTCTTTCAAGGAAAATTCAAAAAATTGTAAACAAGTCAGAGCACTCATTTTCTTCGTAAAAAGTGAAAAATAATAAAAATGTATTAAAAACCAGAATTTTTCCAACTCATTCCATTCCAAGATAAACATTGAAACAATAATTACATACCCACATAAATTGTTCTCTTGGTATTATTCATTTTACAGGATATACAAGTACGGAAATATCGATTATGATTGAAGTTTTTAAAATAATGTATACAATGTTGTTTACCACATACGTGTTTATTTGAACTGAGTTACTGGAACTTTGTTCTAGGTTAAGTGCAGGTTACTCACCAAGTCGCGTGTGGATGCGCCAGAATTTGTTAGAAATGTAGCCAGAGCATCGTTCAAATGAAATGCGCCATTATTTGAATTCTACTTCTTTGAAATTTCAAAAGTGTAACATCTCATAGTCTTACTTTTGGACTAATAAGTGGAGATACGCCCCTTTCACTTTAAGGCCACGATTTTTTTGTTGCTTAGCAAACAAACTATACTTTTCCGGATGTAGAACGTCCCTAGTTATAAGATAACTAACTATCCTCAATGCTAAATCGAACCCACTGCCTTCATTGAACATTTCCGAACTTGTTCCAAAAAATGACCCTTCGAAGTAAAGGAACAGGAGATTAATTTATCGACAAAATAATATTAAAGACGGATGTTTTTTATTCTTTGCTATTATGTATGTGTAAATTAATGTGATAATTTGAAAAAATTTGATCTATAATATTTGAGTTGCTCTATACTTTCACGTATATCATCAATAGCTCGATGAGAACGTTGTTTTTGTGGTGCCATCGTCTCAATGGGAGAATTCCATCGTCTGGAAAAAAAATTAAATTATTACTTCTTCCAGTTCAAGCGAAAAATAGATATCATCTGTGTGACAGTTTTTTTTTTTTATAAATTCCAGAAATTAAAGTTCTTAGGTGACGAACTTTCTACGCACCGACAAATCACGAACGTGATAATTTAATTCTGGAGTGCAATATCAATTCAGTGTTGGAATTTAGGATATTTGCAATATGATTGATGAGCATCACGAAACAAGCAGGAGCCCCACTACTTGTGCGTAATTTGGTGACCCCATTATTCATGTGATATTTATTATTCTGCCAATAAGATTGGCGGGATGCTTGCGAATTGAATTTTATGACTTATCAATGATAGTCGGAAATATAATGAAGAACATGAAAATTCTTAATAAATTTTCATTTATAACAATGTGTAAATTGAACTTGTAGGAAAACTGCCGAATATTTATTTTAGTTGATGGATATAGTATATTTTATTTGTCATTAAGGGATGATTTCTACTTGTTTGATTGAATTGTTTAGCTTCTTTCACAAGTAATTTCAGCCTCAGGAGAAATTTTCTTAGAAATGCACTAGAAAAAGAATCAGAAATAATTACCTAACAAGCTCACTGACTGTCGAAACATCAATAATTCTATAATGAAGATATTCATCAACGATTGGCATGTATCTCCTCAGAAAAAGTCGATCCATATAAATCGAATTACCAGCTAATGGACAGCATTTTTCTGGTATATATTGTTTCAGAAATTTTAGCAAATGCTGTTCAGCAATTTCCAACGTTATGGTACTCTTCTTGCATGCGTCGATCAGACCACTCTATCATAAAGAAAAAGCAAAAACAACAAATATTTTTCATCAAAAATGATTAATGTTTACTTAAAAATATGAAATTATTCCAGGAACTCTTGTTTCTCTCGTCTGATTAAGGGAGCCATTTTTTCCATATGAATCGCAACTCTCATTCATAATTTTGTAACTTTTCTTTTTCATGCTATCAACGTTTTATCATTTCCTTTTCCGTTAAACTGTTCAACTTCAAACACTAATAAATTCGCAATCAATAAATCAATCTATCAAACGAAAAGAATGACAACATTTATTTCCAATACTGAAAAAATTGACATTCCAAAAATTACTACAAATTTTCAATTGTTTTTATAAAAATTAGGAAGAACTTTGTACTCACAAGCTCATGAGTTGTTTTGCACCATTCACCCATATTACTTAAAACTGTTTCTGGCTGATTTATTATCAAATGAAAATCAGTACTTTTTACATTCAAGTGTTCATCTGTTACTAAACAAGCGATTTCGAGTATATGATCCTTGAAAACATCTAATCCGCTCATCTGTGAATATGAAATTGTTGAATTACTTCTACTGTCAGACCAGATTTTCTTGAATATTGGGCTGAACTTTTCTTGAATACTAGGTCGTTCTAAGTGACATTACTATTTCCTATCGAATAGTCCAATACTTCCACTGAAAGAAAAAGAAGAAAAATTGCTCCAGAATAAGGTAATTATCAAAATTCTTCAGTTTCCGTTTGATGCTCAGATATTTAATAAAAACTGATATGATATAGTGAAATTACCCCCTTCCTTAATATTAAAAAAATGACTATAACTTTTATCTTGTATATCTTCAAATGGAAGAGTTCCACGAGAACTCATCAAAAAACCTATTCTGTAGCTACTGGATTTGAAGATATTTAACTAAAACTGTAATTCCAATATCAAGTTCAATCATTTTCGTTTTTAACAAGGTTTGTAAATTATTCAACAATGAATCTACCTCCATATCCATCCAGACAATACTCTGATTCGCATTAGAAGCCATTCCACGATTACTTTGGAAACCTGTTGAAATAAATAAACAATTAAATATTGCCACATTAATTCTATTCATTTCCACTAATTTCTTACTTCTTTTCAGAACGAATTCATGCTTTCCATTAATAGAAATGCCAGTTTCACCATGTTTATACAGGTTATATGCTCGTGGACATAAAATAAAATCGTTGAATATTACACCCGCATTAATCACGAACTTTCTTAACATTTTGATACAGACATGAAATTAAAAGATAACCAATGAAATATTTAAAAAATAAAATTAACTAAAATTAATGTACCAATAAGTTTCCCGCTTTTCCAAATCCTCTGACAGAACCACACTGTCCAACTATTGGAACAACAATGAAATCTTCCACTAGCCTCTATCGATAAAGAAGACTTTCTTCTGTAACCGTGGAGTGATTGGCTGCTTGAAGCAATCGTGAGGTTGGCGAATCTAGATAAGTAGATTTGAATTCGCTAGTCGCTAATTTTTTATTCTAGAGAGAAAAAAGAAATGTCAGTCAATTTCTTTCAGAAATCAAAAGAGCTCTAATGAAGTCCTCTGCAAAAATTTATTTATCCTTCATTAATTCCAAAATATTCTTCAGAAACAAATTCTACCGCAATTCATCTAATTTTAGGATCTACCTACCAACTCGAGAAATATCTTCAGAACCATCAGTTTCAGCAAAATTTTTTAGTGAATAATTTCTGCAGTCTATAAAATTCTCTGCACCAATGATCCGTACAAAAAGGTTCTTCTCTCCTCTAGATCCCCAAAAAAACCATATCAAACGAACACAAAATCATCTGATTCCTCGACAATCTGAAATATTCATCTGAATTCTCTGTTCGCATTGGCCCCTATCAATCTCTCTAGAACTCAAAAAATTTTCAAAACACTCCCATTGGTCTGTGACCTACCATCGAACGGAAACAGAGATAATCTCCAACAAATCCACACATCAATAAAGTAAATTATCTACAGCACAATTTTCTCAACAACGTGAAGTTGTCGCTGTGTGATATATTTTTTTTTTACTTTATCATTGTATGAGTGAAATGTATACGTGTGCAGAAAATCGCGGTGCTAGTGGGTGCGAGCCTGTTGCCAAGTTATTGATCCTCCTTGGCTTTCCACGATTAAACAACACTGCATTGCTGTCATCTACCAAAACAGTCGTGCCACGGTCGTGCTTTATGTCGGAGTGTTTAATGAAAATTTTTCGACCGAAAGTTATTTCTTTTTTTTTCTCTTTTGAATAATGAGAAGCAATAATTGAGTATAAAAAAGAAAATCATACGAATCATTGACACTTGAGCTTTTATTTTATCAAACAATTAATCATTATTAATTGACTAAATTTTGAAAAAAAGGCAACGGCTTGTGGCGTGATACGACGTTACGATAAAAATGTAGATTTTTTTTTTTTTTCAAGTGACTAATTTTGGGGTGAGGTTCATTTATTTAAGAGAAGAAGAAAGAATCTTAGCAGAAGATTTATGTGAAATCAACGATGATTGACGTTAACATATCGTTAACTAAAAATCCGGATAATTGATGACAAAAGAAAGAGGAAAATGTTGGAAGGTTTATGATAGAATTTGATAATTTTAATGTGAAAATTAAGTCAAATTCATTCCCTCAAATTCCCGCTTTAATCCTCCTTTTGTGTTATTTTTTAATTGAAAAAAAAAAAAATTCAACGAGATGAAGAAGTTCACCATCAAAGGTGTACTTGACGGTTTCCGATCGTCTGTAGCTCAACAGGTTAAGCAAGATCAAGAAATAATTGAAAATCTCCGACCAGAGCATTTTCAAGTTAAAAAAGTGAGTAACAATTAATGTTAGTTCTTCATTACTATGATTCGGAAATTTTCAAATGTTTTCGGGTAATCATGGAGGTTTTTCGAGTTTCCGTGTCAATTGGCAGCCGAGTCCACATGGAATGTGCTCGTCCAACGAATCAGATTCGAGAACACTCGTAACCTTCAGTCGAGTGTACTTCATAGATTTGAATTTGAGCTTTTGCGAAGATTTTTGGATATTTTCCGAATGATTCGAAGAGCCTTGGAGAGTTTTGGGATAACTTACTGAACGAAAATAATTGACAGCTTTGGAATAATGAGATTTTGAAAATATTTTATGGAATATTTTGTTGATATCTCAGAAAATTGACTTTATAAGGATTCACCAGAAGAGATTTTTCATGGAAAATTTAAATTTCTACAAGAATATAGTTACAACGAATTTTGATAAATTCAATATTTTCGGAGATTTAAAAGGAATACAGCAAATTTGTTGAATCGTTCAAATAGTGAAAGTTCGGAGATTTTAATTGGAGGAATTAGTGAATATCTCTGGAACGAACGGTTTAGGAAATTTTTTTTCCCAGAACGTTTTCTTCTGCAGAATTCATAGATCCGCAAAATATATCTTTTGGAAAATTTTTTATTAATTCATATTTTTCAAAAAATTTGTGTGTCGGGATTTTTCGAAGAATTGGAATGTCACAAGTTTATGTCTAGAGACATTTGTACATATTTTGAGAATAAGTGGGTTCAGTATGATTCATTGACCAAATTTCGTTGTGGAAAAATTCAATTTTCCCAAAAAAGTCTCTTCTCAATGTACCATAAATCCAATGCTTACAGAGATTTCAGCAGTGAAATAGAATTGTTTGGAGTAGTCTCGTATTTGGTCTATTTAGAATTTTTTTCTTTGAGAAATATTCAAATTAAAGTTGTTCATCGAGAGAATTGGTAATTCATCCAAGAAAAATTGCATTGTACTATCATTTATTTGCTTGAATTTCTTGATTTTTCCAATGAAACCATGAGAATTTCCACAATTTTGATTTCCAAGGATTAATTGCAAAACAGAAATTAATTAGAAACAAAGCACGAGTCTTATCAAACTCCAGATTTTTTACATTCCATTTTATAAACTTAATAAAACTACCGAAAATTTCATAGGGACCTTTCCTGTGTGAATAAAGAAAACTTGCAGAAAATATCCTAATGAAGTCTCGTATCTCGATGAAATTTCGGAGTATTCTGACGAAACTGCGAATCAAAATTCAAATGCAATAATTGAATAGTTCTATTTAATTTCAATTTTCCAGAGGCGTTATTTTTGCCATGAATATCACCATTTCCTTTGAAAGAAATCCTAACGAAAAATTCTGTCTCTTCATTATTTCTTTTGCTAAATACAAAAAATATAAACGTGAAATCCCATGTCTTCTATTCCCCTTTTTAAAATGTATTACCCCATTCTTCATATTACTCAAAAATCCACGACATTGACATTCACCTTTAAAAATAGGTAGAAACTAAAGTTGATCATACCTCGTCTAACCAGATTAAATAATCGGATTAGAAATGTTTGAATATTCAAAAGATCAAGGCACTGAGAATTCGCTAAAGTCAAAGCAAGAAAAATGAAGGAAGAAAATGATATTGAAGAAAGAATTCAAACAGAAAGGTAGACCGCTGGTATTTCGTCGAGGCTGTCAGCGAAATGGTAACCAGCCACGATAAACTTCTCTTCTTTACTGTCCATTCATAATCATTTGACAGTTCAGTCGATATTGTGCTATTCCATTTCGTTTCTATTATTCAAGACGTTTGAAGAAAAAAAAAATTTTAAAAAAAGCTGTGAAAAACTTGAGGGAAAAAGGGGTAATTTTCTGCTATTAATTACATATAAAAGTATTTTACTGTTAAAGTACGAAAGAGTTTTCTCTTGCTGGGGAATATACGCTTACCACCCATGTTTAATATAAGGAAAAACGTACACATCATGAGATGTAGAGAGATCTTGTTTTTCCTGCTCATTTGCCACACTGATTCTCAGGAAAAAACTGACTTGTTTTACTTTCCTAAATATGAAATATACTCTTCATTTTGAAAAAATATGTTACAGACAGTCAGGCATGGATTTCCACATCAGCCAACAGCCATTGCTTTTGATCCTGTACAAAGACTGCTCGCAATTGGCTCAAAAACTGGATCACTGAGAATGTATCCTTTTTCACACAGAATTACATTATTCATTATACTACTGCTATATATTCATTTTTTTCATCATCTTTCTTACTGCTTTAATTTTCACTTGCAATTCATCTTTGTCTCTTCTCTCTACGCTCCACCATTTCTCTCGGCGAGTTTTTGAATGGAGAAAAAGATGAAAAATTTACGGCCAATTATCACACCAGTATTTCCCTTGACCTTGAATATAAAAAACGATGAAATAAAAATATAAAGTTTGGGAAGACCAGGAGTCGATGTTCACGTCAAACACGAGGGTGGTGCAGCTGTTCTACAACTACAGTTTCTCATAAATGAGGGCGCCCTAGTTTCAATTACCGCTGATGATACACTACATCTATGGAATTTTCGACAAAAAATTCCACAGGTCGTGCAGAGCCTCAAATTTCAACGTGAGAGGTAATGTGAATTCGTTTGATTATTTGTAGCTACTCATAGGTAAAGAAAAGGAGAAATTGGATATTGGTGAAGAGGAAAAGACGGATGCTTTCAATTTTCGTTTTGATGTATTTTTTTACCTATATTCAGACTTTGGTTGGCAAATGTTTCAAAATTAATTTAAAAAATACAAATAAGTACCAAAAATTGATGAGTGCATGACACAAAGATATTCTACAATGACTAGGAACGTTATTTCATCGGGTGTTGAATTAAGAACTACAGTCGAGTTTCGCTATACTCCTATGGATTTTCTCAGAGTATATCCAGAGCTTCCCTCAACACAGATTTAGTTTTTATTCGCTTTGTGGCACTGCAAAGAACAGACAAGTCAGACATTCGAGTAAAAGATTGGAGAACCCACCCAATTGCACGGTAGAGTCAGACATAGATCAACGGCGATCTTGTGGATCTGAGCAATCCCCATCTCTATTAACGTGAACAATGTTCAGCTTTAATCCGTTCATCTGGGTTAGTCACAGTTCGACGGTAATGATTATGGACTCTCGATATTATCCTTGTCAAAAAAAAACTGTATCAACAACGTTTGTTGATAATATGAGAGTGCATAGACAATTTTTAATGTAATTGAAACTCGAAATTGCAAGATCTTGGAAGAATTTTATTGAAAAGAAAAATTCGATTCTAATTTTACAGGAAACAAGTGAATAATAGTATTGCTTTTCAACTGATATAGCTTTTTCTGCTAATACATCAGCAATATGCTCCCGAATGGAAGTGATACAACTTTTTTGTAACCATTATGAAAATATCGAATTTTGAAAAATTCATTAAACCGGCAATAACTCAAGAACTAATCATGCAAATCAGCTAAAAATTGACAGCCATCTAACTGATACAACTCTCGAAATAATATTTAAGTATAAATAACATCAGTTGAATAGAATCCAGAAATTCTATTGAAAACTGATTTCCGAAAAATGGACATGTCTCAAAAAGTATCGATCGGATTTTTTTCAAATAAAGCTTAAAAAACAGAGTTCGTCGAGAGGAAGTCTTCCACATAATATTAAATTTTTCTAGGGAACCGTTTTGCTGTAATTGAGACTTTCATGCACACACAAACACACACATACACAGATTTGCGCTAAAAATATGACTTTCTCTCTATTTAGAGCATTTTAAGTATCTTCTATTAATAAAATTACAATCGAAAATTCTGATGATCAAATAGCTTCCGTCTGGAAGGAGAAAAGGAAGAATGATTCGTAAAACGGCTCTCATAACGAAAATCCAGAATTTTCATACTAGGATAGTATCTCCCATCTAGAATCCACTTTCACTGTGTCCCTCGTCTATGGACAGAATTGATTGATTTTCACACCTCTGTCGGTAACGCAAAATTAAAGACGATTCTTTCGGCAAGTAGCTGAGATTCTCATTATAATGAAAAATTGAAACTATGATTATGATCTTAGTAGAATTTTTATATGGGACTTCAAAAGAATTCATTCCTGTAAGGCGAGTCTTCATGAATTTTGAATTGCTGTAGGAAAAGCTACGGCGTAGTCTGTCTATAGATACTTGAATGACTGAAAAAGTAATATGTAAAAATAATGACGTTTGTAGTGATTATACTCTATAATTCGGCTTCTAGATAATACTTAAAATTTCATTTTCGATTCAGGAAAAATCTTTTGCTTTAGTGACCTTTCTTAGTGGGATTTGCAATATTTCATGAGTCCACACGTATGAAAATTTTTGATGACTGGCGTAGAAAAATCTGTAGACGTGGCCATAAAAATGTTCCTATATTTCCTGTGGAAGCTTCATGTTTTTTTCAGACCCCTATTCATAGACATGGTTATAGAGGGTGTCAAAGACTCATATTTTCATAGACACGGCCATAGACAAGGTTATAAACTCGACGAGTTTGGTTCTGCCATTTTCTACACATATTTTTCATTTCTATTCACAGTAACAACATGAAAGTAAAATAAACTTATGATATAGAAAAGAAAATATGAGTTCATTACAATGTCAACAGATAAGTTTCAGAGAGAACCAAGTATTTGCAGCGGAAAATCTATGGGCTCAGTTATGGCCACTTCTAAATATTTTCCGAAGCAGCATCATCGAAAATTTTGTATGCACTGTAGGAGGGTGCATGACCAGAGGTCACTGAAGAATAAGCAATTCTCGTGATTCAAGAGTTAACTGTTGGGAAATATATATAGGTCAAATCGCAGAGGCTATAATTGTCACTAGTGACACAATTGAATCATAAAGGCCCTTTTCAGAAGAATAAATTCTTATGAAAAATGCGATAGAAAATACTATTGTGAAGAAATTATAATCAAAGTTTCAATTTTTCCACGTCGTGAGAATCTCAACAATTCACCGTCGGAATCATCGATCATTCTGCATGAGGAATGAAAATGCGAAATATTCAGGGATTCTGTCCATGGACGAGTGTCATAGCGAAAGTGTCATGACATTTGTCCTATGTGATATCTTTTTGTATAACTCTAGTAGTTTGAACAAATAGGAAGAATATTTATATGGTTCTATTCAATGCGCTTTTATACCCTCTTAACATTTGTTTCAATTTTGCAGAGGGATTCATTGAATTCAATGGTTTTTACACTTTCGAACCGTTTTTCTACCATTTTTCATTAGTTTATCAAATTCATGTATGTCAAAGTAGCAATGTATTGAAATGAAACAGTACTTCATCATGAATTCATTTCTAACTAATATAGAGGATTACTGTTTCCATTCCGTCCAAGATGAGCGCAAGTTTTTCCTTCAATATTGGCTGAACATTGGTTTGGCGTTTGAATATGATATCCCTCATAAGAATTCATTCCATAGAAAATCCTTATTTACTTGTAAAAAAAATCCTCATTATTTGCGAAACATTTCCTGTTAGCATGGTAATCCTCTGAGGTGAATTCGCCGCTCTCCATTATCTTGCGCATGAATTACGATTAGTTTTCCTCACCCTGGCGTCCGATGGGCGACTCACCTCAGAGGGTCAGTGCTTCTTGTATGGGAAATTCAATGATTGTGGGATTATGTTATTGCTATACTTTACATCAACGTGTCATAAGAATAATCATGTTTTCTCTTAGCGGAAATATTTTCACTGACTCATAATAAGTGAGTAATACCTGCATAATAAGATCGTAATAACTGAGATCATGTCATGATGGAGAGTCATAACTTTCTGTCTTAGAAAAGTGCGAAAATGCATCTATTTTGGTTATTGACAAGTGTGATGATGAATTCGCTATGACAACTTTCGTACCTGCATCGCATTGGGTTAATTAGAAACGGAGATGTTCTCGTAAAAATAGAAATATAATCATGGAAATTCGCCATGAAATATGAAAAATATAATTTTTTTATTTTTTTTAATCAAAAAAATTTCGTTTACCAGAAGTAACATCTCGAATATTTAATTTCATACAACTTTGTAAATTGGTTATTCCGCCTATCTTTTTGCATTTTTTTTAATATGAAAAGGACGAATAGAATTGGTGGGCTAGATTGATGTCAGCATTGTATGCTCATGGCTGACCAATAGCCACGCTAACCACTGAACAGTAGCTTTTTCGAGCCGTATCTGCTTCGTGCAACATCCGATCAGCGCTGTTAACACACGAGTTACAAGAACTACTTCCAGACAACTCTCCCATGATGTCCTCGATTGTTCAAACTTACCTTTCCCCATTCCGTATTTTTATTTTTCTCCTCTCTTTTTTATTCCATTCCCGCAGATGAAGGGAAAAAGAACTTCTCTGTATCTGAAGTCAATGAAAATCAATTAAGGCTTTTTTTCTATTCTCTCGAAGGAATTCGTATTGTCGTAACTAAGTTAAAAGACAAGATTAATCAATTTCATTGAGGCCGCAAAGAAAAAAGGATTTTCACTGTTTTCTATCGCTTGAATATTGCATTATTTCGAAATAAGTGCGGAACAATATGAATTGATTTACGGTGATCTTACTACTTCATGGAGTTTTTATTGGATATGTCAGAATTCGAGGTAGATTGGAAAAATTCCTTTTATTTCAGCTCTTATTCTCTCTTGTAGAAAATTTACCTATAAAAATATCCATATTTCTTGCAGATTATGTGATTTTCAATGAAATCGGATAATAAGATAATAAAACACTTCTCGAAAATCAGTTTTCAATGGAATTTCTGGAAACTATTGAACTGATGTTATTCATACTCATATATTATCTCGAGAGTGTATCAGTTACATGCGTGTCAATCTTGAACTTATATGCATGATTAGTTCTCAAGTTATTATCGTTTCAGTGAATTTTTCAAAATTTGATATTTTGATGATGGTTTCACAAAAGTTGTGTCACTTTCATTCGGAAACATATTGCTAAAGCATCAGCAGAAAAAGCTATATCAGTCGGAAAGCAATACTATTATGTGTTTTGTCATGTGTTTCGAAATTACAATCCTTTTCCAAGAAACGAAAATTTTAAAGTGAGACACTCGAGCATGCTGCACAGTATCTCCAAAATTTATTGCTGGTCCACAGAAAACATGGGAACGCAACTCGAAATGTTTCCTAAAAATCTCATCATTTGTTCAATATTTTAAATATTTTTCGTCAATTGAGTCGCGTTAACACTACTGATATTCTTCTATAAATTATCAAAGAAAAAATGATTTCAAAGAAAGTATGAAGGTAAACCGTTTTGTTGAGTATCTTGAAATCATTGAGAGATATGGAAATTTTTCTAAAACCCTTCTATTCAGCTCTCATTGTCCCCTCCATGAAGGTATTAGGGATAGTTTTTGTATCCATTTCAGATTTTGAGATATTCGCCAATAACCTACTATCCACTAATAAAACAAGAGAATTTACTAAACCCACTAAAGCACTTTCTACAAAATACCGCAGAATCTATACTAGATACCAGACTCCATTACGACCTTTTCATAGCTTCAACTTCTTCATGAAAAAATGATATCCATAAAAATTTTCGTACCTCCCATCAATTCTCAGCTATTCTCTGAAACCCCACTTTCATACCAACTTAATTCACTTTATCCTCGAGGATGTTCCAATTACCCTGTCCCTCCTCCACAACTCTTCACATGCGTTACTTCACTTTCATCTACTTGCAAATATGGGGAATATTTCGAAAATTTCCATGTACGTGCATCAATTAGCTTTCGGTCTCTGACAGTTGTTACCTGGGGCTTCTCTTTATAGTACAGCATATCAACCACACAGCACTATATTGCACTCCTAACCGCTAGCATTGATTTGTTCGGCCGAAAAGTAGTTGAGTAGGTGAATATATTCACATTGCCGTAAATCAATTTTTCTCCAGTTTTTTTTTATCTATCCAAAGGAATCACTCTTTTAAATTTTCCTTTCTCTTTTCTCTACAATTTTAACAACTTTTATTCCTTTTCATCGTTTGCAGTATAACCTCGATGCACCTGCCTCTTCAAAGTAAATGGCTGTACGTTGGCACGGAAAGGGGCAACATCCATGTATTACATATAGAGACCTTCGTTTTATCCGGCTACGTGATCAACTGGAACAAAGCCATAGAAGCGTGAGTATACAACCACCGTGTATATTTTTTTTACTATAACACTGGCTTACTGTTCCACGCATGTTCAACATTATCTCTTATTCGTTGAAGAAAACTAGTCGTCTTTTTCTTCAATCAGCATTACGTAATTTATTTGTGCAGAGCACAGGTCTGATCTTGATCCTCTGTCTTCTCTGTTTCGAAGGAAGAAGTACTCATTGGCAGAAGACCAAAGATGAAATTTTAAATTTCTTATAGTCTCCATCGTGTTTCGTGGCCTCTCTGGACAGTCATTCAAAGTCCTTTGAAGTTTCTGCCATCAGAAACTCGCGTCTCTCACATACTTACTCTTATCGGGAGACGAAAAATGAGAAAAAATTTCATAGTCTTCGATTTAGAGCATTTCGAATTTGAACGCATTCAAGTGACACTGAAAAAGTTTGAATTCATAATTTTTTTTATTTTTTATTTTTCGACGTGAAAAATGTTCCTAAGGCTAAAAAGATGTAAAAAAGTCTTTAAGCCTAAAATAATTTTGGAGGTTCTCATATAAAATGGAATGATTTGGCTATGATTACCCCAAAACTGAATCCCTGCATTGTCCCAGTATTACCAATCGGTAGTGTGTTCCCATCATTTCGGCACTGAAGCAGTCATCTGCCATAACTAATTCAGTAATGATTTCTAGTTTATTATTCAATTGCTATTTATTATTATTATTCCTCTTCATTGAATGTTAGGCACATCTCTTCATTTCTTATATCAATTTCATCAAATTTCGGAGAAGAGTCATTTTGCGAGTTAGCTACCGTTATTGAATCAAATATTACTTTCATTCATGAATTCCTATCGATTCATACCCGAAGAAAGAAATTATGGGCTTAGGATAACTGAAGCCTAGTATGGCTAATTCGAATGAGTAAAAATGATTCTCTCTATGCTTCCTCCCTTCATTGCCGGTCGGGATCAGAAAAGGTGAACCGTTTCATCTCTTGTCTCGATCAGGCCAACTCATGGATAGCGAAAATGCTACGTCTACATCCAGTACGCACTACGCGTAGAGTCTGCATGACGTATTGGACAGAAGTAGGAGAAACGATTCTCGTACTCTTTCTTTTCAACTGCCGATTGAAGTCGGAGAAGGGGAAGCGTTTCACTTTTTCGTCTCAATCGGGCTGATTTGCCCTACTGTGTCTAAAAAGGTTTCACTCCAGATAGTCCTATGCAGAATCCGGAAGGCAAGTTCATGGAATCGTGTCAGATTATCACGGAGAGTAATTCATTGGTGCTGTGGATGAAAAAAGCCTTCTATTTGTGTGGAACATAGGTGCGGTGTTAACCGTCTCTCTTCTTTCCTCTTTGATGAAAAATGCTCGTCGGATTTTGCAGGTTAAAGGAAAAAATTAACACTCAAAAAGAGGCGAAAAGTGTCAAAACATTTTTTTCTTTCATTTTTTTCCTGTGCTTGTATCAAAAGAATAAAATATCACCGGCAATTTTCCGATAAAATGTAGCTCTCCTTTTCCTGTCAAACACAATCCTTTTTTTGTCTATCGCTCTTTCCCCCCTCTTTCTTTCTTTCATAGACGGGAGAGACGAGAGGGAAACCTCCTCCTGTTCCTTCAATTTTCCTTGGCCATGAAATAAAATTTATGGTAAAAATGTCGGAAAAAAATAAAGCTTCTAGTTTTTTTGTTCTCTCCTGCTGGTGAGACACTTTCTACTGGTGATATGAGGGGCTCACATAAAAAAAAAAATTGTATCCTTTGGGGAATGAGAGAAGGGTCGTGAGTTTGAGAACCGGAGATATATTCGTCTTCAATTCCTCATAAAATCTCGGAATCAATGTGAACTAGATTTCTTTTTATATTAATTCATTCTTGCCCACATTTATGGATTTACTGGAACAGGCTTCTCTTGAATTATTTTGAACTCTGTGGGAGATAAGTAACTTCTATAAGAACTTCTCTCAAACAGAGAAAGCTAGGCCTCTAGAAAAGGGTTATTAAGAAAAAATTGATACAGTAGACTCGGATTGAGTGTCCGCCTTCTGAGAATGCTTATACATTGTTAGAAAAAAATTTGAAATTTTTCACGTTTATCGAGAGTCTGTATTAGTATTCAAGATATTCCATGCAGATCAAACGTAAAAATGAATTTCTTTGCATCAACAGCTGACGTTAGTTTTTATTGAATATTTCGAAATACAAAAATATTATCACAAAGGAATCTCTCACCTCCGATTGATTCTGCTATATCGAATAAAAATGCATTTCAGAGTAATAAAACAGAATTATTTACTTTCACAATAGAATCACTTTCTATTGAATATCTCAGACTTTCAAAAGGAACTTGTTGCAAGATTAAATTGACAAATTCTATTCCCCCAGTCAATTCCATTTTTTATTGAATATCTCCAAATCTAAGCGAAATGAAAAGAGTCTGGTAAAAACATTTCCTGTAACTATTATCTCCCTCTAGGAAAAAATGTACCTGCCAAATAAAATCAATTCATTGTGTTTTCACATTTCACTGTTGAAATAATTACGTAATGGGAATTAACGTCGACTACACTCGCAATCATAGCTAATAGCCAATTAAATCGACAACTCGAGGCAACTCCCTACTTCTCTCTAATTCTTCGGATTTTGGAGTTATTCCATTCCAATACGAACATTTATTCAATTACTTACATTTAAATTCATTGTAGGGTAGAATTTCCACATAACACAAAGTACTGTACTAAATAGTAGGTATGGATAGGTGTTAGTGGGGTGATTTATTTTGTCGCTTGGAGAAACATTGAACCTCATGGACCGTTGGACACCCTTTTGCCGCACTCGATACCAGACACTTTGACGTGTTTCGTTGTTCATTTTTTATCTTCTTCCGTTAATTTTTTTTGCCTCCCTCTTTTCTTTGAAATAACAGCAGTTAGAGAAAAAAAGAACAAGTGCAGTGGAGAAAAATATTTATTCTTTTCAGGCAGCAATATAGTTGAAGGCATTCCAATTTTAGAACTGTTCTTCATATGTTTCAAGTCAAGTTTTTTTGTCTCTCATTTTGCATTTACCGACAACTGACTATAGCAAGAAATAGTTATCACTGTGTAATTCACAATACTAAAATACAAGGAATGGACATTCATTTGAGGCAAATATATTTATTTGATGGAGAATATATTTTTTTCATTAGCGCTATTCGCGAGAGTCGCAAAGTTCGATAATTACGTTAAGGTTTTAGGTCAAATACATTTCTGCAATAATATTTCCGATAATTTTTTTTAACAAAAATGTTCTCCTGTTGAAAACATTACAAATCCTATTACAAAATATCATAGTATAGGGAAAAACTTGGAAAAAATTATGATGAGCATATAAATTGAAGGAAGAACACAGTTTAAAGAGAACCTTTAACTTTTGGACCAAAACGAGAATATATGTCAGAGTCCTAAAAGTTTGCGAACAAGTTCATTGAGAAATTGATAATATAAACTAATTCCTTGGAATTTAGTTACCCAGGATATGAGGGAGAAAATAACCATTCAAAGTGAACTTTTTACAGAAAATTATACGGACGGTCGGAAATTCCTGTGTATCTGCTCAGTCGGTAATGACGTAATTGTGCTACAATTATTCATCATCTATATAACTTCTTGCGAAATATTTAATTTTTTCTAATTATTTCTTCTCTTATAGTCACGGTAATTGAATTCGAAAAAATTAGGGCATATTGTCAATCACTAGGGCCTGGACGTTCCTTTAAAATTCTGACCAACGTGAATATAACGCTGAAGTGAGGTACCACTTCTCTCAATACAGTGGTATCTCCTCATATCATCACCCCAAAAAACTAGGAGAACGTTAATTTCGAGATGTCCACAGTCTCCTCGATTCCTCTTTTCATGCTTCCCATAAAACTCAATGCCTTGAAAGATTCTAACATTTATGATTTTATATCTCATTTTCGGAAACTTTTCAAATTTCATACTTTACTTTCGAACCAATCTCCCTTTATTTAGACATCCTAGCGTCAGTATATTTAAAAACTTTGCGCAAAGTCTAGCTTTCATTGAAACCCCGTCTATTGTTGAGAGAGGAGGCGGCTTTCGTATATCAATTTTCGCGGTTGAATTTCCAGACTGACCGACATATGAAGAGGCACAACGGTATCACCTAAACGAGTAACTAAAGGGAATATACTAAAACCCAATAAATTCCATGAACTACATAAGAAATTATTTGATATATTCTTCTAAGTAAACATGCTTCCCGAACATTCACAAATATATGTTCCTTCACTAATGAAAGTCAGTTTCCATTATACTTTCAGAAGACGAAAGTAAGAGAATTTGTGATGGTATATTTTCGATGTGAAAGTTACCTTTTGAATTTTATGAAAAATTGAAGGCCAAATTCTTTCCACTATCGAGAAATTTTCGTTCATTGCTCGCTGGATTGATTATTTTCAATGGTAGGGTGGTCCAGTGATCGAACATGTAAGACTCGTGAGACACTAGTGATTGAACCGAAGAGATTCGATAATTACTGATATACTTAGCAGTTTCATAGGCTCTCGTTTGAGTTAATGAACATTATATTGTATCGCGAAGATTAGAAGAATGATACCTCGCTAGATTACTAATTTTTTCCAGGATGAATATGTTGAATAGTTCGATCACTGGATGAATTCAACACTGGTCACCGCACCCTGCTATAAGTTCTGTTTCGCACATGACTTTTCCCTTTATTGTTTTCAAAGTATCTCCAGTTCTAATGATCATGGGGAAAGGAATTAGCTTGAAGATGAACTCATTTGCAATGATTTCGGTGGTTTGAAATTATTGTTGCATAATTGTTGATGATATCCCAACTCCTTTCCGTCAATATTCCCTACTGAATATTGCCGTGCATCCTGAAGCCATTTTTCCACCAGACTTCGTCATTACATGAGATGGTAGTAGGCATTAGTAGCACTCGTGAAGTCACAATTGAGGTTGATCTTATGATTTCTGTGATACCCAGTCCTGCCAATTCCTAGGCTTTGTCTAACGTCCTCCTGTGTGTATTCTTGCGGAGAACCGACTACCACTCCACTGAGGCGTAGATTAATCGTAGAACTATGATCATTGTGTATTTTCATCTGACCATTCCTGGTCTAAATCCTTATGTATTGCTCAACATCGTCGACCTGTTTTCTGAGGTATGTTTTCTATGAAAGGTACGGAATCAGCCCTACCTCCAGATATATGACTTCTTCGCGAGGTCTAGTTCTCTGCTACAGATGGAGAGCACCTTGATATTGGGTTGGGAAACAATGATTTTGGTTTTTCCTTGTTTTTCAAAGTGAATTCATTCATATAAACTTCAAACACTAATCAATAATGATATATGTGCCGTTCTGATAGATGACTTTTTGTTACTTTTCTGATAAAACCATAATTCCGTCACTGTAGAACTTCTGAGATACCTAGACAAAAAAGTGTTGCAAGTGATTTTCACGAGTCTCTTTTAAAGCCAACTTTACACCATTAAGATAGTTCTGCAAAGACCCAAACAAGTAGTAGTAGAAAAGGACGAGGTCCGGGTTATACGATGGATGCATCAAAACTTCCCAGCCAAGCTCTCTTAATTTTTGCCGAGTCAGTAAAAATATGTATAGTCTTACGTTGTCGTGATGCTTCTCCTATTGATCAATTCTGGCCTTTTTTTTTAATCGCCTGCTTCAATCGCATTACTTGTTGACAAGGGAGAGTCAAAGTAATGGTTCGGCTGGTAAGGTTCAAGCAGCTCATGATGGAATTCCTTTCCGATTCCACCAGACACTCATCATCACTTTTCTCGGCATCGCTACGGGCTTTGCAACCGTTTGTGAAGCTTATCCGAGCTTCGACCACGAATTTTTTCGCACATTATTCTTGTACGTGATCTACTTCTTATCGTCATTAATCATTCGTTCCGAAAGTGGCTCGATTTCGTTCCATTCTAGCAGCGATTCATAAATGGAAACTTGGTCCATTAAATTTATCACTGTTGATTCATGTGGAATGCAAGTATCGAGCTTCTTTTGGTATCGAGTATTATGTAAATGGTTCAAAACCGTTTTATTGTCGGTGTTCAGTTCCGGAGCGATATCGTAAGAAGAAATATATCGGTCTACCTCAATTGTTCCACGAATTTCATTGACTTGTTCAACGATTGGCCAGTCAGGGCAAGGTTCATCTTAAACATCAGAAGATCCGAAACGAAAACGCGCAAATCATTTCTGACACTGGACAGGTTCACCAACAGGTTCAAACTCACCCGTAATAGGTGGGGAACAACTCATTGATATAGTAGTATCTCTTCAATATTGGTAAGCGTCTTTAGGTTCGGACCACAAAAATGCACCGAATCTTTTGGAGACAATTCAAGTCTTAGAGAGATACTGGAGGGGGGGGGGGGGGGGGGCTCTACGAGAGTCGTTCATTCCTAAGAGATTCATAAAATTCTATTACATGCTACCTTGAAAATCATTTCTGCGAGTCAACTTGTGTATATCCCTACAGCAATTCATCGAAATTGCGCAGAGGACTTCTTTTTAATGAGAAACTTCCTAAACATCTTCAACAAAATCCTATGAAAGTCAATAGTTCGTTTAATATTTCCAAAAAACGCTACATAGATCTGCTTTTTATTGATTCTCCTTCTAAATGAAGTTGTAAAATTCATTATCAGCTCTTGAAAAGATAGAAATAATGGAATGAATGAAAGGTAGAGCACCGAGTGGTAAAGGGAAACTAGGAGAATGATATTAACTAGAGAAATGGGAGCAACGCTGATATGGATTTCAGTTCTTTTGTTGGGAAAAAAAATAGAAAGAAACGTCCTGACGGTTTTCTGAAATCTAACGGATTAACATCTGACGTTCTCGCATAATACTACTGCCGTCATCCTTTATCCATCGTTTCACATACAGCCTTGAGCATGGAATGGAGAGAGAGAGAAAATAAGAGAGAGAAAGAGACAGGAAGAAAAAAAGGGATGAATAGATCGATCGATAATTGATCATCATTGTTAATAAACTTCTGAGTGAAAGGTACATTCTGAAAAAGTTGCAAGCAAACTTGGAACATTGCGGAAACAGAATAGGGCATGGATGATGAGATACAAGCAACAAGCTACTCCATTGCCCCCATCCTCATGAATTCGTTAATCTTCTGCCAATTTTATTGACAGGATGCTTTGAATGGATTTATTCATATTATCTACATTATAATATCATACTATAACTGTTTCATATGATGTGTTATCTTATCACCGTATTATAATACATACGGACATTCTTCTTGTCATTTCTCAATGTTTTGGTCCATCCCAAGTTATATTCCGATGAAAACTCGAATTCATAGGAAGTAACGATTTCGATGCTTCCATTCGAAAGCGAAAGGCAACTGCAATTGAGTAACGCCAGCGAGTAGAGAAGAAGTCAAGTGAATAGATATCAGACTGATTAAGCAGCTACCATGCAGGATAAAAACAAATAAGCGAGAGAAAAGAGAAACTGAAGAAAAAAATAAAGTGAGGACTGGAGTGAAGCAAACGACGATTTCTGCTCAATGCCGTGCTTTGAGATGCTAATTGAAGACAGCAAAGATGTCCACTTCACGCAAACCTATTCCAAAGCAGAGACCCAGATACTCTGAACCCGTGTTTAGACGTATCAGTCTGATATTCAAGCACCATCAATTGACTAGAACCACGTCGACCACGCCGAAGATAATTGGCAGAATGACCAATCAACTAGTTCACCAGATACCTAGGTTCAACCGATTTTAAAACTTTGAAAAGGATGCTTAGCAAAATATTCCTGTGCAGGTCTTCTGCAAGCAGCCACCTCAGTTCATGCGGAAATACAGTTGTGGCAGTATCTGAACGACATCCAGTAATGTACCTAATTCCTCAATTGGCCAGGCGCTACAATCGCAAATCTCGTATAATTCAGAGAAAGGAAGAAAGAGAGAGGGAGGAAGATTTAATTTGTATATAGGTATTTTCTTTTGTTTGAGAGAGGAGAAATGAAAGCCATTGCCATTTTCAAAGAGACGTCATCCACCTTCGATTGCCATGAGTTTCACACAATTACCCATCAATTCAATATTTATAGACAACCTTCGCTTTCACACACCTACATATCTAGTTCGGTATTAGCTACGGTTCTTCTTGGAAAGTCACTGTAAGTCACTTTAATTTCTATTTTTACTTTTTCAGTGTATGATCTCAATTCAGCTTTTCAGATTGATTCGTGAGGTTTTTTTGCAGATTCGAGAAACTTTGTTCCTTTTGAAAAAAATCAAACAGAAATAAAAATGAAAAATAAAAATGATGAGAGCGCATCGCGCAGCTACACGCATGACAATGCGCGGCTCTAGTTAAATTCTGCATAAAACTTTAATGAGAAGAACCTAAAAATTTGCTTCCCAAAGAAAGGAATAAGAATTCCATTTGAGAAAATAATAAAAATACGAGAATGAATGCACTTGAATTAACTTTACAACTATTAGCAGCAGAAAAAACTTCAAGCTTCTGCTTTGGTAGACATAATTCAATTATTGTCTATTATCAACTTATGCAAGGACTAGGCAGTTTCTATTTCCTTCGTGTGTTCATATTTCATCTCTTCTTTCATTCATTCTATAATTAACAAATCTGAATCACGAGGAAATGTACTTTGTTAATCATTCTTCGCTTCCGTAAAGAACGTTATCAGTTTTTCCATGTTCTGTTTACACTTCTTTTTCTCCTTGCCCTCAAGGGATAAGAACAAAGTCGAAAAACAGAAAGGAAGAAAAAAAAATGAGAAGGAACGAGAAAGAGGGAGAACGAGAGAGAGAGAGAGAGAGTACGAGGCAATTTTGCAGATTGCACACAGCCAGAATGCTGTATATAGTGCGTCAGCAAGTCAGCCTCTTTTATTATTGTTTTTTCTTTTGTTTTTCCACAGCATCGTTGTCTTTTTTACGTATACACACATAGGAGCAGTAAAAGAACTCTATAAAAACGTATTTGTTTCTGGATTTTGTTGTTTTTTTTGCTGTTTTTAACAGCCTTATCAGTGACACAATTCCCTTGGGAGACCCATTTTTGTGTTGTTTTGCCATTCAAATTTTGCTGTTATCTTCCGAAGCAATTTTTTAACGGAAAAAAAAATTATAATTTCCTTCTATTTATTTATTTTGCAGATTGAGAAAAACACATCCTGGCGCTGTCATACACTTGAGTGATAATCCACTGGATTTAAGCAAGGTAATGGGAAAAGAAAAATTGAGATACAGAAATTGAGGGATATCACAAATTCTCCGGGCACTGATGGAAAATGTTGGCAATATGAAACAGGATATAACATGATGTAATATAATACACGGTGAAACTATTATTCTCGGTTATTCCAAAAAAACTGAAAACATTTCCCATGTAAAATTGGCTGAATCAGGAACTATTGGACTCGCAGGAATTTTATTGTATCATTTTTCAAAAAAAAGTATCCAGTTTTTTCATTTGTTGAAAATTTCCATATTCCGTTGATTTTATGATTCACGAAATTGAAAAAGAAGAAAAAATGGCAAATTGTATGTTATCTACGATACAATAGTTTTGAAAATTTTGAAACTCAAATTAAGGAAACTAAATAAATCTGATGAATTTCCGCTCTGCAAAAAAGAAATTTCTCGTTCATGTTCCAAACTCATTGATTTGATCGCGTATATTTTCCGTTACCAATTTTAAATTTACCAATAAAATATTCATCGTTAACGGTCTGGGTCGATTTGAAAATTTCATCATTGAAGCACTTTTCATCCCTCGGAACAATCATATTTTTCTCAATAAAAACGAAAAAAAAAGATTTTTTTTTTTAAAAAGAGATTTTATTTTCTTCTCCAAACGTGTCACAACCTTTTCACATTCGAGTAGTGCAGCTAACAGCACAGTTTGAAACAGCTTATCCAAAGATGCTGTCTATATGCAATAGCTGTTGAAAGACTTTTTCGTTCAAGTATCCTCGAATACTCCACCCCCTTTTTTTTATTATTCATTCAGCGAAGAAACAAAAGAACACATGAATAAAAGTCGAGGATTTCGGATGACAGCTTTATAGATATATATGATAAGAGTATGGCTTGGGGACAGTATGTCCTAATAAGCAAATATTTCAAAGACATTTGTATAGTTTGAGGACTTCGGTGTATTGTAGATTCAAAATCATGTAAACCCCCTCCCTTACTCCCTCCGCCTTCCCCATCCACAGATTTCACAGAGATCATCAATATTACTACTCACTTGACATATTTTTAATTTCATCGTAATCACAAATATTCATGATTTATTCCAGATGCTGATAGGCTATGAAACTGGACAGATTGTACTCTGGGATTTGAAAACCAAAAGTGCTGAATGGCGATGTCAGACTGATGAGCCACTCAGATCGATCTCTTGGCACCACGAGGGCAAACAATTCATGTGCAGTCACACTGATGGATCACTCTCGACTTGGATACTTAGGCAGCCTAAAGCAGTCAGTGTAACACATCCACATGGTAAGAGGGACACAGAAGGGAAGAGGATTATTTGATGTTTATTCAGGAGTGTAGGAGCTTTGTTTGTCGTTTTTTTTTAACATTCAGGAACTCATGGAAAATACAAAAATTCCTACAGGCACCTGATTTGTAGAGGAAATGAGAATCGTAGCGATTGAGATTTCTCGTAATTGAATGAGAATCACTAACAAATGTAATTGATATCTCAATGGCGGATTCGTTATAATCGCAACTCGTCAGATGAAATATGTACGGAATTAATATAACTCAGAAATGATTTGTTCTGGTTGACGATCTGTCCTGTACTGTTTGATAATTACATTGAAACGTTGCGAAGATTTATATCAGATTTAGACAGTGCGAGAATCATCCTGCGAATGACCCGTCCACGCGTGTACCTCATTGCCCATGTATGTGTACTGTGGCAGTCGCTACAAGTTAGAAAAAAGATTATCATGAATGTTTCAACATCTCGCTTCGATTATAAGATATGCGGGGTTCTCTGAGTGGCAGTGGCTCAACCATCGATAGAAACACGTTCAGTTCCACATTTCGAGAACGGTTTATTCTAAGCGGAAAACGAAATGGAAACTTTTCTCTTCTAAATTAAAATTCCTAATTTTTTTATTCCAATTTGTTTTGACATTATTATTTTTCGAGTTATTGCATTCAGAACGCACCAACTTCCCTATTTTCGCCTTTTCTCACATTTATTTCCCTCACCATTCATTTTTATTGAATTTGACCTGTTATCAAACTTGTAGATCTTTCAATTATCTACAACTTTTGGCGAAGCTTCTTTCTCTACCAACAATACTTCTGGACTTATTGCTCAGTTTATCGATCGAACTCTGTGCTATCGTCGGTACGTGTGTTCATGGACGCTCTGTTACTTGTGTTAGTGAATATACATTGATGCCTACTTGATTCCGACCTAAGCCAGGGTGTATTCATGATATATTCATGTTAAATTTATGTGATTTTTTTTTACATCGGTGACACGGTATTCGATTGATGAACCAAGCAATAAGTCCAGAAGTACTGTTAGTGGAAAATTTTTTTTTAGATAATTCACTGATCTACAAGTTTGATGAGAGGTGAAATTCAATAAAGGTGAACGATTAGGAAGATCAACGTATAAAAATGCGAAAATGGGGAAGTTCCTACGCTTTGAATGCAATAACTTCTAAGAAAAAAAGCTAGGGAATTTACTTTAGAGAAAATAACATCCTTATAGTTTTTCGTGTAGAATCAACTGTTTTCGGGATATCGATTTAACCGAGTTCCTCGCAAAAGTGGTGCCACCATCACTTGGCAAGCCTCGCAGATGTGGAATTATGCTCAGTATTCACCTCTCAAACGAATCCTACTATCGATGGTAAATAGCGAAACGCCCAAGAGCTCAATTGATTGAGTATCAGACCGGTAATTTGAAGGCCGTGAGTTCAAACTTCGCTTGGGTTGATCTGCTTTTTCCAAAATTTGATTCCTCAACAATTTCTCAGTTGTAAGTTTGGTGATTGTCAATATTCTGAAATGATATATCCCGGAAATCATGTAGGTTGATTCATTCCACTGACTGAACTAATCAGTCAGAGACTGATGATGGGGGAATATAAGCAGGTAAATGTATATATGTATACACAGAATAAACATGTTATTTGTTGAGAAAGCAGCATCTCACATGGGGTCCAAGTATTGTATACTACAATTTCTATAAAAAAGTAATTCTCCATTTATTTAGGAGCAAAAACATTCTCAGACAAGTTTACATGATTATATTTTTTAATTTTAATGCCAACTAATATAAGCTCTACCGATTGAGCTATCCAGTTCTATACCAAATTTCCGTTTGAATAACACTGAATCATCACTTCACATAGTTATATTCCCACTCCGCCGCCCATCTTGCAGCATTTTAAATGAAAATTTTAGATTATTTTGAATACACTGTAATTGCGTGACTTTAGCGTGTATTGTGCAAATAGCGTGCCTCTTTAATGTATTAATATGACTTGAAGCCCCCACTTCAGCTAACTCTCACCATTTTTATCAACAAACTTAACGCCTTATTACTGTGCAGTCGTCACTACAAGCTCTAAATTTTCATTAGAATAAAAATTGACTTGTTCATCTCTCCGACATTAATCAATTCTTTTTTTCACCGACATTAATCAATTTATAACGTTCATTTGAAATATTATGACGTCATCAATCTTCGGCCGCTCATTGATTCCATCGAGATTTTAAAAAATTATTTGTTTGGATCGAATAGTTTTTTTTTCTGAAATTGTTTATTTACTCCGATTTCTTCCCAATGTACGGAATGTCTATCTATTGAAATGTGTGAAGGGACTCATACAGAAAAAGTTTCATCGCACTTCATAACTTCATGACGCTTATCCATGGAAATTCCGTACTGTCCAGGACAAAAAACTATGAACAATTCCCGTACCAAATTGCTGATATTTTCATGACGTACTGAAATTGGAACATTAGTTTCAATTTTTCTTTCCTAGAGATCTTCTGTCCTACTTCTTATGAAAAATTCACTTCTATGAGACGCGTTTGCATGAATTTTCAAATGCTATGACAACAGCCGCTCCATAATCCGATTTCAGATACTTCAATAACTCAAAAATGGATATTTCGACAAACATTATGTCTGTAGTAACAATTGTGCTCCCTGCGATTTGGCTTCCATATATAGTATAAAAGTATACTCTTGACTTACAAGAATTTCTTTTTCCGAAATGATTTTCACAGAAATATAAAACTTTCAAAAACTGCTATAGCAGTAGATTCTTATAGAAGATACCATAGAAAACCCTTATAAAAGAATTATAATCAATGTTCCAATTTATTTAGGTGGTGAGAATCTTAAGATTGGTTAGAAGGAAATTCAGTGCAATTAAAAATCCTCCAACATTTGAGAGTTAATCATTTAAATAAGAAAGAATGTCCTGTTGAAATTTGGAGCCATTTCGGAGCTTAGTTTGAGGAGATTGGTTTTCGAAGTTGCGAGTTTACACCCAAAGATATGGGAAGCTGATAAGATTAGTATGAGATCTATTTTACTGCGTGAGCTCTGTGAAAGATTTCGTACTGACCTCATCGATTTCCCAAATTATACCTCTACGTGTTGAACTGCTAACTTCATTCTTTTTTATCTTGAAAGCTCAGCATCAGAATTACTTAGAATTTCAACAGGACATTCTTTATTATTTAAATAATGAACTCAAATTTTGGGTAATTTGTAATTGCACGGAATTTTTCGCTAAACAACCTTAACAATTTGCTATGAGAATCGTAAATGATTTTTCGTCATGGACAAATGTACGAAATATCAATAGAGGCTGCCCATGTCTGAGGGTGATGGCAAAAGCGCTAACAGTTTTCCTACGAGAACTTTTTTTGTAGCTCCAAAAATTGTCTACAGAAAATCTTTCAAATTCTTATAAGCCTACTAGTTCCAGAGATATCACTGGTTCTTTACATTTATCTATTGAGCTTAATTTTACTATATCAAATTTGTAGAAATTGATGGATTATTTCAAGTATCGTAGGAACTCGTCGAAGACGAAGATACTTCTGTACTGTTGAATGATAATTAAATATAGGGAGGTGATTTAAGAAAAAGGCCTCATTTTATATCGCATATATCTCCCAAGTACGCAATTCAGCAAAGTTTATCGAGAGCTTCTTTCAAAGAAATTTATAAGCAACAGAAAAACTTCTTTGACAAATCCTCGTGAAGTCGTTCGTTTCTAAGATCTCCTCAAAACTATAGATGAATTTAAAAGAGCAAGAAAAAAATACAATTTAATTAATTATTTCTCTGGACTGAACTAATTAATGTTTAAACATTGCAGCAAAATTATCGAAAGAGGGTGAACCAGAACCGTGCAAATCAATCCAAAAGGTCGAGTGGAAATTATCTAGAGCAACTGGGTAAATAATTTAAACACAATCATAATCATTTTTAATCCAAATTCAATAATTTTACTTATTGATTTTTTTTATTTTTATTTTTGTCATTTTTCCAGCGAGGCTTACGTGATATTTTCCGGCGGCTTAGCATATGATACGACTGGTAGAACGCCAAGTATTACTGTTATACAGGGAAAAACAACAACAGTTTTAGAAATGGAACACAATGTTGTCGATTTCATAACTCTCTGTGAAAGTCCATATACGAGTGGTATTTACTCAATATATATTCTTACTTTTTCTGAATTATTTATTCATTCATTCAATATCAGAGACGTGGAATGAGATAAGTCGACTTATTTTTGCAATTAATTTCTTATTAATATCTCAGAAACTAATGGAGATTGCCGATTTTTTGTACGGACTTTTTCAGAGCTCCGATTTTTGCCTCTACAAAAGTCATCTACGAAAATTTCACTACCTCGAGATTCCTGAAACATTCACAACGTGTTGAGTTGCAATTCCAATCCAATTCTGTAGAATACCTCGAAAACTAAGCGTGATAGCAAAATTTATTTCCAGACTTCTTCTATCGAGGAAAATTAAAGCTATTCTTTGTAGGTCACTGCGAAAATTTTGCTATCCCCCTTAACTTCTATAATATATGTTAAAATTCCACTCTTCTTCATGCTTTCTGAGATATTTACAAGACGTAATGAGTTCAGTGTAGAATTACTTAATTTTTCTAAATATCACGGAAGCTAAGTGATTAAGCAAGATATTTGTAGAGACTCTTTTCATAGCTTTATTTTCCTTTACAAAAAATACTATCACCCCTTTCCCTCTTTTAGTTCTCGGAATAACTCAAAAAATAGAATCGACTCATCTCATTCTGCTCGAAATGTCCTTTTTCACCATCCCGTGTAGTTCAGGAAGACTCAACCGTTGACCTCACGGCAATATTTTAGAGTATTTTCGCAGGTTTGAATACTCAGTTTCCATATGAGACAGGTGAATTTTTCCTGTGTCTACTCGCTGTTTAGAATGAAGAATATGGAAAAATATGCTCCTTGAATTCACGGGCTTGATATAATACATCTTGAATTTTTGTCTTTTTCACAATTTTTATTAGCTTAACCCTTCAGCACTCTCACTACACAACAACATTCAACCTATAGGATGTCGCTGCAGTGTTAGTGAGATATTAAAAAATACGAGAGTGTTGAAGGGTTAATGCTCAAGACTTAATCCTCAAAATTGAACAATAAAACCAAGCGACGACCTAACAGAATCGATTATCCAGTGAAAATTCCTATTATCACGTTGAACTACGTCGAAGGATGGCTGAAAGTTGTCGTCCTTCAACGTAACTCACCGTGTATACTGTTCGTTACGTTGAGATACGTCCAGATACATTGAAAGAGAATTAGAGTGCTGGCTATGGGCTCTATGATCAAAGGAAAACGTTGGGACATGCACGGGATTATGCCGTGAAAGCTGTTCAGTGTCACACATGAACATTGCAAACAGAATTGACTAAATGCAGTAAATGTAACAGCTTTTTTAATTATTTTGAAGAAATATTTGCCAAGGACCAATGATATCAATATCCCAAAGATTTACCACTTTTTCTTCCTCAGTCTGTGGACAAATTCTCATTGAGTCATGGATTGAGTTTCCGTGGAATTTACGGATGGTGCAAAGAGCCCCGTTCCATGTTACCTCATTTTTTACTGCATATTTTCCTTTATTTAATCATTTGAATAAAAAAAAACTTTCAGACTTCCAGGATCCTTACGCAGTTGTTGTGTTACTTCAAAATGATCTGGTTGTTATTGATCTATTGACACCTGGTTTTCCATGCTTTGAGAACCCTTATCCAATGGACATACACGAATCGCCAGTAACGTGCTGTTCATATTTTGCTGATTGTCCATCCGATCTAGTACCAGCATTCTATTCAGTTGGTTCAAAATCACAAAAAAAAACTGGATTCAGTGAAAAAGAATGGCCAATATCTGGTGGTGAATGGAGTTCAAATTCAAGTAGCTACAATGAAATTATACTTACTGGGTATTTAAATTATTCATTTATTGATTAGAATAGTTCTGATTTAAGGACATCCAAATAGTATCGGTAAAATTATGTACACGTGATGTCTATATTTCATCACTTCATTACCAAATTTTAGAAGAGCGTTTCTATCAGCTTTATTATTTTAAAGAATATATATATATATATTACAGTCATGCCGATGGAAGCATCAAATTCTGGGATGCATCAGCTGGCTCACTTCAAGTACTTTACAAATTGAAAACCGCAAAATTATTTGAAAAATATAAAGCAAAAAGTTTAGATAATGAAGAGGATCCATTGGCAATACACCAGATGTATTTGTGCCCTGAAAGTCGTAAATTGGCAATTGCCGGTGCTGGAAGACACGTTATTTTATTCAAATTCAAGAAAGCCGAGAGTATGTCAGAAGTTGTGGTGAGTAGAATTTAATATTTGGAAATTCATTCATTTATTTTACCTTGTCTCAAGGAGAGGATACCACTACTATATATATGCAAATTATGTGCAGATTATTTTGCAAGTTTTTCGAAAATTCTTGGATTTACGAGAATAAGTGCAGAGACTCTTCTTGTAGCAGATTAAACTCTCTTCAAGAAAAATCTCTTTGCATTTTTCATTGGATTTATTCGGTTTGAAGATATTTGCAATATAATACAATTAATTTTCCTTTAAAAGAAATTTTTCCTTGTAACAGTCACTGTTTTTATGAATTACAACGCGTTAATTGGATATCGATTGAAGATATTCTTTTTTCGTATGATCAGGGATGATATTACCTGAGAAAAACCAATATTTTGAGTTATTTTAGATGAATGTGGAATAAATTTTCTTCTCTGCAAGGAAAATGTATATTTTTGTACTTAACTCTCTTTACTTACATCGTTTTCCTTCTCCACAGACATTAGAAATATCGCTTTCTGCGGATCATGGAAAAGATACGGAGGGCTCACCTGATCCAGATTTGGATCCATGCCAAATACCAGGAGTTGAAGAATCAATAGCTGCTGAGGCTGCAATGTCATTAAAAGTCAAAGGGGGTCTACAAAAAAGAGCGCCTGGTTTTCAAGCTACACTAATTTGTTTAACTTCAAATTCTGGCGGTGAACAGTCAGGGATCATTACTGCTCTGAGTTTAAACTCATCCTATGGCCTGTAAGAATAATTGAATTACTTCATTACTTCCTCATTTATTTCTTTTTAAAGTTTCATTTTGAGTATTCCGTGGAGATTATTTTGTGAATATTCTTAAAATCAGTAAGCTTAGAGAAAAAGGTGAGAGATCTTTTGCGTGAAGAAGTTTGTGGATTTTAATTCATCACGGTATCGCTATTTCACCAGCATTCTTTCGTCGTGCCATGAGGAATTCTCTCGCCATTAATTTACATTGCAGAATAGCACTGTTCTATGGAAATCTCCCCAGAAACCGTATGCGTAACACGTGAAAATTTTAACGGCGTCGTAAAAAATATATTTTTTTTCTGCTAAACAACAACTTATGAACGATTTCCATTGTTGCTTAGAGAAACTATCGGAGTTTTTTGAGGAATACAAAAATTTCCCCGCTTGCAAACCCATTTTAAGGATAACTATCCTACACCTTGAAATTTAGTGTGAATCCCTCATATGGCGGCTGTTGATGGGTTGAAAAAGATTTCTCAATAAGTTCTTTCAAATGAAGTACAGTAGTAGTGAAATGATAGAAAGGGGTTCATTAGAGAACTCAATTTCTTTTCTATTGCCAATGTTTTCCATTTCCATGTTTGTGAATTATTATGTAGGGATCATGGGACCTTAGAAAAAATTTCGCCTGCTTTATTCTAGAATTTCTCTAAGCCCAGTAGTTCTGGACATCTCGGGAAAAATACGCAAGTTTCGCAAAAAAATTCCCCCATTCCAAGAAATTTTGCAAATTTTGGGAAATGGATTTTTCTTTATACTCGATTTGAAGCTGATAAGACAGTTCTTTTTTTGAAGACCTTGTTTATAGCTCACATTTTCTTTTCCGAACAATGTTCTTACAAAAACTGCTGTATCTCTCTTAGTTCTCAAAAGAGTGTACAAGAACGCACCAGACCTTATTTACCCTCGTTTCATTACTTTACTTATGAATATCTCAGTATCTATGTGAGAGCAAATCTTTCTGACAATCTCCTTCAGAAAGGAGGAAGGAGAGCTGCACGAAAGGTTCTGACAGAAACTTGATTATTTCCCCCAAATTTGCAGTATTCTCAACGAAAAATTTTTGTTTTCTTGGAAGTGCACTAAAATTCTCGAATCAATTCTCCCTGTATATTTTCACTACTTTGGAATTCTCTTTTCCACTACGACTTTTGGAGTATATAAAGCCAGAAGAACTGAGTGATAACAAAACAACGCCTATTAAAAAATACAATGAGTAATTTGATACTTAATAACGCCAGATAGATGATGACATTGACACACGTACAGCATTCGATGAATTAGAAAGAAAAATATCAATGTTGACACTGCGGAGACAATAAACCATGAGATAGCTTTTCGCTCCATTGAATATTATGATAATTTCTTTCATTTTTCCTCTCAACTACGAATCAACAGTCTCAAGTGATCGGCTTTTCTACTCAATTGCGTTAAGTGGAACTCGAGTTGATTGCATTACAATCTGTCTACTTCGACGTCTCGGTTTGCGAGACAGGACCAACACTAATTACATATATGTGTATATCTTTGACACTAACACATAAGAGCAGAGGAAAACCTAGAAGTGGTTGTTTAAAAAGCATCGTCAGTTAATCTTTGAAACTTCCATGAATATCCTCGAAACTATCGAAGTTAGGAGAATTTGGGTGGAGACTTTTTTTTGTAGAAATTTCCAACAGAAAAATTCCCCCTCACAAATTCCTTCAAGCCCCAGTCTCTAGAAGTTATTAACCAAATACGAAAGCTTGAAATTTTTGACTCATCTACGCGGACTTCGTGTTGTGTCCCATCTCAAAATAATGCCCAGCCTCTGCGGAACACATCGAAATCTGAATGAGATATCGAAATATTTGTGCTGAATTTTTTGCAGCTCGTGGCAAAATGGCAACTTTTCCTCTCAGCTTGTAACAACTGCTGAATACATACACATACACGCAGACAAGGAGCCAAAGTTCTTGAGACATAACACGGGCTGAATTTGAACTCATCCTCTATTTCAAAATTCTTCTGCTCTTGCCTACTGTAACGCGCATGTTCCTTAATTCTCTCCTTGTAGAGATATTTGTATATCACATGATGTCCTTCAAATTAAATTAAACATTGAAATAGCCTCGACTTCCTCTGACCTTTTTATGTACAAGAAAGACTAGTAATAACGATATATCTTTAATATCCATGTAATCTTCATCCTAACATGTGAACTTGACTACTTTTGGCAGATGTTCAGTGAGGCGGTCTTGTGACATAATTCTCCTCTCGTTCCCTCCACTTGTTCCGGTCCAGCGCGGTTTTTCTCCAACCCTTTGGCAGATCGTCCTCTCATCTTTTTATCTACTTTCCTGTACGTCTTCTCGAGTTTCAAGTTCAAGTCCAAACGATTTTATTAACATATAATACAAGGACTGCATAACAAATATTATTTACAGTTACATGCTAGGTGCTAGACAATTATTCACATAGTTTCAGCCCATAGGCTTTCACTCCTATTCAATTGATCTTATGGTTTTGTGAACCTAGTGTTGGGGTTGGGATGTACGAGATTTGGAATAGGGAAAAGTTTCTTCTCGAGGTTATTGTGTATCATTCTGTACCTTTTTTAGCCTATCTTCCTATCTTTGTTCTCATTATCTCGCCATTTTCACTTCATTGTTCTCGTTTCTATCCAAACATCTATCATTTTAGTGATGTTTCTAACTTTTGTAGATTTTTACTTGTCTGGCAATATCAGGTTCATCATGCTCTTTTCCATGTCTCTTTGACATAAACACAGCTTGTTCAATTTTTCGCGTGAATGGCTGGATCTGGCAGTCGTAAGTGAACCACGGGAAAATACAGGGACTATATACCTTCGTGTTTTCTGAGATGGGTATTTATTGACTTTTCATGATTGCTCTGTGAGACCAGTATCTTTGCCAGATGTTATTTGCTCTTCTGTTGACTTTCTTGGTCGATTGATCTATTACAGCTATAATTCGCCCAAAATATATGTACTTGTTTGGGTATTCCACCCATATTCTCCCATTCCTATTCTGGCTTTACTCTTGCTTGTATTCATTGACAATCCAGCAATTTTATCCTCCAATGCCAGTTGCAGCATGGCTTGAAGTGCAAAAAGGTATTCTGCAAAGAGAATTAGGTCGTCTGTGAACCTAACATGATATGTATTTCTTCCACTTATATTAATGCCGAAGTAGTCCCAGTTCAGTTGACTAAAAACATTTTCCGTAACTCCATTGAATATTTTGGATAACGACGGTTCTCCTTGTCTAACGCCTAGCGGGATTGTGTATTTTCAACAAGAAAAATTCCGACACAATGTTCCTTAAATGAATTTAATATCAGTTTTGTGAGAGACGTAACACATTTTGCCAATTCACATCTATGAATAGTTATTGTTGCCGTTTTACTTTCATACCTAATATTTCCTTTATAAGACGAAATTGATATGAACTGCCATTAAGACTTTAATTACATTCATTAATGATTTTTATTTATTTCCCGAATTCTTCATTCCTACAAAAAAATCTCCATCAGACTCAAATTCTGAGTGACTTTTCAAAAATTGATCTCGAAGAGAAATCAATTAGTCTCTTGTAATCCCAATCATATTCAAGATATTCGCGAATATTGAAAAACCTCAATTTTCAAAGTCAATTAAAGATTTATTTCAAGAATGGCTTGAGAATTACTGCAAAGTCCCTCGTTATTTGTATTTCCTCTTTTGTATACAATTTCGTTGCTTTTTCCAATCAAAAAATGTCAGTTTCATATTGTGCTGTTGTTTTCTTTTTATTGTTTTTCTTCCCGGAAAAGCAAACGAAATTCCCTCGAGAAAGATGGATCACATGAGAATTGTAGAATTCTAGAGTATGCTAGCTATAATACTCCTTTTTACCCGTGCATTTCCTGCTGCGAAATGACGAGAAGAGAAAAATGCCAAGAAAAATTCAGTGCCACTCCGTAAAACGTAATAAAATCAGATTCATGAATCCCTGCTCTTTCCATTTTCTTATCCAATTTGAATGAGCTATTCCAATGAAATAAATATTTATTCTTTATTCTATTACAGATTAACATATGGAAATGAGTCTGGTCTAGTAATCGTCGATATTGTTCAAAAAGTAACACTTCTTGTCATGAGTACATCTGATCTTGGTAATAGTGCTGATCCATATCAGCGTGCATTGAGGAGTCCAAAACGTCAGGACGATGGAAAACGTGATAACGAAGATAAAGCTAGGAGTCCAAGCATAGATCAGGTAATAATATATGATTCAATATTCATTGACACCTATATATTTGAATATTACACGAAAGAAATAATTCTTCAATTAAGATTAGTTGAATGAAAAAGAAAAATTATTTCTTTTTCAATAAGAAACTTGTTTTTAATTTTTGATATTCGCGTAAAGCAGGCTGGGAAAGATAGGCACAATGGAGGCCTGAGGCAAAAAATGTTCTCAGTAAAGGTCAAGGAAAATCCTATTCTTCTGTAGAAATCGCGGAATTGATCGAGGCCACTTTTTTTTTTTTTTGGAAATTCGTCTTTTTCGGTTTTAAAAATTTGGATTTTTTTGAGACAATTTGCGGCTCTGATGATTATAAAGAGTTTTAGAGGTTGTTTTGAAAAATAGAAATAGTGAAAAAAGAGCAATTCTGAAAAACGACATTTCAGGATTTTTTTTTCTCCAAAAAATGGCCCCCGAAAATAGGAATTGATGATAAATTATCCCAACTTTTGTTTTGGATTATTGCGCAAAAACAATTAGAAGAACTTCAACTCTGAAGTGTTCATGAAAAACTGAAAGATTCGAATAAAGTTCGTTTTATTTCATGAAAAAAAAAGAAAGTTGAGGAAACTTATGGAAACTGAATGATTTCGGGTAACTTTCATCGAAGATTTTCTGTTCACAACTTGAAAAAGTTTATCTCGGAAAAGATCTCCACGATGTCCATTTTATATTGTAAAAGATTCCGTCATTATTTTGTGTTTTTTTTACGTTCAAAGTGAATGAACATCTATTTTTTGAGTGAAAATTTAATGAGATCGTGATGTAAGGGTATTCCAAGTAGCATCAATTAGTTGAGGGACAGCTCATCGACCAATGAGAAATATCGTTTCATCGTTTACGATTAATCGAAGCTATCCACCATGGAGATTACAGCACTGTGACGTTGAATCATAAACTTGATGAGAATTCATAAAATGCGAGTTTCTTATTGAAGGATGTAAAGATCCTTAAATGGAGAGATTGTTTATCATTTTCATTAAGAATTTTTTTTATGTGTAAGTATATCGTTATATATTTATATACATATATACGTAAATATATTCCTGTTGTTAGTCCGTGTTTACCCTCAATTATTATGTCGAGAGAAACGAGAAAAACACCATAATTATCCCACTGAAAGAATGTTGTAGTCTTATAGTGAAAAAGGCGTAACAATATAGGAAACGTGTGCCATTTACGCCTTTTACACTTCAGGACGACGATCTGATTATCCCAATTCTTTTATTTTTCAAATTCTTTTCGATATGCAGAGTGATCTTGATTATAAATTTAGCAGGAGTAGAGGAAAAATACTGAGGAGATTGATGGAAAAGAAATTCAACCCTAGTGAAAAATTATTGATAGAGATATCGTCTTGAGTATTTTATGGGCTACGCAAAGTGCATCCTGATAGTTTCTAGAATATTTAGAGAATAAATCAAGTTGCAATTCTTTATTCATTTACTTTCGGCATCTCACTGCTATATTCTTTCGTCAATATCTCGAAAGTAAACAGGCTTGAGGGAATTCATAAAGATATCTTTGTTGTAGCCCATGAAATTTTCTACGAAAAAAGTATCGTGATAATTTTTGCTAGACTTATTTGTTATAGAAATATTTGCAAAATGAAGAAGGCGCTAATTTTCAGAATAATTTTCGTACGGGAATTCATCTGCGTTTTTTATCAATATCTCCGAAACGACTGGGCCTCAGTGAATCTCACAAGTAACCTGTGTAGTAGAAAATTTCATAGACTACAAGAGACGTCTCCTGTCAATTTTCCCCTCAAACTACTTGTTTCGAAGATATTTATAAAATACCAAAATTATATTTTTAGATGATTATTTTCATCATTCCATTACTGTGATATATCGTAAATATCTCAGAAACAAAGAGGCTGAGAAAAATTTGTAAATTTAATATATGACCTTTGACATTTTCCTCTAAACCTATTCGTTTCGAAAATATTTGCAAAATAATCTCCACATTTTTCTCTAATTATCTCGCGATGTAACTATTATTTTGCAAATATCGTAAAACCGGCAAGTGACGAGAATTAATCAATAGACGACGCTGGTAGTATATTGAATTTCCTACAAAAAAGTCTCTTGATATTTTTCTCGAAAACTCCTCGTTCCGCAGATATTTGCAATATCATTTGCATAACATCTGTGAAATTATCCCACTCATAATTCCTTCATTCAATTGTGGAAACGGAAGAAGTTGGTATTTTCTCGGTAAAAACTAATGTTTTCATACATTGCAGCAAATATTTATGCACCATACCATATCTGATAGGGTATTTTTTAAAATAAAATCCATCAATTTCTTCGACAAAAAAGTCTGCTATTTGTAATTCAAAGCCACTCTCTACACTGTTTATCAAAATTCAATTAACCTGATGACAACTGGTAGATGCAATGAGTTAATTAATGTTCATTAGAGCAGATCTAATTAGAAAAATTATAGATTGTAGGTTTATTGCGAATTTTTTTCAGTCATTTACAGGTAGAAAAGAGTAGAAAAGGGAAAAAGTGAGCGAATTTATAATTGAAATTTTTTTAGGAATTAAACGGACAAAAATTCAGATTCAGTATTGGAGGATGCTAATGTTGCAATAGTTCAATTAGCAATTTTCTTCGATTAGTTTTTGTTTCATTGGGGTAGGAAGGGCAAAATGGATCCTATCATTTTTTTCGATTTTTTTTTATTCTTTAGAAATCTCATGTTTTTTCAGCTTTTTGCGAACATCTCTGGTTTTCATTATCACAACAGATTTTCATTAACTGTAAATGAAAGGTGACAAAATTTCCCATAAATTTCACTGATTTCCAATCAATTTTTAACAAATATTCAGCGAGTTATTGTTCCCAAACAATTTTCCAATACAACTGCAATATCTCTTTAAATTTTCGTTGAACGAAGATTCGCAATGAGTGAAATCAACGAAGAATTGTCTCACCTTTAATTTCCAATCTTTGACGATTCCTTGCGGTTGTTAATGCTGGAAGGATTCTCAAAAAATCGAAAAATTGAAAAAAATATATATTTTCGTTTTTTTGTGAAAGACTTACGCAAAAAATTCATCAACCATAATTTCTTTCAGAGGAATCTCATCATCAACCATTTTACCTTGACCTTCCCCAATTTATAACTTTTTAAAAATTTTCTTAATGAACATAAATGGTAAATAAATATATGAAGAAAATGTTCAGAAAGAGAAAAGCAATTACTGGTCACACTTGTCATTTTCCATTTATGTATGCACATCGTTGATGATTAATATGAATCAATATGATTAATATAAATTAAAATAAGATGATTATCTTATTTTAATTCATAATTTTTCTTTTAATTTTTCCTTTAACAAAAAGGGCACGGATTTTTAAGAATTCAAATCACGTTCCAAATCATAAAAACAATAGTTCTTTTAGAGAATATTTTGATGCTTGAATGTTCATTAAGGTAGTATTCCAGCGCTCGAACAATGAAACAGAGGAAACCGATATAATTATTAATTATGTTTCAGTTAATTGTTGATGCTTCACAAATACGTGCTTAATCAATCCGAAAACTGAATTTCAATTAAAATTATCCGATAATTATCCAGCTAATTGCGTATCATTTTCATTCATTGTATAGATGAAATATCGTTCGGAAAATAGAGAGAAAAATTCGTTTTTGTTGAGTGTTTTGCAGGCTTGATGAAACGGCTCCTCATTAATATCTGTGAATTCAAGGGGATTTTAGATATTTTCCGGATAGTCTATAAGGAAGAATCTTGCACGATGACCAGTCAATTTCATTCCCCTTTTCCGTTTTTTGACAAATATTCCATAATTTAATTGAGATACAGATATTTCTATGAAGCCATTTTTTGTAGAGCTCAATAAGCGTCACAAAAAGGTCTCTGCCAAGAATTCCTCATGTCCTATAGTTTCCTAGTTATTTCATAATATCTAATTTCGATTCGATTCACTTAATCAGCAAAAGAGTTTTAAATATAGATAATTTTACGAATATTTACTGAGAGATATATTATCTCTCAGTAGTCTACAATGTTTCCTCATAAAATTTCTTGATATTATTCTTCAAACCCACTGGTTCAGGCGATATTCGTAAAATGATTCAGAAAGTTTTTCCACAAGATTTAATTAGTAATATCCTGCAAGACTACACAAAAGAAGAACGAAAAAAAAGCATCATTCTCATCATCATGAGATAATTGTATAATTATATGATGAATATCTCGCGGAAATGCACCACTGACAATTATTTGTCAATTTTTGAACATAAATTATGGAAAGATTGACAATCTTTGCAATGAGAAAGTGACCAAAAAAATTTTAATGTTTGAAATAGAATACGAAAAATAATCAAATAAAATTGACGACTGGGATACTACCTCTATTGATTATACTCTTGTGATGATTTGTTTTTCTTTTGTTTTCCATTTTTTTTTTATTAGTTTTGTTTTCCATTCCAACGAAAAAATTCAATAGACAAGAGATGAATATGCATTAAAAAACGAATTGAACCGGGGATATCAATGAATTATTTTCACATTTCGAATGTGATCATTGAGTGAATGCTCATAGGAGTGGAAAGAAAAATTAACAAAAAAAAATTCAATATTTCAAGTAATTTGTATTGGTTTGAGTCGAGTATTGACTATTTATACAATAGAGTTTTCCACATGAGGATAACATTTCTGGAATCTTTTGTGTCAACAATTCAACGAATGATAAAAAAATTTGATTGTGTAGAAATGGATTGGGTCGATTTTTTTTCAAAACATGTTTCTGGAAATATATCGGAATCTAAAGAAGATATCTTCATTTTTGGAGAATTTTTTCGTAGCTCGGATGATCATTTTATGAAAAAGTTCATTCCTAAAGTAAAAAAATAGATCCATTGTTCTTCTTAATCGATAATTGGTTCAGGAGGATAAGCTGAAAAATCATATTTGAAATACTTTGCCAATATCGCTGAAACTGTTCGGCCTGCAAGGATATCTTAGAGGACCTTTTATTGCAGAATACAAAATTCACATACAAATCGAGTCAATTTCGTCGAAAAGAATTCTAAATCCGTCGATTTTATAGATATTTGCAAATAAATCCATAAAAAGAAATTTGTTTTTTTCTTCCTGTGGTATACTACTATAAATTGAATCTTGAGATCAATTGTTTAGAAATATCTAGGAAAAGAGGAAAATAGAGAAATTCCTATGACAGACTCCTTTGTATAAGCATTTTTATTTCTTTGAAAGTTTATTACATTTTTCTGGTTACATATATACTTTACATATACATAATATATATACTTTTTTTCGTGAAAAATTAGGTGGCATTGCCGCAACTCATTTTTCTAACAAATCTAATCTGATTTTCTTATGATTATTAAAAAATTTTATTATTCATTATTAATCCTATTTATTTCAATTCAGGTTCCTTTTCTGTGTTTAACTTAAGTCTATGGAAAAAATATGAGTCCTTCCGAGCCATCAAAACCATAATATTTGCATATGCATATCAGGGTTACGAGACAGGTTTTCTTGAAAGAATTTCTATCTTCCTTGCATCTGTAAATATCTTCAAAAATCTCGATCTAAGTTAAATCGATGTAAATTCTTCCACCAGTTATTTGAATTGATTCACAAATGGAACTTCATTATCCCATGAAATTCTAGTGTCGAGCCATAAATTCACATAATAGCAGGCATTAACAAAGTAAATTGAGATTTAAGGACTTGTCTATATATCTAGCATTGAAATAGTGAAACGAGATGAGTCGATTCCAGTTTAACGAAAGCCCTCAGTAAATAGGTAAAAGCAATGAAATAATCCAATTATCTGGAGATTTCAGAATAAAGTTATTGCGTTGTTAAAAATATATTGTTATTCTTTGAGTGCTATTCACCATAAGATTGGAAAGATAATAATAGTTAAAAATATATGGGCTGGCTGGGGTATTTAGCACCACAAATTAGGCTAGTTCATCTTGGATATTAGAAGGTTGAATGATGAACATTACAGCGTTCTTGCCAATCCATTAGCTAGAACGAGCATAAAGGTTACAGTTCAGTGCTGGGCAGTTTATGAAAATTCACTGAGTAGTACACTAAAATTTAAGGAAGATATAGCAGTTTTTCATGTCTGATAGAGTGAGTTGACCAGTATTCGAACTCGTCCAGTGATCGAACTATTCAACTCATTTATTCGGAAAGAAATTGGTAATCCAGCGAAATATCATTTTTCTAATCTTCGAAACACAATATAATGTTGATCAACTCAAATAAGAGCCTATAAAATTGTTAAATATATCGGTGATTATCGAATTTCTTATGTTCGATCACTGGATTACTCACCCTGCGATAGAAAAATAGTTCCTCATACTAATTTTTAAGAAACAGAAAATAAAAGGCAATCGCAGTATACGAAAGTTTGGGGAGAGGTTCTTTGGATTGCAATTCGTGGACTCCAGTTTGGATGGAGTATTCGCAATTTCTTTATCCTCTCTCTGATTTTTCTCAGCGTGTACAATGAATTTAAAATCTTTCAATTCGATTGCTTCTCTGTAATCCTCCAAAGCTCCTTCGATTCTGTTTTCCGGGACCATCTCGAGAACTACGGGAGATATTGTGAGATATTTAGTGAAATTTTCTAGGGATATCCTCGAAAAAGGGAGAAGGAGAGCTACGAAAACGTTATAGTGAAGACTTTGATCTATGAAAAATGTTAAAAATATTACTTCAACTGATTTTAAAATTTAAGAAATTGGGAAAATGAGGTATTATTGATGATATCAAAGGTTGTAGGAAATAAGGGAATTCTTATGATGATCTCTCTTAAAGAAACAAATCAGAGCTACAAAAATAATTATTTCCGAATTTTCTCCATTTACCCTAGTTTCCGAGATATTTTCGAAAAACTGAAGCCAGAGCGAAATTCATTCATTGCATTCAACTATCACGGAGAAAAATAATTGATAAATTGAAAAAAAAAATTACCGCCGAGAAAATTCCGCAATTCTGAAAATGAACAATGAGAATTGTATGCACTTGTAATTTTATTATTTCCCTAAAGTTTTCGCTGAGTAACCAATTTTATTTTCATTAAAACATGCAAAAAAATCTGCCGTGATATTTTTTTATCAGCAAATGAATTTATAGCAGTGAGAACCAGCGAATTATTATCACGCTTTGGTGAAGGCTACATAGGTACTTTTTTTTTTACCTCCATATCGCTGTGAATCTCAATAATTAGAGGCATGAACAAGGAAGAAGATAATTACAATTTAACGATAGGGATAAAAGCATTTTGCCTGATGAAAAAATAGGAATAAAAGGTATTCAAAAAATTCGTTGAAGAGAAGCATGGATTGAATTCTTTATTTTTCACTTGATTAAGGTACCAGCTTTTAATTACGTTAAAGAATATAATTGCAATTAAATTATCTCATTAGTGTAAGGTAACGATTACGTAATTGATTGAAAGAAGAAGAAAAATTATATTAAAAAACTAGTTTTTGCATGTCATAGAAAACATCAAACTTCTTCTGAAAAATCTTCCATTAGAAAAAAAAATCCCTAAAATGATGAAAACAAAAAGTTGAGTAGTTAACTTTCCATTGATGTTGGCATGACGTGAAGTTTATTTTTCCATTATTTCATACATTTTGTTTTTCTATTCAATTGTGCACTCACAGTGATTAACATTCGTCAACAAAATATCAAATTTCCAAAATTAAAGCTTCGTTTTTTTTTTTTTTTTCATTTTTTTATTTTCATGTTTTTTCCTCGTCAATAAATTGGTATCAATTAGTCGAACATGTTAACGTACGCGAAAAAATGAGTAGACACCCTCCGTAATTCACAAAAATAGAATAATAACAGCAAAAATAAAATGAAATAAAAAATTAGGTCACTAGTTACTTTCAGAAGAATGAATAAATGGTCTGCACTCTTCTCTGAATCTTTACATAGAAAATATTTTAAACCTAATTTTGAAAATTGGGAGGTGACAAGTGACCACGTGATTGCGATATTTCTCGAAAAAAATAGATATTTTCATAGATAAAAAGGTTTTATTTTTTCATTTGAATTTTTAATGAAAAAAAGAAAAATTATTTTTTTTTCTCTTCAATTCAGTAGAGAAGAGGTAAAACGAAATGATTCAACTTTTACCGAAATTCAGTGTTTAGGAAATCTATCAAAATCTAACGAAGATAAAAGATTATTCGCAGGAAATTCATTCTTCATAGTAGAATAAGAGCTAGGAAAATGTTCCTCTCAAGAATTTTCCATATGACGCTTCAAATCCGAGATATTTTTTGCAATTACGACTTAATAAAATTCTAAACTCTCGGAAATTCGATTTGGTTTTACACTTTTTTGAGAATTTTCCGAAACTAAATTGAATAGGAAATTTTTCATGAGTGCATTTTTGGTATATCTCATTGCACTCTATGAAAAAGGTCCGCATAAAATTTTATCATCTTGCTCCAATCTTTAGTCTCAGACTGTAAAACATTATTAGAAATTACGATCAACTAAAATGGCAGGCTTTTCTTAAGGTCGTTTTTCATTAACAGTCCTTGATAAATATCTCGTATCAAATGGGGATACGTGATTTTCCATAGAAACCTCTTTGAAAGAGCGTACTGAGACTTACAAAGAGTGTTATTCCATGAATTTCCCTGTTTCTCTTCGATTCCAAGGTATTTCCAAAAATAGCGTCTGACTGAAAGGAAAAACTTCATCCATTGTATTCTTTCCCCAGTTTTTCGCGATTATCTTAGAATTTAATGAAGATAGACCATTTCTTATATTTTTTGGAGCTCGTGACTTGTCCTACAAAAAAAAATTAATGAATGCTCATCTCGTTCTACCTTCCACTACTGAATTTATTCATTAACGAAAAAAAAAAAGAAAAATAATTGAATAGTCAATAATGAAATGAACTGATTGACTGTATACACCCCATTGTAATGAATAGACGAGCCAGTATCAACGTGAAACAGCAACAACAACAATTGAAAGCGAAAACATATTATCACACATTGGTGATAAGATAACTTCTTCAACAATTGATAATACTATACATCAAATACAGCAAATTAATCAAGATGGTAATGCTGTAAATAGTGACAATAATAAAGAAAATCAAGAGGATAATGCTGTACGAGAATTGAAGGATACGAGAAAACCAGTGAGTGCTATTGTTGGAAAAAAAGGATTCAGTTTGAAACGTCAATTGAGTAAAGTTGATCTCAAGATTAAAAGTACATTTACACCATCACCATCATCATCATCATCGTCATTGTTGGCGTCATCGTCGTCGTCGCACAATGGGGTACTGTTTATTACTTATTATGAAAGAAAAAATATTGAGGGGCTTGATTGGCTTCTGTTTGTTTATTTTAGAGTGTAGATTTATTTTTTTTTTTGTTTTTTTTTTCTAAGTCTCTGAGATTGTTTGGGGAGATTGTCTGAATTTTATTTTGTTGAAGTGTCAAGCTTAGATGAAGGATTAAAGAGATGCAAGTACATAAGAGTTTTCTAGTTTATTTCCTCAAAGATGAAGATCATTGTCGAATTAAATTGATTAATTATTCATTGAAAAGCTCGTGAAATTCTTTATATAGTAGAAAGGAATTTTCAATGTTTTTTAATTCATTAGGAATGGACGATCAGTGATCATGAAATGTCTCGAAATTTATGGGAGATCAGTAAATTTTTGCCCATACTTTTTTTGTGGAGGGGAATGCGGACTTCGAAGGGGGTTATCATGGAATCATTTCTCGCTCAGATTTCGAAATTATTGGAGAAAACTGATTTTAATCATGAATTCGATCCACAACTAATGTTTTTTGATTATCTTGATATCTCAGCGAGTATTGCAATATTCGTAAGAGCCATTCTTGGCAAAGAAAATTTGGGCTACGAAAACGTAGTATAGATACTTCGATATTTCGCCTCGATTCCAAATGTTTCCGGAAAAATTGATTCCAAGATTAAAGGAATTATGTGATACTGAAAATGGGGGACATCCGATAATTTTTTGGATTTTCTCAAAAAAGTAAATTATTACAAAAACATATTGAAAAAATTTGCACTCCGAGCTTTTCGAATTTTCTATATGTGCATATTTTAATTATTTTTAATTATTTACTTGAAAAAAAAAGACTGAACATTGTCAGATGTTTGCTATTTTCAGTATCATCAAACTATGACAGTTTCCTTTAAATATCTCGAAAATTGGCGAGAATTGAGAAATTCCTGGAGCTATGAAAAGATAATCATGAAATTTTCTCTATTTCTCTAAATTTTCGAGATATCCAGGAAAGACACATGTGAAGATCAAATTGCTTTTAAAATCATATCTTGGTCGAATGCTGTAGAATCTAAACGACGTATTGAATTTTCCGCAAAAATGGTTTTCGTAGCTCGTTTTTCTCCCAGTAAAAGTTTCTATACGAATTTCTTTATCTCCTCAGTATTCCAAAATAATTCAAAACGTGTCTTCGAATCGTGTCAGCTCATCGACTACAATTGAGATCATTTGGTTCTCAAGCAAAGTGAGATGATATTTCTTTCTCGAGAATCTTTTTCGTAGCTCGGACTTTCATCTACGAAGAAGGTCATTAAAAAAATGTCGATCATAAATTCGTAGATATTTCAATGAATAGAGAAGCTATAAAAAAAAGTACTTGGATCTCTCCTCCATGTTTTTGATAATGACAAAGTTATAATTCACCTGTCAATTAACTGACAGGCAAGCACAAGTGTTACGAAGCAGTCGTCAACGTTTTACTGCAGTACAATTGAATCGGGATCAGCATCGCCGGTAGATGCTACTAGTGATCAAGAAACATATTTAGGTATTAAAAGTCCGATATTAGCGAGATCACCATATCAAGATAAACGTATACTAGAATCAATAATAAGTAATGAAGGAATTGAAGAGGAGAGTGATAATAATAATGATGATGATAAATTAATTGATTCAACAATATCACCAATACGTCCAATTGATTTGCCATTATTTGAAAACGATGATAAATTGATGGAAATGAAGAGAATTGTTAAGAGTAGAAATTCAAAAGCACGATTATTATCAGTACCAAATACAAAAAGTTCAAAGAATGAATCAACTTTCAATAATCAAAGAAATGATGACAATACAAGCAACGAGTCGTTCGCTGGAAATCTTATGAGAAGATTCAGTAAGTTTTTTTTGTTTTGTTTTTCGTTTGCTTTGTGATTTTGTTTTCCATAGAATAGAGAGAGTGTCTTTTTTTTCTGTTTAATTCAATTAATTGCGAGAATAATGATTATAGAGGATAGATAAATTTGTGGTTTTTCAAAAATTTGTAAATTTTATCGAAGAGAGCAGTGAATTCGACCTAAATGCTATTAAAACAATTGTTTTCGGATTACTCATCGAGATAATAGGAAAAATAAGATTTTAAGGAAATGCTATTTTTCTGTTAGTTCAAAAACAATTGCATTATATCATTTTTCCCTCCGAATTTCATACCCTCTTTGCTAGAAACATCGAAATTTTTGAAATCCCGAATTTCTAGTAATCTTTCAGAACTATTTTTATTTATTTTTCTCAATGTAATGCATTGGATGTGTTTTCCAACTGATTGAAATAGATTACGTGTTTTTTTTTTTCCAATGAAAAATATTCATTTTTGTTTGCAATAAAAAATTATAGTGTGAGTGCGAGTGAAATTAGTTTTAACTGTGTTTTATTGTTTTCAATTTCTGATGAATGAAGAAAATAAAAAATGCATTTTGTGTTCATGCGTCAAAGAAAATAACAAAATCTGAATGAATAGGAATACACTGCGCTCCATTTTATATAGTTTCCCATCATGAATTCATCATTAAATATATTTTTTCTCCGCAATTTAGATGAATCTGTTTGTGTATAAAGAGAGGAAGAGAGAGAAAACAAGAGAGAGAGAGACAGACTATGAAAAAAAAGATGATAACATTTTTTGCAATTAATAATGAATGTGAGCGTGATACACGTTGCTTCGGCGTTTGAATGTATGAAAAAAATGAATGCCATTACGGAAAAAAGGCAGGAAAAATGAACGCATATTATAGGTGCCTTTAGATGCACAGGGGGATTCTGGCAAGAGTTATCATGGTGCATTAGCTCTGAGACACGAGGGAGAAAATGAGCCAAAACAAATCAAATAAAATAAGATGACAAAGTGAAAAAAAAAAAATGTTACACGAAACTGGCATACAAATGTGTTTGTTTTAAGAATTTAAATTGCAATCAGAGAAAAACGTCAATGCGGTAAAATGTCCGATCGATCGAATACTGTTTGCCCAATTCACCCTCTTCTCTACCCTTGCGCCGCCTCTTTTCACTTCAACCTCTTTATCCCTACCCCTTTTGTCACCACGTAGAGTCTTACATAATAGTCAGTCAATCAGTTCCCTCTAAACAAAAGAAAAAAAAACATTGCAAATGATGTAGATCAGAGGACTTTTTTTAATCAATGAAAAAACTGAGGGTTAATTTTTTAAGGCAGAACGTAATGCTTCAAGCTCAGGGGGTGGACAATCAGAAAGGTTTATTTTTTTGTTCATGCTTCTATTATGAATATCTCTGAAAAGAGGAGATTTAGGAAAATTTATCGATTGACCTTCCTTTCAGAGAATTTGAAGAGTTATACAAAAGATCTCATGACAATTTTCCGTAAACCGTGTTATTCTCAAAATATTCTTAAAATTAAGGACAAATTTTCGAATTTTGGTTTGAAATTTCACTTGCGGTCTCGTTGCCGTTGATTCCGGGAACTAAGGGAGATAAAGATATTTTCGTTAAAAATTTAAATGGTGAAGAATCTGTTGAGAAGGATCCCTGGAAAAATTGTTTTAATATAATTATATCTAATTAGATATATTTAGATCTCGAAAAGTGCAAGAAAAATCTAATTTTTCGATGTGATCATATCCAATTCTATCAATTTCTCAAATCTACCAAGATCTAAATATTGTAATTATATCTGATTCAGATCTATTGTGATCCGTTGTGGGGTTGTCAGATCTCATCAAATCTGGTCAGATCTACTAGCATATCTGCCTATATTTCCACAAATATGACGTCATATCTACTGAGATATGACTGGATATCTAACTCTATTTAATGCTATCAAATTCTGTCTAGTTCTGTCTAATTAGATAGAATTATATCAGAAAATTTTTTGCCGGGCCATTTTACGAAAGTTTTTCTATCTTCTGTAGTTAGATACTTTTCCCACACAAAAAGACAGTCTTTTCCCCAGCTCCCTTAGTTTTCGAGATATTTTGGGAAAACTGATCTCCGAACAATACTAAACATTTTGGTAGATAATTATTTTTCTTTTTGGAATTCCATGAAAATTTTGTTTTTACAGATTTTACAAAAAATGCTTCGATTTTCTAAAAGGATATCATTATGTTTGCAAAGCTGGTATACAATTTTAAAGGTAACCACGAGTTGATTCGAAATTGATTGGCTAGAGGCTTTAACACATGAAAAAAAAAAACAAACGAAATACGATGAAAAATGAAAATTATCATTCTCAAAATCAAGAAAACACGATTTCACTCAGTTTTCAATGAAGCACAATTTACATACAATGATTGTCATGTATGTAGTAGCATTGATAACTCCAATGCTGAAGTAGGTGATCAAATGGTAATAGAAGAGTGCAGACACATTACGGCAGTAATTGTTGTATCAGTTTCATTAATTTGTAATATTTTATAGGCTCGCAGTAATAAATTAGAATTTTTTGCGTAATTATTTTAGAGGGTGCCTACTTAATTAGTCAGCCTGATTGTAATAATGCGAATTAACTCCTCGATGACACTGAATAGAAAATAATTAAGCTACCAATGAAGCAAGAATTTCAGAATTTGAGGATTTTCAAAATATTGGAAATTTCTTCGCAAAAAGCAAGGAATTCAAGCTGAGAAATGTAATAATACAATTCTCCATGTTCCAAGTTTCTGAGATATCATGAAAAATAAAAATAGGCCAAAAATCGTTTTTTTGGGTATTTTGGAAACTATTGATCAGACGAGAATTTCCATTATATTACTTTCCATTACAAATTTTCCTGGCTATCCAATGGAATTAGTGCAATTATGGAATTCTTGAACTTCATGAACCCTGAGAAAGCACTTTTCTTTTTCATTCTTCTCCTTACCAGTGAAGAGAAGAGAAGTAATGAAGAAAAGTTGCGGAATGAAATTATTATGAATTTTATCTATAGCACTGGATAGTTTCACGACAAGAAAAAATAATGACCAAGACAATTGAAGAGAACAGAGATAGAATAAAGGATAAAAATAAACTTAATTTCTAGATGACAGTAGCAAGTGATGGCTTTCAGGAAATTGCATGCATCTAAATGCTTTATGAAAATGAATAAAAAAAATCATATTTTACAGCGCATTACTTTCCTTCAATTTATGATTTTAATTCTTAAAAATTCCTAGCCGTATTCCATAGTATGAAAAAAAAATTATTATTCGCTTTCACTCTCACCTGTACCCCTTTTTATTTTTCTAATTGAAAAACCCCATATAAATGAGCAAAAAAGTAATTTGAATTATCTATTTGTCTGCATATAAAAAGAACTTAATCAAATTCTGATGTATAATCTTCAAGGGAAAAAAATTGTCAAGATTTTGGCGAGAAACTGATATATTTTTTTTGATGAAAAAAAAAAAACATTTTTATTATTATTTTTGTATTACGTTGAATAACTTTTTACAGGTTCAAATCAATTTTGCGGTCTTCCCTGACGGCAAGTTTGATTCAGGTAAAATTAAGGTTTCACAGTCATTTGATTCATCAACCGAGAGAAAAGTATAAAATTAAATTGAAAAAAAAAAAAATTGAATAAAATTGATTAATCAATTACGTAAATTCTGATAATTTCATTAACCTCCTTGGTCACGTATTTACATATATTTGTAGGGAATATTTGGATTCTATCCCAATTTGATTATCTATCTTTTACTCCATGTTTTTTATCATCATCTCCATGGCTCATAATCAATCGCGAACGCAAAGTCGACGATTTTTGCTCTAGTGAGTATTTGCAAACTGACAAGCAAAACCTTCTTCTGTATGCCTGTTAGATTTCGATTAACTTTCAATATGTTTTTCTTTGTTGAAATCTGAGAAATACGTATTTTTTTGCCTCTCAAAGTTTAGGCCCAAAAGGAATGCTTTTGAAGCTCCATACACTTGCACACTCAGAAAAAAATAGTGGTAAAAACTATAAAACATTGAAGCCATTGGTCCTTGGCAAATATTTTTTTGAAATAATTACAAAAGCTGTTGAATTTACTGAATTTAGTCAATTCAACTAGTTAATCTGTTCGAATTAACTAAATTAAGTGAATTCAACAAATTTCTAAATTTTTTTTTTTTTTTTTTTTAATTAAATTTCTAAATTATTAAAAACCAAAATATTTGTTAAGGACCAATGGAATCAATATTCGATAGTTTTCATCATCATTTTTCATTCAGGGCAGCTTGAATAATTGAATGGATCCAACAAGATTCACTATCTATCACCCCGAAAATAATAACATTGGTTCCATTCAATTATTCAAACTTCAAGTATGTGAAACTTCAAAAGCACCACTTTTGGGGCTGAAATTCAAGGATCACCCCTAGGAATGTTTCTTAGAAGAGAAAAATACGTGACTCTTAGACTTCTACAATGAATAACATAAGGTAAAGGACTTAATAACTGCTCAGGAACTAGTAGCTGCTCACTCACGTATTCGTATACCTATATTTATAAATAATCTATAAATATAGGTATACAAATACGTGGAGTGCGCAGGTACTAGTTTCCTGAGTAGCTACTGGGTACTTGACCTTATCCAGAGTTCATTAAAATCGAGGGGGAGGGGGCATCGAAAAAGTTTTCCTTGCAAGTAATGTGCAGTGAGCGCGCGAAAATTCAGAGAAAAAAAAAAAGATTATATATTATCTAATTGTGCAGCAATGAGTACAATGAAAGTTTTCAAAATCAATTCCCCAATTTTCTTCACGTGGTTAAATAATACTTTTACCAAGCATTTCAGAGTCAAATGGTAAAACAAGATGAATCGAGTTTCATTGAAACTGTTTTTAGGGATTATTTTGCAAGCCGACAAAGATATGAATATTTCTGATGAAGACCTTTTATGGGGAACAGAACTAAGCGTCCAAAAAACGCTTTTACATTAATTCTTGTCTCTAATTTTATTGCCAAGATGTCTTTGGAAAATGCGGTAATTAGGGTAGTCGAAAACGTCGCATTTAGGCTTCCAGTATGCTTTAATTTTTTCGTAATGTCTCGAAATGTAAAGAAGATACGGGATTTTTTATTAGATCCTTTTTTCTGTAGCTTCCAGCGCGTTCTTCTAACAAAATTTCCACCAGAAAAAAACGCATCCAAACATTTTTGATTTTTCAACTTTACTTCTTGAAAGATGTTGAGCGAGTACATTCAGTAACGTGAGTTAGGGCCTATAAGTTATGTGCCAAAACTTGCACGACGTTCAATAATCACCTGTGACTATGAATCTATGGGAAGATTCACTTATTTTAACGAGATTCTCCCAATCATACTGGAATCTCTTATCTAACTACAATTGAGATCCGGATTATTTTGTTTGCTCCGAAAATCCTATAATATTTACAACATTTTTCATGAAAATACAGTATATTGAGCCACTGCCCATTGAATTATAGGTAACTAAATCCATGAATTTCTGTCCTCAAAAATTTTCACTAAATTTTCTGAATTATTTTTTTTTGATTCGATCAATTTTCTATAATTTTGCTTATACTCGCTCAATAGCCTTGAATTACTCGATCGGTAAATTTCTGAGTATTTTTTTTTTTCAAGAGAATCCTACAGCTAATAGTTCTCCATTGCATTTGCAACGCGTTCGACCACTTTGCGCTCGCGAATTACTCCTTTATTTATTATTTTCTGCATTAAAATAAAAAATTTCCAAAAATAGAAATTTCGCAGTGATTATTACCACGTAGTTATTGACTAACTGTTATTGATTAACTGTGCTTGGCAGCTCGTAGATTAACAATTGTTTTCTACAATAATTTAGAGTAAAAATCCCGATGTTTATCGTTGATTAGTAGCAAATTTTTTTTACACATTCCATGTTCATGAAAAAAATAATTACTTATGATAGAAATAAAAACCAACAACACCTTTCTCTCGGTGTAAAAAAAAACCGCTTCGAATCGCTTCGTTCAAAGTAATTGAATAAATTCTATTTACTGCACGTTAATTAGCCTTTGATAATCAATCCTAAAATAAATAAATAATGTTAATGGTACGATTTTATTTTTGAATCATTGTATTATTGTATTTATTTTAAAAAAAAATATTCTCTGGACGTGTGCGAACTTTATTTGCGCAGCTTTTCTTTCGTATCATTTACATTTCATTATTCTGTATCGTTGAATAAATGCTTAATTCATGTTAATTGTTATTTTAATTGCTTTGTTTTTATCTCATGAAAAAAAAAATTAACATTTAATTATTAAAATATAATGAAAACAAAAAACTTATTGACTGACTCCTATCAAAGACTCTGCGTTATAATGAAAATTAATTAACATAATATCGAAGTATTGTTCTAAATAATTCTGAAAAAAACGACGTAATTTCAGAATTAGGGAGGAAAGCATTATTTTTTTGGAAAACTTGTGCGATTTCAGGTGAAATTACGGAGATTAGCCCGCTAATGCAATATCCACTGTGAAAGAAACCTAATTGATTACATTTTCTTTGCAGTTTAAATATATAATCAAATAATAAATTAAGGTATTATATTAGAGCTCAGTCGCTAATACAGGAAAAGAATTCAATTATGAATTTATTTCATGATTTCTATGATATTTCGAAAACAAGCAGCCTTAGAGAAGATGGACGGAAGATTTAGTTTGTAGAGAATCCCTTGCACTAACAAGAAGCTCTCTCAATCGATCTTTGTGTATTTCGGAAATATTTATAAAATAAGCTATGTGAAATTTTTGGGGCGATTCTTTGCCGCCTTTTCCCCGAATCCCCTGTGATCGACATGACAATAACGTGGAATGGAGAGAGATGGACAGAATATGACTTTCTTCGAATGAGATTTCTTGATGATTTCACGATGAAAACAGTACTCTTTCGTTCGTTTTAGGATTAAAAAATTTTAGAAGCTGCAAAAAACAATCATTCGATTCGAATGCTAGTCATGGCTAACCCTAGACTGGTCACCCTATGAGTGCTCCGTTGTTTTTATTTTTTCATAATCAATCGGTTAATTGGAAAATTCTGGAAAAATTTGACGTTTATCGTTGAAGTGTTTGAGGAACTATGATATTTATTGCATGACGTATGCTGCAAATTTGGATGAAAAATAAAATAAATTCTAGGAGCCGGTGGAATATTTCCGATTTCAAATGAAATCATCCGGCGAATGAAATTGAATGCTTTGAGCGATTAGATTCTAGCTAAAATCGATTACCTGTTCATATCTGCATTTGAAACCTTTGTTGAAGCGGTAAACTAGGATAAGTCGAGTTTTCCACGATAATGAGTTATTAGTGGGAATTGATAGATTACAATATAATCTATCAATTCCCACTGATAACTCATTTTCGTGGAAAACTCGACTTATCCTAGTTGACCGCTTCAACAAAGAAAAGTTCCATGAGCAATGTTGTATGTATAGAATTTTAAAAAACAATTTTTTGAAGACATTCATTAGTATTTTCATCATAGAAATGTGTCATTAACTTTGGAAGGAAATATTATTGCTGGAAATGAGTTTGAAAATGTCAAATTTGCTGGATCTTCCGGTACTCCTGGAACCAAAAAATCACTCGAATTTCTAGAGAGTAATACCTTTTGGAATTTTTACCTAAACTCACTCTGTCTGGAGATATTCAAAATATCATCTGCACATTTTTTAAATTTCCTCCTTGTGTTATTTTTTATGAATTTCTCTTCTTCTATTCGTTTGTGCTGCCAGGAGGAACAACATATTATCCATATAATACGAAAGAATAATGTAGAATTGAACGCATAATCGATGAGAAATATCAATTAGAAGTCAGTCGTAGTTCTCACTCTCTCCATCTCACGTATTCGCTATGGGAAGAACACTGAAAATTCGGGAAAATGGAAAAAAAATCCGTGAAATAATGCTATGCCTTATATATTTGCATTAATTGAAAAAAATTAGAAACTCACCTACAAATATTATTAATTTTCTTGTGTTTTGTCGGCTGAGTACTAGTATACTATCTCAAAATTAGCGCTAATTCACGAAACAAAAAAGATGAGTCACATAGAGAAAATGTTTAAAAAAATTGAAATTATTAAAAAACTGATTTATAGATGAACGGGATGTGCTTATCGTCAACAACCGGAAGAAGTTCGGTGGGTGGTGGTGAAAGATGTGATGATGGTGATAGTAATGAAGGTGGTAGTAATCAATGCTCGATTACAATTGGCAACGGTGGTGGTCAGTGTAGCGATGATGGTAGTGGTAGTGGTGTTGTTACAAATATTAACAATACGTCACGTAATGCCACTGTTAATCGTACATTGATGATTAATGATGATGATGGATTAACAAGTAGTACACAACTTCGTAAAACAGCAATTGATAATGCACGAATTAAACAGCATGATAATATTAGAAAATTAAGAAAATGTATGAGTACAACAGTGTGCAACTACGATAATGTACATGATGTAACAGCAAGTGGATTGAGTGGACTTAATCATCAATCAATTGGTAATGATAAAATCAACAACACTGCAACCACAACCCAGGCTTCATTGACCTCACAGTCCATCCTCACCAACGTCAGACAATATAGCAGCTTTGGTAGTATTTTCTGAATAAATTTCTCTTACTCAAAGAATTTTCAAAATTATCGCAATTGAGAACTAAATTATCACATGAAAAAAAAAAAACAACAAATCCAAGCAATTTCTTGCTAAAAGCAAAAAAAAAATTTAATAAAATGCAATTCGTCTTAGACGACTTATTTCGGTCTCTTTCCTTTTTTAATTTCTTCTCTTTTGTTACGTTCATTTTCTTCCTCTCTCTCTCTCTCTCTGTCAAATGTCAATGAAGCTGATTGTCCGAAAAAAGCTAATATATTTTCGAGATTTCTTCTTTTTTTCTGCAATTTTTGTTTCAATATCCGCGGAAAATTTGAAGGGGTTAGGACACTTAGACTGTTCAAGTCTTCACTTTTGAATAAAAAATTGGAAAGAAAGCATTGTTTAGTGGAGAAAATCCAATAGTAGAGAGTCGAAGAGTTGAAAAATGTTGTAGAGATTCTCTTGAAGATAACTTTGGGACGAATGGGCTTAGGAATGATTAACACAAAGACTTTCTCGTGAAAAATTCTCGGGATTATGAAAAAGATTTCTTGATAAATTCTCCCAATCTGAATAGAGTTTGCGACATCGTGAAATAAGTTGGATACCGTTTTAGGAGTTATCCTTTTTTTTCGATAGAGTTTCTATTGCTCTATCATGTAATCATATTTTCGAAAAATCTCAGAGATAATGTTACTTGACTGGGTTCATCGATCCAAAATTGCGGCCAGCAATAGTTAAATAACGAATTGTTCAAAAAATTTATTCATAATTGCTAGCATATTTATCTAATTTAAAATTTCTTGATCTTTCATTTGAAATGAAGTGGAAAAAATGGATTTCATCTCCATAATGATGTCATGTCCTAACCACCTTAAAATTTTCATTCTTTGACTGTTTTCTTTGTTGATATGACGCTATAATTGTAGACGATGTGTCTTTCGTCCATGTGAAACACGAAATTTCTCTTCTTCTTCATCATCTACTTCTACTTAATTGCATTGATTTCTATAAGTGACTGAAAATTTTTCACTAAATGCACAAGAAAATTATTGTATTTTTTTGTGGCATAGGTCTTGCTATAATTGCACTCTCTCTCTCTCTCTTTCTCTCTGTCCATGAAAAAATTTTGATGGCGATTTTTTATTGAATTAAAAAATGGAGAAAGATTTTGATATAATAAATGAAATAATCATGTTCACAGTTTATCGAACACTGCAACACACAAATGATCAAATTTTCTTCGATCATATGTCTCTGCTGTATACATTTTTTTTCTTCTTAATTTTATTTAAGTTTTTCCTTTGAATTCAGTAGTAAATTGGTAAAGTAAGACAGCAGTCAGGGAGAGATTTTTTTTGAGTATTTCTTTCGTAGCAAGAAGTTGAAGCTACAATTAGTGTTATAATTATTCCGCCAAATATTCTGCAAAAATTAATCAGAAACAAATTCTGTTAAATTAAATATTACCGATACGAAACTAGTTTCAGCCACATATTTTTTAATTAAAAAGGAATAGAACTTTTTTTTCATCACTTTTTTGTGGAGGAAAATGAAATTTATCAAAAAGGTCATGACGAAATTTTCGCTATTTCAATTAGTTATAAAGATATCCCAGAAGAACTGATTTGAACGTCGACATATGTGGAATGAAGAAGGGATTATAACAAAAATGTTTTATGAAAAGCAACGGCAGCTTAAATTATCCTCTTTACTACTGAAATCAATGAAGAAATTTTCTTTGCTATCTCTGTCGGATCTTTAGCCACACTCACACACTTTTTCGTTCAACATAATGAGCAAACAGCAACGAAATACGCTCAATCGAAATGAACTTGACGCACAATGCTGCCGCGTCTCTACCGTTGATTGCCCAAGAGAATTGAAAATTTTACAATCAATAATTCCATTGATGATTTTAAAGTGAGAAATTATTAATTAATTCTCTGAAAAGGAATTAGTGAGAAATGAGAAGCATGCGCATGTGCGTGACACAGAAATAAAAAATTTAGTTATCCCTTCTGAGATTGAAGCACTTTTATTAGAGTTCTCAAATAGTTTGAACAGCGGGCTACAAAAACATTTGATTACATATGGCAATAACTGTTGAATTTGTCTGCAATCAACAGATGAATAACTCTGAGAAACTCATTAAATCTGAATATGTAATGAAGAAAAAACTAAAAAGAAATAAAATTAGCGTAATTTCTTTCCTACACAACAAGAAAGACATGGAAGTGGATGAGAGCAAGGAAAAATGTACAAAAATATAAATAACGAGTAAAAATATATATCATTACACATTATTATTGCTATTGATGTCTCTCCACTGATTTCATTATTATTATTATATTATTATTATTTTTTTCTTTCATTTTATTTCAATGTTTCTTTCTTTCTTTATTCGTTTTTTTTTGTAAATCCCTTATTTTTTGTATGTGCATCTACAAAATTTTCTGTCGCATGACCTCTTTTTCGTAGACGAAATACAAAAAAACAACTGGCGTGTATTTAATGTTGGACTTTATTTTCCGGAATGCTGGCCGAACAGACAAATTTGACAGTTCGTTTCAACGATCAAGGAGTTCAAGTATGTCATCACTTGAAAATATTTCAACTGAAACCATCAGCTGCCTTACACTCGCCGATTCCTATACCAAGAAGAGTGGTATGACCATTTTTTCAGATTTTTATTCTTGGGGATGAGCGAATAAAAATGAGATGAATTGAATGAGGGCAGTGAATCAATGGGAGAATGAAATTTGATATCTGAACAATGAATAGTTTGAAATATTGCACATGTTCGAATAATCTGAACCCCCAGGTGGTTCAGATGATTCGAATAATTGAAATATTTCTAATATTCTGACGATTCGAATATTCTGAATAATTTCAATATTTCGATGATTCTAATGCTTTGACTATTGTCAATATATCAATGATTCGAATATTGTATTTCATCTTTATGTATTGGTATTTTCGATTCGCGCTACTCGACACCGGTGTAGTGTAACACTAACTTCATCTGAGCGTCCTCGGACTGGTGGCTGCTTCAAAATTCTATGTTTTGTATTTTAGAAAGAACAAATAATCAATCCAGATCGATTTTCCTGTGATTACCGAATTTGTTTGAGAATAATTTCAACAAAAATAATTTCACCAAATAACAGTGTATTCTGAACCGTTTATTTGTCTTGACTATGGAAAACTTTCAGTTCTTACTGGTTTTACACTACATCAATTATGTGTCGGGTCAATCGAAAATGCTACATATATATATTATCCAAGGCGCAACTACCTTCCATTTAGAATTATTCCAATTTTTATCGAATAATCGGATCTTCCGAATATTCGCACATCCCTAGATTTTTTCTTATAAGATAAATGTGATTGTTATTGAATTTTGCTTTTTTTGGATGATGTGCTCTCCAGATGTTAGTCCTCAACCAACTTTATGGATTGGTACGTCTTTGGGCTCAGTACAAACGATCGTATTCAATTCACCAGCACCGGAGGAGCGTCACATTCAGCCTGTAACAATTTCTACTTGCAGTGAGTATTCTCTTCTGATTTATAAAAATTCCTTTTCAGTTTATTAAGGATACAAGAGTCCCCTAAGGTATCCCCTTTGTACGATTTCACCTCCCTTCAATTCTCTTCAATTCATTCTGCCCTCTGAGCTCATTGAGTGAAGTATCTATGCCGTAGCGGTTACGAACTCCGATTGTCTCCATCAACAAAAAGTTTTGACATGAATTTCACTATCTCCCCCAAGTTCTGAGTTATTAATAGAAATAATATTCACAAAAATTCGTCAGCAAATGAAAAATGCACAAAAAAATTGAAATCTTTGTAAATTTAGTAATATGAAATAACTCAACACGTTTCACCTTATAAATTTTTTAAAAAATGATAGCATCCGTTGAAAACTCATTTTTTCCACCTCCAAGATATCGGCTTTGAAGTGGAAAATGCGAATTTATTCCTTGGTAACATTTAATTTTTATCCTTTCCTGAGATACTTCATCCCATAAATTGGAATATGCAATGTCCCTCAAGGTGCGATGAAATTAGATTTAGGATTTTCAGTGAGAGATACGGAATTTCCTTCAAAAAATCATGGATATAGTGGTGTTAATTTTAATTTTTTTTTGTCTATGTAAATAAAGAAAAAGTTCCAAATTTACATCTTTCAATTAATCTACTTTGAATTGGAACCATACGGGTATTTCTTCTCAATTAATAATGAAATAAGCTGTTTCGCTGCGTATTATCTGTTTCATTATTCAAAGCTTGCATTATTGATTATTGAGAGAGAATAATTTCACTTTGAATTTATCGTGAATTCATAAAAGTTTTATAATATACTAAAGATCCTATGAAATCCCACAGAATTATTAATGCCACAACTTTAAAGCTTATACTATTCGTGCAAAGCTTCGGATTTTCGTGCAATTTCCGCCGAATGGATTATTAAAAGCTTAATAAAACGTGCATAATGGATTTTCATGTTGCGAGTTTGTCTGTTCGATCTGCGTGCGAGCCTTAGTAGATCTATAGCGTTAGGTAGCCGAGGAGTCGGTCACTACTTGGATGGGTAATCGCTGGCCCGATCACGGACAATAACAATAAAGTGGGTTGGAGGTACGCATACAAGGGAATTTTTGTGCCTTTCTCATCAATGTGACAGAAAGGTACAATAGAGTCCAGCAAAATCGAATATGAAATTTATCATGATCTAGAATTTTTCATTTAACATAGGCAGTGATCATACCTCCTTAAATAACTTGCAAACTACTGAAGGGACTTTCATTATATTCATCATTTTCCAACACAAAAGTTGCCCGTCTTTGTCGATGAACTTGAAAATTTCTTCAAGACTCCTGAATGTCATTGTTGAAACATAGAAAAAAAAATATTTTTCCTTAGTTTATTTTATATTCTACCCATTTACTTTTTCATGATAAAATTCGAGCAGAGAGAAGGGTATGAACAATGCAAAGTAGGTAACAGGTTAATGGAATACAAAACATATATCGTTCGAGGTAGAGTGTACGCTGTAATTTCGTATCGAGTATAACCATGGAGGCATTAATTTTCTAAAAATAGAAACTTTCTACATTAAAACGATATGATATACATCTTTTTTTGAAATTCAACACAATTTTGATAATTGGAATCTCAATTTTATGAAATTATGGCAAAGTATAATGATGATTACTTATTGATTCGTTGAGAAAACTATTCATTATGAAGTAGGAACATAGGGTGATCCGAAAAATCGCATATAGATTTTTTTGCCAGTATAGTCAAACTGAATAGGGTCCGGGAAAATGTCCGCTCTCAAATGAAAGCTGGTAACGATTCATATAATCTGACTTTAAATTTATTATATTTTAACTTCAACTTTGACTAAATCTTGATGAATAATTGATAGTAAGATGTAATTGTTGGAATTATTCTTCCTTAAAATTGGGGATAACAAATCGAAACGTCCCTCCGACCGGTTATATTTTTTCAGGGAGTTTGTCTATTTTTCAACAATTACATTATGAGACTGTCCCTTTTACAAATTTCAATCTTTTACAATAAACAAAAGTATCTTCTCTCCGTGAGAGTTCAGCGCAAAGTGCCCTGGCGAATCAACTGCAATTTCCGCGCAAGCCGCTTATTGCGACAGGAGGATTCATATTAAATGACAAAATAAAAATAATAAAAATAAAACACAGGAAATTAAGTACAGAGATGCTCATAACGATTATAAACATATACGTTACTGGTAATTATAGAAAAATTAAAAAACAATTAAAATTCCTCAATATTTCATTTTCTTCAGATGGCGTCTCATTCAAACTCAAAGGTTGTATCCTAACAATGTCATTTTTGGATTGCAATGGTTCATTGATACCGTATGCATTCGAATCATGGAAGGATGAAAGTTTTGATGGCAAAGAACGTAGCAAGAGTAAGTCAATAAATACCAGCCGTATGTCACCGCTACTAAATGCACAGCCAGTAATGACTGCTGAGGGCATCGACGACAGGCAATTTGTCGTATTGGCATCTGAAAAACAAGCCAAAGTTGTTGCATTACCATCACAAAATTGTGTTTACAGACAACAGCTCAGTGAAACACATGCTGTTATCAAAGCAGAAATAACAACTATGAAAGGTAAGAAAAGCTATCATTTACGTTCAATACATAATGAAGAGTGTGCTATTTTTTTTTTTTTTGTTACATCACTTTAACGGCAATTATCGGTCGATGAAATCAAATTCAAGTGCTTTATTTCATCGTCCCATTCGATAATGATCATGCGTGTTAATACATTATAGGGGGAGGTGACTAATATGAACAAATCGAATTCTTATTGAACATTGAATATGCTATCTAATGACAATCGCGTGATCAGAGTAGTCTCCGCCCTAGAGGCTATCAAGTGGAGAAAAAAAACTCGGCCAAAGCTTTTTTACTCTCTTTATTGAGGGTTGAACAGTAACTCTTCAAATTTAGATTGTGAAATGTGTCCAGGAACAAATCGTTTAATGGTAATTTAATTAATAATTTGAGACAAAAAAGGCCATGAGGGCTGCAGAAAATGTCGGAATAACCATTTTTGGTAGACCGAATTTCTCTACCAAAAAAATCCAACAAATTTCAATAAATCTATTCATTTCATCAAAGATATTCATGATGTGAACAGAACTCATTTTTAAAATAATCTCCTTCCATTACTCTACTAATTCATACCTCAAAAATAAACAGGTTTAGGGAATTTTCTCAGCTGACTGTTTTTGTAGACCATAAAATTGTCATTAAAAAAAGCCCTTTCGGCACTTTTTCCTACACTAGTTCATGAAATTTTTTGATTCCGTAACGAAATGATTAAATGGTGCATTGAAAAGTATTGCAAATTCTTTGTGAATATCTTTGGAATAAGTTGGTCCAGGAGAAAATATCCAAAGTTCGACCATAAATTCTGTTGAGATTTTCTTCAAAACCTACTTATTCAAAGATATTTGCTGAATCAGAGGAATCATCTTTTGGTATGCCGAATTTTTCATTTCAATGTTTGTTACGTTGACATACCATGACTTTTTTTAATTCTGGGAATTAAAATAAATAAACTTGTAATAATCTAAAAATTTAATTACTATTAATGATTCAATTACAGATAGTGTATGCCTCATGTGTTACGTATCAAATGGTCATGTAGCTACTTACAGTTTACCAAGCTTGAGGCCTCTGATAGACGTTGATTTTCTACCAGTGCAGGATCTCAGGTAAATAGTTAATCTCCAAGTGAAAAAATGCCTTTAAATTTTCTTGCTTAAATGAGAAAAAAAAATGCGACAAACTGACTATTTTCTTAAATCAGAATTGATCAATAGATGCACCAAGTTATTTTCGATCTAATGCACTGAATTTATTTGGCATTTTTTTAAATCGATAAAATTATAAGAATTCAACATAACAACATGAGAAAATAAGATTATTTTCAAGTTTATCACTTTCCCTTAAAATAGCGATAATGTGACACTATCTCTCAATTGTATGGTTTAAATAATCATTAAAAAAAATGAATTCTTCGATAGAAAAATCAAAAATTTGCTTGCTTGTTCAAATGCCAATTTGCAAACGATTAATTTCGTAAATTTTAGCCATTTTATTGAACGCGATTGCTTGATGATTTTATTATATTACACTTGATCATCGGAATCCATGTGGATCGATGGAGAAATAAATAAGAAAAACATTTGGCATGTAAATCATTCAAACTCTTTTCATGTTCAAGAATGTATTTGAGAGATATTAAATTTGACCTCATTTTACGAAATAGAATCAAAACAAGGTGACTAGATTTCATATTCAATTTTTGTTAAGTACCTCGCCATTGAATCGAAATGTAGCAATTTTCACTGTAAATGTTTTTGAGGGTCTTATTTTTGTCACCGGAGAATTCTTTTACATCCTTCAAATGCTGAGATATCCTACAAAAATCTATAGAACAATCCATTTGACATCGAAATCAGTTTTGTTCTAATATCTCAGAATCAAATTGTCGCCTTAGAGTGAAAGGGGCGTAAGTGCCAAGTACACGAAATTCTGGTGTGAAAAGGACGTATCTCCTCACTTGCACTCTTTTGTTTTTATATCCGTACTTACGCCTCTTACAAAAGAAAAAATTAAGGAATAATTTATAAATTATTACGAATTTCGGCGAAGGAAACCGTAGTCAGGAAAATACTAATAACAAAGAGGCGTAAGTGCAGGAGATACGCATCTTTTTTACTAGTATTTTTCTACATATTATTTAAAGCCCCTCTGTTATTAGCGTGTAGAACTTACGCCTATATGTTATTATTTTTTATTCTTTTACCAATATTATGTAACAGGCCTTGGAAAGCCTATTGGAGCAAAAATGTTGGAGATACGACCCTTCGTTATTTCGATAAGAAAACGGCAGAATGGAACTTACGTCCTTTTATTCTAAGGTGACAAAATGGAGATATCGAAATTTCTATGATTACCGTTTTTTTGTTATTTATTACTCTCAGTCTCCCTTCAAGAAAGATTTCTATGTGAATCGCGATATAATCTTTAAATTCTGAGTTATTCCATTGAAATTACATTCAAATAAGAATTAACTTTGATTACTTAATTCCGCTTCAATAAAATCAATGAACTCTCAAATGAAATCTCAAAGTCTTCAAACTTTTGTACTATTTTTCCACTTTTTTACTCAAATCAATGAATTGAATTTTTCGTGCAATCACTCTGAATACATTCTTAATGAACCAATAATAATAATAATAAAGAAATGAAACTAAAATTAAGTGCACCTTGTTAACCCTTAAAACGGGCTCATTGAGAATGAACTCGTGTAGAAAGAATCTTTTCGAAAGCACCAGTTTCAAGCCGCACAGTCTATTCTTTTCCTTTCAATAAAAGAAAACAACATCAATCAATGAATGATACATTTCTTTTTATCACAATTCAAATTTTTATAACACAAGATAACAACAATTTATCGACAGCTAATAGTGAATTCATCAATAATAACATTAAGGGTTAACATGCTTTTTTAACAATAGAGATAATTTTTCACAAAAGCTAATTAAAGAAAAAAATTATTTTCACTAAAATTTAAGTTAATTCAGGCTATTAATTATAAAATCAAAAAACATATCACCTATGAACTTTTTTCTTCAATTTCTAACAGTTTTCAGACAACTAAACACGGCATTGTAGATCCTATGTTGTCCATATGGGGTCATCAACTCTTTGTTAATGGCGATACAGATCAGTAAGTCATCGAATATAAAAATGAGAGGAAAAAAAAAGATTTAATGTAATAATGAAAGAATCCCATGACCCTAATATTAACTTTTTTCGTACTTGATATGGCTACTTGAGTAAAGTAAATATTGAGTATTTAAGTAGTTTGGATAAATTTTTGATTTTTTTTTTGCTGTAAATTGTATTGGTAATTAATTTTCACCCATTAATGAGTAATTACATTTTATACGTTTGAACAATAATGCAATTTCTTCTTCATTTCTCAGGGAAATCTTTAATGAAAATTATCATTTTGAAGATAAAAAAATTTCAAAGTTTTCCGAGGAAACAATATTTTTAAATTTAACGAATGTTCTCTATTTTTCTTCCTCTCGAAAAAACATCATCCCTTACGCAAAAATTCATGAGGAAATAAGAACCTTTTTCGATTAAAAAAAAAAAGAGCCTTTCGCAAGGAAAATTTTTGATGAAACAAAAATCTTAGAAAATCCTTTATTTCGATTGATTTATTTTCTTAATAATTCATTTTATCAATTTCTTTTCTCACAAAAATTCTCAAAAAGATAAATATAAAAAATGGAAATAACTATGTTTTTTTTTTCTAATTCTAATTATTTTTGGAAGATTCCAAACATTTCGGATTTGCTTTTGAAACATTAACCAGATTTCTCTTTTTGTAAATTATTTCCGGCAAAAAATTCAGAAGTATAACTTTTCATAAACAAGAAAAAAACTCATAAATTTTCTTCAATTAAAGTAGACATTAAGTAACAAAGTAGCTTACATAAATTTCATATACCATTTTCTCCTGTAAATTGTATGGGTAAAGTAATTAACTTCCCCTTTATGAACAAAAAAAAAATTTTTTTCTTTGTTCCGAATGGGAAAGACGTAACACCTATTGTGATATGTGTCATATAATAACACACATTGTCATAATTAACACTGCCATTTTGATTACTTTTCATTAATACCAATAATTAACATATAATTTAAAATGCTTTGTAATGTTGATTCAATGAAGATAATAAAAATCATTTAATGATAAATAGTTTTTAAAGAAACGCACAGGTGAGTTAAATTCTACAAACAAAAACTTTAAACAAAAAAAAATCAGTAAAACTTACTGTAGGCTATCTATTACTTATCAGCACTGCAATTTCATAATCAATAAATGTATATGCAATTCTGTATATTGCTGAATTTCAAAATAATGTAAGAAAAATTAAACATTCAGTTGTGAAAGATAACTTTAATTTTTTTGTTGTATTCTGCCAAAATCTCTCGAACAGTGAGGCGAACGGTGAAAAACTTCATCAAGAGACCTTTTCGTAGTTTATAGAATTCTCTACCGAGAAAGTTTCTGGAATTATTTCGATAAATGTAATCATTCCGAAGATATATCTTGAAAAAACACTCTTCAATTATCATTTTTTTTTCTTCCATTATTTGACTGAAGAAGTTACGTTTTTTCGTTAATATCTTCGAAGTTATTAGATCTATCAAAATTTATTAGCGAAGGTTTTTCGTTGTCCGTAAATTTTTCTCCAAAGAAAGTATCCAGTGAATGTTTTCATTTTAGAGATATCTGTAAAAAATTAAAAAATAGATTCTCCGATTTGTCTTGATTTACCACTTCACTACTGAATTGTCTCTCTAAATGTTTGATTTCATTTTTAAAAATGCATGATGATTGAGCTGTGCACGATTTTGACCTAATAATTATATATTGAATGGGTGCCAAGTCTATCCCGATTATTCTCTCCATTATTTTTTATTTCAATCAATTCACTCGTAAATTATGAACAAATTGCCATGAATAGAATTTTTCTTAATTACAGAGTCGCGCGAACATTTTGTCTGAGTAACAAGGGCCATGGTCTCTATTTATCATCACCAACTGAGATTCAAAAATTCACCGTTTCCAATGATTTCTGGTATGTCTAATTCATTATTAGTAATTATAGTTTTTCTTGATACATTAAAGATATCCAAGTAATTCCTGTAATTTTTTTTCTTTTCAATTTGGTCATCTACGATAACTATATATATTCTTGTTCGTCTATTAATTTTTCTAATCATAGAAAATGCCGGTTTCCGGACAAACAACGACGATTTATTCAATTAATTCCATGAAAAACTTAACGGTGGCTATATTGGATGTTTAAAACCCAAGCATCCAGGAAGAGGCTGAGACAGCATGAGGCGAACAATATTGAATAGATTTATATTATTTAAAAACAATTTACTTCGTGGCTATCGCTCTGATATCGGTGAAATGTTGGAAAATCAAAATAATCAGAATATATATGATAACTTTTAGAGGAAAAAATTAGATCATTTGGACCTGCTACTCAGATTTCCTCAAGCTGGAACATTAAACACTTTAACATATCCTTCCGCAAATCACCTCTTTTAAAGATATTTGCTGAGTTATCTTGAGTGAAATTATACGGATAATTTTACATTCATCGTCGAATTTTCGCTTTGCTACAAATTTCGCGGAATCAACTCATTCAAAGGATATTTGCATCAATGTCTATATCAAGAAGTCTTGCTCACGTTCTTCCATGACTACGTAATGTATTAAATTCATTTTTTCATGAAATTTTGAAATTTTTGCAGTATCGAATTACCGGAAATGATGGGTGACCTCTTTGTGACCGTTGACATGCCAGAGGCACCGAAAGAAAGCTTCTTTAAAGGCTTATTCGGAGGAGGATCAAGGAGTCTAGACAGAGAGGAATTATGTAAGTTAATAATCTCAAAGAATTTTTAATGAAGTTTAAGAGTGCTTGGGTCATAATATCTCTCTCGAAGTCAATTAATTCTTCCATTTTTTCTGATAAACGATGACATTAATTGGTAATTGTACTCGTAAAATACGAGGAGAATTTTAATGACTACCTGAAGTATTGCATTAGACATCTTCTAGAAAATTAATAATGAAGTTACTGAAGTGGAAATTGTTTCATTTGCATTGATTTGAGAATAACTTTGATTGTTGATGATGAATCGAAAATTCAACGTCTGGAGCTAAACTAGAGATAGAACAATTGATTTTTCAAAATTCATGCATTCGACAACAAATTTGAATGGAGAACTGCACTTCTGTTAATATCAGAATAGCAATGAATTCGTTTATTTTAATGGAAACGCACCAACATTTTTTTTCGAAATTTTGTAGATTTTATGTTTGGGTTCAGAAATGCTTGTTTACTGAAAATGCACTGTGAAGAAAATTTTTTTCAAATGTTGGTTAAAACGTTATTGCTTATTACGGTCCATATCATGATGGAATGATAAAAAGAAATGAAAATACTGTATTGTTCTTCTATGCGAATACCTTCGGTACAAATCCGCTTAAAGTAGAGCATCTAATAACTCTTCGAGAAGTAGTAGGTGCTCAATCACATATTTGTACATCTATATTCATAAATTATTCATAAATATAAATATATCTGTTCTTGTATATATACAAAAACAGGTATTTCCTTCCTGAGTATACAAGCTGTAGCTACCAGATATCTCACCTTATAAAAACTTGTAGAGAAATCTATATTATAGAGAATTTCATGAAGTAAAAAAAAATATGGAACTCAATCATTTCTGAAATGCTAGTAAGGTGATACGAGTTCTTTCCTCTTGCCTCAATTTTGATTGGTCAGTGATGCTACATTGTGGCCCTTATTGTCCGCTATAATTTCCTTGAGTAATTAATACCACCTGAATCCTCGTCACGTTCCAATTGCCGTGGAACATTAGCCCATTGACTGTTATTGTTCACTATAGAGGACATTGAGTTTCATGCTCTGAAATTTAAACCAGGCAACGATTGCCGTTGACTGATTTCAGTTCTAGGGCATGAATCTCAATGTCCTTTATAGTAGAAAAAAACAGCCAACGCGTAAAATTTTCGGAAAATAAGTTATCAAGAATTGACAGAATATATGAATAATGTATTGCCACGGAATGAACAGGAAATTCCATCAGCATGAAAATTTCAAGATTATTCTGGTGGATGTGAATACGGCTAAGGTCTGCTATTAATTATATTCATTTGCTCTCGACAGTTTGAAACAAGCCGAAATAGCTTAACGATCTCACCACTCAGAGAATTATCCCCCTCTTTCATCTTCCATTGAGATTCACGTGAAAAGTGATGACTGAATTGTAAGACAGTACACGTTTCAAACGAAGTTTTACCCCTTTACAAAGTCTCGTGCTATCAAAAGGCATATCGTAGGTTTATATTCTATCCTCGAAATTAATTAAATTCATTACCTCCTCGAGTTGTGAATTATCAAAGTTATACGGTCTTTTTATCATCCTGCTTGCGCATTACATATTTTTTCCGGAATTTGATTCTCTTAAAAATTTATTAATAAAAATTAATTTATTAATAAATTTATTTGTTTAATGTTAAAAAATTATTATAATATTGCGAAAAATTTTCATTAATGGCTGATGAAATCCTTGGTATTTTTCCATTGAAATTATTCAATCGGGTAACCAGAGAATTTTGCATTAGAAAGCTCTATGACAGGAGTGACTTTGGTCCCGCAGATTTCAAGGGGAAATAACAGAAAAATGAAAATGCAAAAATTGTACTCTAGTTTTTGTTTTTCTAAATCAATTTTAACATATTTTGAAAGCACTAAGGAAAATTGTGAATTCTCTTCAAGCCATTGAATTTTAAAAAATGAATGAAAAAAATCTGCAGCATAGTAGCTCATGGGCTGACATTTTCAAACCAACTCATACGGTTTAAAAGTATGGAAAAAGAAACAAATCATGTTTATATCATTCTGAATCCCCTAGAACAATTCACTTGAAAAGTTTTAATGATTTTAATGAATACCTTTTCCTATAATGTTGGAATAACAAAATTTTTCAATCAAGCCCGAAGTCATTTGCAAAAACGCGACAAATTTGCACTGTGACGTCACGATCTACTGAACGCATAAGACATGCGCCTTTTTCGAATGTTGCTTTTGAAGTTTATGAACAGCAGCATGCTCAGCGAATGAAACCATCTCCTCATGGATAGCAATGCTACTAACTTATTCCATTCAAAGCAACGCTGCCAAATTGGAATCTCTCTCAATAATGAATTAAATAAAATCTCAAAGTGAAAAAAAAAATTGAAATAACGATATTTAGATTCAAAGGAAGTCCTAACTGCTACTTATGAATAATTTCTCGAATGAGACACAACCGTAATGGTGAAATATGCGAGGATAATTCATTTATTCTAGATTAGCAATTCGTGTTGGATCCTTTGATCTTTCTTCTCACTCCGCAGAGACCTGACAAGATAATGCGAGTGATTGAAATAGGAATAATTAATTGTCATCATTCCGGAACTCTTGAGATTGCGTACGCCTAAATCAATTGCATCATAACATTTACCGACGAAATTTTTCGATCATATATCATTTATTAAAATTATACTATTCAATTTTTCAGTTGGTGAATCGAGCGGTCGAGCATCGCGTACTGTTGCTAAACATATACCAGGGCCAAATGCAAGTACCGAGGCACTACGTGAACGTGTATCTACAGCAACTGGTGATGTTGCGATGGCACATCAAATGGTTATGGAACGTGGTGACAAATTATCACAATTAGAAGAAAGAACAGCACGTATGATGAATGAATCCGAAAATTTTGCAACTTCAGCCCATGGATTAATGCTCAAGTACAAGGACAAAAAGTGGTATCAACTATGAGGAGGAATTATTATTTGCCACTTGTGCCCATTTAACAACTATCCTTTGATCAATTGAAACATATACCTTATTCATTTAATTTATCCGAAAGAATTCTACCAATTTTTCTTCGAGAGAAACATGGAAAAGAAATTAATTAAGGTGAATTTCAAAAACCAATGGACTTTAGATGAATTAACAAGTAATTTTAGTAAACACTCTTTTCCATTCGTGAAAAACATTAATTATAATAATAATAACTAAACATCAATTGATGCGAATTTTCACGGATGCAAATACACCCGCGCAAATAACTTTATTGAACGAAAAAAAAACTTAAAATAAAATTAAAAAAAAAAAACTTATTACGCACACGGATTATCAAACGTAGAGAATGATTATATTAGTACATGAAATATATAAAAAAAATTGTGAAGTTAGAAGGAAGCGGTGAATTGGCGCGGGTGTTCGTTGTTCATAATTTTTCTTAATTTTATTTCATTGATCTTACGAATTATTGATGAAAACTTATTTTTATTTCTCTCAAGTGTCACCACACGACAAAATGTTAATTATTGAATATTTAATCATTAATTTGTTTCAAAATTATATATATATATATATATTATATATACATATGTATGTATATATTAATTACATGCATATTGTCTGGGAGAGACCAGGGCAAAATGAACTGTAAAGCAAAATGATCCGAGATTGTTTCTCAGAGTCAAGATCTCTACGAAAAAATTTGACAAAGTTACCTTATAATGAAAACATGTTCGAGCATCTTTTCAAAAATTTTGAATCATTTCGTCCAGTTGGTCTATCTTGCCCCGGTCTCTCCTATATACACATATGTATATATGTATGTAGTCATACGCACATGATTATACACAGTAGCACAATTATGAATTTAATTTTTCTGATAAAAAAAAATTCATTGAATGGAAAATAATGAAAAATATTTGAAAGATTTCATCAAATTAATTGAGAGTGAACAGAAAGTCAGATGAAACAGAATGATATATATGATTATTCAAATAGAGTCAATAATTATGAGTTTTTTTTTTCAATTTTTAAATAAACATGTTAAACTTTTATTTCTTTCACATTTATCCGAAAGAAGAAGACATACAAAAAATTAATAATTAGAATGAAAAAGATCAGATTTCTAGACGTTAATTCATTCGGACGTTACTGTGCAATGAATTTCTAAGCGTTGATAATATCAGAATAAAGTGGGAGAAACTTTAATGATGAAAAAATATGACCAATTTTTTCATTATTTCGAGCTGAATTGAGGAAGGGATTTTAAATAAAGAGATGAAGAACCCACTACTGAGCTGAATTAGATGTACTGATCACAATTTTTTCCTTTCATTTTTGCTGATACATAAGCAGTGTGCTTCCGAAGGATTGCTGCCGAAAGAAAAAAATTTGAATTTATTCAATTCCATTATTTGTCAGAAAATGTAAATTCTGACTTCTAACTAATGGACTTATTTGGAAGGGGCTCTGGTGCGATGGTGCTCTTCACGATAATTGAATGGAAAGTATGGGTGTCCCTCGGTCCCTCAAGTACGGGATCTATACATTGTATTGATCCTTTCCGTGGAAAATAAAAAATCATTCCCTCAAATACTATCAGAGATATCGACACTAAAAAAATCGATTTGGATAGATGATGAAACTGCCTTTGCAGTAAAGGAGTTTTTCCCTTCAGTATGTTCAAAATACTTTTTTTTAATAAATAAACATTGACAGCCGACTCAGATCACCAGGGACCTCCCGGCCAATAAAGCGTCGTGAAATTTCTGCAAAATTGAAGTATTATAAATATCAAGCTTTTCTTGAGAAGGTATCGCAACTTTTTATTATTTCAAGGTTTCACTCAGAATATTCAGGATTACAAAATTTGTGAAAAATTTGAACCTTGCTTCGAACTGTTTTGTAATCTTTACAAGCATCAATTTTTCTAATCACTAAAAATAATTAGAATTGCTGGCAAAAATCAAATTATACGAATAATACGAAATTCTAATTGATGCGAGTAGTGAAGGATTGGAATATAGACGAGATTGGTCTCCTGGCTCTGGAAATGTAATCAAAAAATAACAATCCCTCCAAAATTTTCATATTTCTAAAATGCACCGATCCTTCACTGGAATTTTCATAGCAAGTCTAGTCCACTAAACACAAGAGCATTCTGCAATTCAGATCTTTAATTCATACCATTCTGAAATTATTGAGAAGAGTACGGACAGACGCACTTCCATGCAAACATTAAAATTTTTTTCTTCTTGAATGATTTCCTGACATTTCAAATACTTTCGAGTTATTTCAAATGAAAATTAGGGTCGAGAGAATCACAAGAACGAAGCTCTCATTCGGAAGCAAAAAAAGAAAAGGAAATTTCCTAATATTGATAAGTAACAAAATAGAAATATGACCAAATGACACAATTTCAAGCTAATAGGCATAACAATGATCGTAGTCTTCAAAGTAATTGATTAAGACTCATGCTTTTATTGCATTTGCATCGATTAAACAGATTAATGAGAGGAATAAATTTGTTAGTGAAGTGGTAAAGAAAGATAAGATGGAAATATCGCAATATCAGTGTTTCTTTTTGAGACTATCTAAAGAATGATGGGATTTGGATGGATTCGTCAAGAGATTTTCTTCCAAGAGTATGGAATTTGAAAATATTCGCAATAATGATCTATATTGAAGGGAATTTACTCATTTTTTTCCATTACTACAAGCATCCTTGCTTCATTATATCTGCGAAACCAGTAGATTTATAAAAATTTATGAAGAAATCTTTTTGTACATCACTGAATTCTCTACAAGAAAGGCTTGTAGAAAAATTGCGCTCAAATCATTCTTATGAAAGATAGTCAAAAGTCATATTCTTTTTTCAATAGCTAAGAAATAACAGAGCTTACGAAAAATTAATCGAGAAACCTTTTCTGTAGCCCATAGATTCTTCTACGAAAAGCTTTCTTGACAATTTTTCTTCCAAATCTGCTCATCCTGAAGATGTTCTCAAAACAGCCTATCCCAATTTTCTCCAAGTGATTTCTACCACTTTATCACTTCATTAATGACAAAAAAAAAAAGTTTTGATTGCAGTGACGTTGTTCCGAATGCATTGACAATAAGTAAATAAAATTTATCGTAGATTATTAGATTGAAAAAAAAACTTGTCGATTTTAATTATGATTTGAAATCATTGATGAGGGACAAATGTAAGAATAAAAGAAATGAAGAGAAACAAAACGAAAAAAATCATTAAAAACAGGTAAAAATGAAGGAACAAAACGTATCAGAAATGGCAAATTTTTAGAAAAATTAAGAAAAAAAAAAGAAAAATATAAAAAAAAGATCAGAAGCCACACATTATCAATAGTAGTGAAGGCTAGATGTGTTATGTATATAACAATGTCAAAGTAGTAATTATTAATTGTATGTTACGATGGAAAAAAGCAACAAAAAGAAGGAGGGAAAAAAAAATTACTAATAATTTTAAGAATTGAGAGATTTAAACTTGCGAGAAAAAAAAAGTTATTGCTAATTGGCATAAGTGAAGAATTCTCAAATGAAATTTATATAGTGCACGCAGTATATATAAAGGATTATTAAATGATAAACGATGAATACAATTTAGATTAAATTAAATGAGAAAAAAAAAATGAAGAGAAAAATAATATAAAGGAAAAAATTGTACTTGTATTATATGCATAAAAAAAACATGTAGTTTACATAACGACAATATATATATGGTATATACGTGCAGATACATGCATATATCGATACCATTAATCGAGATATATATGTATGTGTATGGTGAATATATTCATATATATTTGATAAATTCGTTTTGAATTTATTGGAGGCTCTGATTAATGATATTTCTTCCATAGTTAATAATAAATGTATAGCGATTTAATTGGAAATAATGATGATGGATAAATACATTGTCATTGAAGTCATTCTGAATTTTCATGTACACCTTTTTTCGTTTGTTCAAGCTAATTTCAACGACCGTTCTTGTAGTCATTGCTTGATTTATTCAAGTTGAAGCTACATAGAAAATCGCATCTACGTTACCATATTTATGTTTAAGAATGTCCTTATCAATGGATGTCCTTTAGCAACGAGGTTTCATCATATGCCTGGAAGCAAAGCGCCTGTGAGACTCTGACAGACTTTTCTTGATGAAAAATTCATTCTCAGCGTCCACTCTCAGCCAAGTGATGCCCGCTTATAAGATACACATTTTACTCTCGGAGTGGGGCGTTCTCCGATTTTTGCTCTATCCAGTATAGAACTTTTGAGAAATTTTTGGTAAAAATCTTGTTACACCTATAACTTAATTAATAATTGAGCTAGGAACTTTAAATTTTGTGAGTTCATATATCTGATGAACACTAAGTTTGGAATTGAATCTCGTTGAAATTGGTCCAGTAGCTTCCAAGATATTGGCATAGACCGATTCCAAACAAAGAGGAGGCCTATCTCAAGTGTGTTTTTTACGAACCCCACTCCTTTAGCGACATTTATTTTTGGGTCAATCAGATTGGCAAAACGCTTCCAAATGGAATGTTACAAATAATGAATCAAATAACGATTGGATGATGCTGTCTCCAAAGATTCTAATATACATTTGAATTAAAATAGATAATTAAATTGGTTCATTATTTCAGACAAGCAGGAGCCCCTTTGTCCAGGGAAGTTACTTGAAGATCCTATTGCCATTCTCGAATTCAATATTATATTCAATTTTTCCTGACGAAGTGAGAAAGGAAATCTGGTCATTCACAGAATATTGCGCTACTTTAACTCAAGTTGGGAATTAAAACCAAGTGCTGAATATGATAGCTTTCACTCAAATAAGCCCACTTGATACGAAAAATTCAAATATTACGTCACCACTTATAAGTAGACAATTTTTTATATGAAGTAAGTCCACTGTCATTGTGATCTGATGATTTAATGGATGATAAATATCCTTCAATGCATTGGTAAAATTGATTTAGGAGGCGTTTTTTTTCAGATGGGGGACTTTTCCTACACTTTGAATTTATAGATAGCTATAAATGATATCTCATTCAAGATTTCCATGTTCTTCATCTTTGGAGTCATTGTCGTTGATGGTTCCTCGGACTCTGAAATTTTCGCACATTTCTTTGGGATTATGTTTCCATTAGGTTTCTTCACGCTGACATATCTCGTTGTCTGCTTGGTGGAACTCACTACGAAGATCCTGTTTCCTGGACAAAAAGCGTTGGTCAGGCAAACAATTTTACCGTATCTCATCTGTTCCGTCCAGGCTGTCACATTTTTATGGCAGCTTCGCTTCCTTGGCGAATTCATCAATCATAGTTCGACTACTCGTCGATCAGCCTGATCGACTGTTTGATAAAATAGATCATCAGTCGATTGTTGTGTACCAAAATGAAGAACTCACTTTGTAGTACTAAATTATTTATTAATACAACTTAAACAATTGAAATTACACGTGAACTGTGATTTCCTCAAATTACAATAACGTTGTAGTATCGTGACGTTTCAGAGATTCGTTACTAACTAACTGAATTTTTGGTGGTTGAGGGGTATTTATGTTAGGGTTGGAAAGTAGTGCGAGGAACGCTTGTTCTAGAAGTTTCTTGGGTTTTTACCTTAATGTTATTTATTTAGAATGTTCGGGAATGAATTTCATGATAGGGAAATTTCGGGATGGATTAAGATGGTTTGGAGACCTTGGGTCAGTTTATTTGAGGACCCAAGTAATGGAGGGATGGATTAAGACTTTAGGCGGACGGACAGATGGGCAAGGGATTAATAATCGTAAATGGCGCCAAAGGTATGCGCTGTACATCTCAATATAAACATAGGTAATGGACTACATATTAGGAAAAATAATATAATGTGGTAGGTTACACAACCGATCACAACACGATCAGCTGAAATTTTCTGACGGATACGCCAGGAATTCCTCCTCGATCCATTTATACGGTTTATATACTAGAATATGATTTCATGTTCAATGTATTTGGGAACATCACATGAATCATTCACAATGTGTGAGCCAACCATATTAACAAAAATAGTAATTTCAATATTTTTGAATGTTCCGCGCAGAGTTTCAAAATCCTTAGGGCTGTGTATCGAACTGTCGCTGACTTGCAGCTTGAGGCAAACTAACCTAACCTAACGTTTGCAAAATCTGGGGTATCTAGTAACCTTGATATATGCGACAGGGAATATAACCATTACTGTGAAGGAATAGAAGAAAACTCCTATACAATCATACTGACCAAAGAGAAATTTTCCGAAGCTGTGCCGAAATCAAAATTTACATGGTTGGGCATAAGTACCGAATAATTCCGAAGACAACTCTTTCGCCAGCACGACTATGCATCTGTGTACTCTGTGCTCATTGTCCTGTACATTTTCTCCATGTCGTGTGGGTCCATAAAGGGACAGTATCATTTCATTTTTGCATCATAAGAAAACGAATCGACGTTTTTCCGTTAAGAGAAAAAAACGTTTGATAAAAATTGATAATCAAGATCATTAGAAATCAAGTGAAAATACAATTTAAAAGGAAGTAATTCGCAGTAATAATAATACATACAGAACATTAGTTCAATAAGTTTCTAACAATTATAAATAAATTCAAAAGGAAGGTAAAAAAAAAGCTGTGCTCCAAAAAGAGCAGAAGAGCTGAAGAAATTGTCTCTTCAGCTGCTCACAAACAAGAATTTCAACGAATAAAAAAAAAAAAGTAAAATAATAATTCGTTGAGGCGCCAAAGTTATAACGCATCGGCGCTCATTTTACTCCCCTCCCCCCATTGGGTATCAATGTTGTCTGGCAATGGTGTGTAAGGAGAACGTGGTATCATGGTTTCGGAATCTGTCCAGGTAAGTTAATCAATTATAAAAATATAGGAAATCATAATTATTACATACATCAGTTTCTGTATGAGGCACCCTATCCCCTCCCTCTTTCCTTTCTCTCTCAGTCCCCTTTACTCCTTTCTTTATATATTCACCGAGTAAATTCCATGCATCTCAATCTCTGGAAGATATATATTTTACGTAAACAATAAATTGTAGAATTCATATTATGATATAAAAATTGCAATATTTTTTTGTCGTCCAGATTTCGAAATTAATGGATTTTTATTATGCTCATAATTTTATTGGGAGCTAGCCAAAAAAAAAACTTGAGCCGAAAAATGATATAATACCATTGATTTTGAATAATTACTTTACGAGATAATGACATAATTAGGAATGACTCAGTTAATTGTCTATTCAAATAACTCGAAAAATGATGGATTGAGTTTATTTTTCATTATAGAATTTTTCAGCTCAAATTACTTTGGCTGTTCAATAAAATCATAACCATTCTCAAAAATAATCATTTGAATTACTTGAAAAAACAATTAAGTTTATCTCAATAATTCAAGAGATACTGGAAAATATTAATTTCTATTTTTTGAATTGATTTATTTTACAGTCATAAACGTATCGATGTCATGTGCACACTACTGAACATGTGTTTACCATTTGAAGTACGCTACTTGGGTACATATGTTGAGGACAGAGGAAAACGTGATTACAATGATTTACGTGATACTGAGCAGCATGCTAATAATATTACTGATTTAAATGAATTGGCAACAATTGGTATCGGTGATACACGTACAAGAAGAAAATTAATACTTTATATGTCATTATTGAATGGTTGTAATTATACATGTGCTGTTATTATTTACAAGAGTTTGGCTAATTTTGATGTACAAGATATTAATAATATTATCAGTGGGACCAGTTTTAATAGTGATGAACAGCCACTTGATGAATTATTATTACTTTATACAATGGCACTCAATCATCCAGCTTTTACTTACGAACAAAAATCAACAATTGGTAATATTTACATGAAACTTCAAGAGGAGGAGACAAGATTAAATCGGTCAAAAACAGTTAGTTCATTATTTAATTATTATGACAATATTTTTTTTATACTTGCATCTTTTTTCATGCAATGGTCATTTTTATTTACTTAAAAAAAAAATCGTTTTAAAAGATGATGAAACTGATAAAGTAAAAAAAAAATCATTCCATCGAAAACTCAGGCAAATTTTTGATGAAATACGATCAATTTTAGAGTGATACTTCACTAGATAATCAAACGAATGTTAATCATCTCAAAATTTGTCTTCTTTATAATTTGGTAATTATCATACCAAAAATTATCTCATTGTAGCATTTTGCAGCAAAAAATCCGACAATGTTTGGATATAATCAAATTCGATCAATATCCCATTGACATTTTTTTAATGTTTCCTCTGATGGAAATTATAGGATGTTATGTTGTTTAGGGATGTGGACCATGTATCGTTCCGAATGAACGATTGCTCGAGGACACAGGAGAATTACCAACAAACTGTGCAATACCCCCATCACCAATGCAGCAATATCCGGGTATGTAATTAACGAGATAATAATTTTCTTAGATTTGTATGCAGATTATTCTCAACTAGTTTATATTGTTAGGTCATAATTGTTCCGAAGTTGATAGAATACTGGGAAATTTTCTGCTTGCATTATTCATTTTATCGATAGTTCAATACGTAGGTATATCCGAACAGTTTTCTTAGATAATACACTCATGACATTCACCAATAGAAATTTTGTAGTTACATGATAAATAGAAAATAATTTCGAAATATCCTATTCGTTTTCGTGAATATCTTGATGAACATTACTAGATGTAAAGAAAACTGTGATAAAATCGATCTCCATGGCAAAATGATAGAAGATTTTTTTTTCGGCGTCGAGAACTTGTTGAAAGAAAATTCGAGAGAATGCTCCGATACATCTACACTGTTCAGTAATTCCTTCAAATTTCTTCGTAGTGGTCTCAAAAAAGAATCCTGGCTCACTCCGTCCTGTAGTTTCATTTTGTTCCAGTCTTCCTCAGTAAAATTCATCGAGAGAGTCTTTTTTTACAAGTCACAAAATTCTCTAGAGAAAAGGTCTCGATAAATTTTCCAATACTTTACAAGTTTCGAGATATTCTCAATAAATAAATGTAGTTTTTTAATGAGTTTATTCACTACTTTTCTGCCAGCCTATTATCTAAATAATCTCAAATATTCAGCTTTCGTAAATATATCAAGAAGCATTCTTTGCAGCGCACAAAATTCAGGAAAATTCATCAGGAGTCTTTTTTTGTAGTCTGCATAATAGTCGACAAAAATACAGTTTTTAGGCCATTTTTCTCCAAGCACACTTCATTCCGAAGAAATTTTTAACCCTTTGTTTTGCACAACTGCCAAAAGACATTACGCGACAATTGGTGCCTTTCGTGAAGCAAAGGGTTAATACGTTTTAGAATAATTTTTAAAAATAAATTCAACTAATCGAGTGATGCTTTTTTTCATAGATATGCAAATGAGGAATCCCATAATGAGTGGTGTACCACCAGGATTAACAATGCCACCACCTGGAATATGTGTACCACCAGGTACTGAGCAAATAACAATTGCCGGTACAAATCCACAATATTTACCACTTGGTTTTCCATCTGGAGTTAGTCCAATGAGTCCATGGCCAAATCAAACTGTTATGATGACACAAATGAATCAAATAATGTATCCAAATGAACTATCAAATTATCCAACATCACCACTACTCAGTCGGCAATCATCACCATCGCAATCACGTTCACCAAGCCGTAGTAATTCACCAATGAGCCGTAGAAATAATAATACACAAAGATGGTCATTTGATGAGAGAAAAGATTTACAAAATCAATCGACCTCATCAGCATTACCAAATCAAATGATATCATCAACAAGCCAATCAATTTTACCAACTAATACTGGTACTAGTGGCAGTCATTTGTTGCCAAATAGGAATTTACAGAATCAGAGAATTCCACCAACGAGAGAAATATCAACGACCAATTTTTCAAGGCAGAATAGTATTGAAAGCGTTAATCCAATTACAACAATTACTAGTACTGATAAATCAAATAAACAACCACCGCCACCACGATTACGTACTTCAGTATCTGGTGAATGTGGCGGTAAGGAAATGCCAAATTTCAAGGGAAATCTTCAAAATTATTCACGTGATGAGGTAATTATCAAATTGTATTGACTAATATTTCATTCAGAGTATATCTGAAATTCTGTGGGAGGCGAAGGAATTTTTGCAGGGATACTCTTGACCAAAAAAAATTTTCGAAAAAAAAATTCAATTTGTTGCGTCATGATTTTTTTCTCTTCTCCTCCTCTTTGTTCTTATTTTTTTTTAATATGAAAATTGGAAAATATGGAATTGAAAAAAGAAGCCTGACGTTATCGATAATGTGAACGAATACATTCCTAAAAATTCTGAAATCGTTTGATGAGAAGAGAACAATTATTATAAATGGCAGGGTTTTTTTCTTCATGTTCACAACAAAATGTGTTATAAAGAAAAAGATGAATTTCTCTCTTTCATGGTCAAAAAAGCAACAGATGTGTAAGGGTCAGGAATTCTAAAAAATGAAGAGATATGGAATTGAATGAAAAACCGAGTTATTGAAAATAGGTCTTTTAATGATTAATATCGTTTTGCAAAGTACATTGAGCCGTGAGATTTTGCCACCTGCACTCATCAAAGTACCCTCCCAATGAACATATAGCCCATGCGTTTCGTCACTACCACTCATACACCCATGCTCACACAGCGGTATTTTTAGATAATTGTATTAAATATCACAGCTGTAAACGGAAATTATCAGAAGAGTTATCATTTAATAGACAGTTGACTTAAATACTATCGATAAGCGGAATGATTATCATTCAATTATTTCAGATCAGGAGATTGAGTGACGAGGATCTCCAGAATATCGGCCTGACCCCAAACGCAGTTGGCCAATTGCGCAACATCGTCCGCAGTCAAACAACAAATGGTCTAACAACCCAACTGATCACCGAAAAGAAACCAGAAACTCCAACGACATCACACCATCAACCACCACCATCAGAATCGCCATCCGAAGACATGGCTCAAGCCTGTGAATTACCAGATAATTCACTCAAATTAGCTCCAATGCCTCAACTACCCGACTACTATCAGCCCCTCCTGCATCATCACCACCACCATCATCACCATGCCAATCATAATCTAACAACTCAGTCCTTGCGTCGCTGTTATCCAGCTGGTATCCAACAAATTGATCCGAATCAATTGCCAATTTACACCCAACCACCACCAGCCATTTACCAAACTCAGAATCCATGTTATGCATGCTTGACAGTGCCAGTCAGTGGACAACGTTATCCGCGATGTAGTGCACAACATGTTTATTGTTTAACACAATTGCAAACATTGAGATTGGATGATAATAATCGTAATTGCTCGCAGAGCAGTAGTTCAGACAGTACTGGAAGCAGATCACCACCAGAGACACCACCAGCTGCTCCATGGATTAGCACAACGCTTTTATCAACAACATCGACAATAACATCAACAACATCAACTGCATCAACAACATCAACATCTGCCAGTTGCACAACAACTTCAGCTCCCGCTGATGTTTATGGACAACAGCCAATGGAACACAATCAAATGACACACTCGATTGGTCAGCAGAATTCAGGAATTAATGAGAGACCGAGAAATAGAAAGGGGCACGCAATGAGGCAGAAAAACCAGATGATGAACGGAGGACAACATGTCAACATGGCTGGGTGCTTTCAACTAACTGGCCCATCTGTGCATTCACAGATGACATTCTTGCCACATGGACACGTCTCGTTGAGGCCAAATACCGGAATTTATCCGAATTTTTCAGCCTTTAGGCCAAATTATCCTGGTAGTTATCAGCCCAATGGGGAAATTATGTTCCCATATCCACCACCATCCACTGCTGGTACACCACCACCGCCAAGCATCTCAACTTCGAGTGTTACGGTGGTTCTGCCAACACCAACGCAGGGGAATTTCATGACACCAGGAACTCCTGGGCCACCATTTACAGCTACCGTCCAGCAGGCTAAAATATCGTGTTACAATTGTGGTAGTTGCAATCATCTGGCTGGTGATTGCAAGGATCAAACTATGGAGGATCTTACTAAAAGAGGTAGGTATGGATGGAGGAATGAGGGGATTTTGCTGTTCATTTTTTTGAGAATGCTTGGAAATTGGAGGGGGATTGAGACATTCTTGTAGAGACATCCTGCAGAGAGAATTCAGCTCTACAAAAAAAGTTTTCATGACTAGTGGTGCCTATATTGACATATTTATTTGACAGTTATATTGACATATTTTGAATCTAGAGTGAGAAATTTATTCCGAACTAGGTGCACATTTGATGAATTTTTCGAAAGTAGAAAGGGAGAGCGAGAGAACAAGCTGTTTTTGAAAAACGATCCCTAGTAAAGCCATATCAAATATTTTGGAATCGAGGGGGAATGGAGAGATTCTAATATTTTTAAAATCAATTGATTTATTAGAGAAAGTTGAGAAGTCCTCCGTGTAGGTCTCATTCTTCTCTGCAAAAAAAAGTCTCTGCAAATATTTTTCTATTTCCTTCAGACTCCAAGATAATATCTAAAAACTCAATTAAAAGAACATTAAATGACATGATTATGAAATTAGAACTCATTTTCTTTTTTTATCATTTAAGGCACTGAAATCATTGAGGTTTATCTGCCGGAAATCAGCACATCTGACAATTGTTTGGATTTTTTAAAACATATTAATTCTCATTAAAAAAAAAATATTCTAAAAATTCTCACTTAGAATTTTTTCATTTTCCAAATGTGCATATTTTTCATTTTTTTGAAATAATTTATTTATTGAAAGAAAAAAAAAACAAGAATTATCAGATGTCTGTTATTTTCAGCATCATAAATTGACGAGATATTGAATAAATTGAATGTTCATAATATAATTGTATTTTTATGAATTACAGCTTCATATCGATTAGATTATTCAACCGTGAAGCAGCCTGGTGAGTGTCCGAACGACAAGTGATCTATAAATCATAATAGTTTTATGAAAAATTTAGCAACTACGAATGCCAAATTGGCTAGAATACATCGTAATATTAAATCAAAATTTATAGATAATCGGCCAAATTGCAAACTTTACTTGCAATTACTCGCGGATAAAAATTTACAACATAATCAACAATTATTTGTCGAGAAAAAAAAGAAAAAATCAACATTGATTTATCACAATTTCATTTATCATATAAATCTTTCACAAGTTACTATTTATGACCTTCATTATAATTGTGATTAATATTATCATAATTAATACAAATATATATACATATATAGCATATATCTATAATTATATTTAATATATGTATACATATTTATATAATTAGTGTACAAAGTCTAAAATACTGAATTATTACGAGAAATTCTTTTTTTTTTCTTTTTTTCGATCCAATTTTTTTATTGATAAATAAATTGTTTTTTGAAGTAATTATACTGGCTCTGGTGACGAAATCGGAACAACAAACAATGTTTGAGGGGAAGGATTTGTTGAAAATTCCGTTCACTTCTTGTTATTGAAATCTATCGAAAAGAATCAGCAATAAAAATGGGACAAAAATGAGTTTTTTCGAACTTATCTCGGAAACCAAAAGAGGTGGAGTAATTTCTGAAATTTCCTCTCTTATGGAAGAAAAACGAGAGATGCAAAATAAGAACATAAACTTTCACGATAAATTTACTCGTTTTGAAGATATTCGCAAAATTGAGGGCAAATTCAAAGAAACAATGGATATTGTATGGTAAATATCTTCGAAATGAATAAATTTATCGCCAGAAGTCAACAGATTCTTTTGATACCTCTCACTTGTCTATATGAATGAGGACCCAACAAGAAACTTCATACCTCCCCCAATTTCCGAGATATTTTCAAAAAGTGGACTCAAGAAAAATGAACCAAACCCAATTTAATAAACTGAGAAAATTAAACTACTGAATCGAGGGAATTAGGAGAAATAGAAAATGAAAAAGGAAGAAAAAGACCATAAGTGTTCTATTATTGAAATAGCTGCCGTAGTTCCGATTTATGTGTATGTAATTTAGTAGATGAATTTTAAGAAAAAACTTCAATGATTCTAACAATTGTGTATAAATCTCTGAAGAAGATGAAACTATCAAATTACTGATAAATTTAATAATAATCACATATGTCGAGTTTGAGGACTTTTTTGTTGTCTCATAATGGTCCAACCGCGTCCCCAGTTGAATGCATGATAATATCGATGATGTGAGTGGCCGTTCGTGGACGGGAAAAGGATTTTTATAATCTTGAATTCATAATATACACTCCAAAGTCCTCAAACTATGCATTGGTCTGTTGAAATTGTGAGGACTGTCCCCAAAACAACCAAATGTTCTCAAAGAAACTATTGCTAAGGAATATTTTCAAAATTTTGTTTCCGTAATATACTTGATATATGTATATGAAAAAATATATCCATGAAATATATATATATATATATAAATATATATAGAAAGAATACACAACGGTAAAAAAAAGTGCAATGTGCGATCTGCTTTTTAAATAGCGAAAAGTAGTGTACATCGGAAAATTTTTATGGAAAATTCACTCGATTCGAACTTCTCTGCGGCAGCTAGCTCATCTTTTTTAATCGTATAATACACTGCAGAAAAAAAAACATTATATTTTTTTTCAATAATTTTTTTTCGTCATCAATTTTTTGAAATGTAAATAGAACAATGAATTTCAGTAAAGGAACCAGAAAAAACTATTTTTTTTCTCAGTTTCATTGTTAAATAATATCGAAATGAGAAGAAAAAAATCAAAATTTTCTTCTTTTTTTTTTGGAAGGATTGATATTATTCATTATGATGAGTATATATTTTTCATTGGCACCCAGTGACTTACTCATATTTATTCATCAATCATTGAATATTTTGTAAAAGACAAAATTAATCAGAATTGATCATTAAAAATCTGAATTTCGTGGAAGGATGTTATTTTAATTTCTATTTCGAAGAATCATGAAGCTGAGGATTTTCTTGATAATAATGCCTTCTTTTCTTTAATGAATGGTATTCTTCTTGTTTTGTTTTTTTTTTTTTATTCAAGAAAAAACATTGAAACATTTAGAAAAATAAAAAGACAATATATTTGCAATTACACATCTTGCCATTTCATTTTTGTAGAATATTTCGGAATTCTAAGGACATAGAGATTTTTTTATAATTAACTTTTTTTCATAAAAGAAAATGAGGCTTACAAAAAACGTCTTTTGAGAAATTTTGATAGACCCAGTGGCTTCAGAGATATTCGTAAAAAAGGGATGAAAGAATGAATTGAATTTCCATTATTCTGAAAAAATCTTGAAAACAAACGTATTTATCAAAGTTTATCAAATGACCTTTTTTGTACCTCTGTGTTTTCCGAAAATTGTAATTACAAAAACTCTTTATCTCCCATATATTTCGGAGATTCTTTAAAATGGATATAATTTTGTTTCTTGAGGAATTTTTCCATTTTTTTCTCTTATTCGCATTAAAAAATTTGCCAAAAAAAATGTGGAAAAATTGAATTTCAAGAGACCGCACCATATTATTAATTATGAATAATGTAAACTAAATAAGATTTAAAAAAATTCTTCTTCATTTTTATCATGGAAATTATTATAAATATATATATATATACATAACAAAAAAGGTTTCCTCCTCTTCACGATAACAAAAACAACAAATGCAAAGATCAATCGTTTGAAAATTTAACATTTAATAGAAACATTATATGGATACATTTGGTAAAAAGAAAAATAATCATAAAAGAAAATAGTGGATGATGTACATAAATTTCAATGGCAAATTGAAGAGAAAAAGAATACAGAAACAAAAGAGAAAAAAATATGTGATGTGTATATACACACGATATTAAGTGAAAATATTGAAATATATTTGTAAATGCTGTTATATCTAAAAAAAAAAATAATGAAAAAGAAGAACTCAAATATTTTAATCTCCTGTAACAAAGAAAATTAATAAAAAAATTTTAAAAATACTTTGAAAAACAATATATCACGTGTTTTTATTGACAACAGGAGAAAAACTTCAATGATTCTGATAGGTACTGAGATATTTTTACAGAATAATCTAAATGAAACTCTTGATAAGAAAATTGAGAAAGCCGTAGATCATTCATTTTGGAAAGCTCTTTCTGCAACCGATGAAATTCGTTACAGAAATATATCCTGATGAATTCCCTTCTGGAATATTCCCGCAACGATAAACATGAAATTAATAAGTTAATTAACTTTCATCCTAGTGAAATGGCTCAGTCGGACCAGTTTCAAATGAAGCTGGACCGAATAAGCTATTTCACTACACTAATAATCAATACAATGATCATAGGCAAATTTAATAACAAACAAATTTGAAAAATACAATACGGATTATTTGAGGAATATCTGAAGAATACAAGTAAGATTACTCTTTAGCAACATACTGCAATGTCTATAGAAATACTTTTGCATGGATTGAATTTCCGATTGAAGATAATTAATTTAATGTTGACTATATGCTATGATGTCAAGAACCTGAGTAAGCTTCAATGAAGCAGTTGAAACGTCGTTCATTTGACAATTAATTAGTATTGTTAAATCAATTTTTTCCAACGTCTCATAATCCCAAAACAACAGAATATCTTGAAATCTACTAGATTTCAATTTGTGTGTGTGGAGGAGGGATTTTTCCGCGTGATCTATGGTTTCCAGGGCTATTTTTTCGCCTTTCACCTCACTATCCTCTCCACATTTTCGAAGATATATAATCTATCGATTATAGTTGTTGTTCATTTTTTTTCCAAATTTATTGAACCAAATTCTCGACTCGAAGCTATCATCATCACGCTTGAACGACCTGTGATAAGCTCGGGACTTCCGAGCGATAGAATTATCACAGAAATATTGCCTCACAAGCGAATAAAATTAAAAAACAACGCAATTCGTTTCTGCGTAAATGAAGCACGAGAAGTAGTGTAGTTTATATTATTTGTTCAATGGAATATCATAAGGAAGCTGATATTCTGTTGATTCGTAAATAGTGTAAAAAGTATTGGAGTGTGGAGAATTATTATTCTCGGAACGATAAAATCGAAACAAATTGACTCATTCGTCACTATTCAATGCCAAGTGTTTCTTGGGAATATTTCCAATGAGGTGAGGCTTGGAATTTATTGAGAGACACTTTTTTTGTGGATGAGAAAATTCTCTAGAATAAAAATCATCGGATAATATTCAATATACTAGGCTGACCCCGGTTTCTGACACTAGAGAGCTAGTTCCTGACAGCATGAATCAAAGACAGCAATCATTGGCTTATTGTTTGTAATTTAATTAAATTTATACATATTTGTTGCGCTAAACAGTGCTCAGCACTTGAATATTAAACAATATATTGTGCATTGAAACATAACTGAGGAATTTGCAAAAATTGTCAGTTACTGGAACACTGTCTAAGGAGATCCAATCGGCAGGTCTAAATGATCTAATTTTTTTTCTAAGTTACCAATAATAAAAATAATTACTAATAATAAAAATATAGCCACCATTGATGTTTTTATGTAATTAATTGGATTAATCGTTGGCATTTGTCCGGTGACAGGCATTTTTCATGATTTGAAACATTTATAGATATTCTGACGAACAAGAATATACATGGTTACATAATGAAAAAATAGGTCTTTGACCATGAATTGTTGCAGTGAAACTGAGACTAAATCTCGCTTATGGAGCTCTCATATTTTTTTTTTTTTAATTTATTCAGACTTAATTTCTTCGGTAACATGACGTAGTGTAAATTTTTGAAAAATCGCCCCATGCTACTTTATTGAAAGTGGCCAAAATTGAGAAGAAAAAATAGATTATCGGAACTACTTGAATATCCTTAATCCTCATATTTTGTGCGAATATTTCGGAAACCAGGGGGCTTAGGAAGATTCACCCAATGATCGTTTTCGTAGCTTACAAAGTTTTCTACAAGTCTTTCTTTAAATTTTAATAAACCCACTCGTTTTATAGATACTCGTATAATGAACGAGAAATATTTCTAACTCGTTAAATGTTGAAACTATCAGACTCGGAGAAATTTTTCATCCCATCATATTTGTAAACTACGAAAATTCCCACAACTATCGTTTTTTGCAAAATTCACCAAGCAAACTGGTCCATTGAATTCATCCGGTAAACTGATATCATGTCCCTAAACTTGCGCATGAATTGTTCGAACACCTTCCTCACAAAAAACAGAAGAATGATCAGGTTTAAAGGCCAGAAACCCCTTTTTTTGAAGGAACAAAAAAAAGAAGAATGGAATAATCATCAGGAGAAAAATATTTTCTGATGACTTGTAGTGCAGTAGCTTGAACGATATACGCGAATGAAAACCGATCGAAGCCCTTTCTTCTTTTCAACCCCAATACCCACATATATATATGTATACATATACTGACAGGATTTTTCAAAAAAGAAAAAAACGATTGCGGTAAGAACGGCAGGGGCTACCGAAGCCTTTTTCATTGGGCAAGGCTTCTGCATAGCTTTCTTTTCTTCTTTCATTTCACTACGCATGCGTATAAGGGAGAAATGCCTAAAAAATACAAGTAAGCGAAGCAAACTATTACCAATGCAATTTACCATCTAAATACGTGGATGATAGGGAAGGGGAAGGGGTGAGTTCCGGGGCAGAACGAGAAGGGTAGAAAAGCGGGGATGGCTCTACTCCCGATCGCTCAATATTCATCCCCCTTTCTTGCTCGAAGTACAGCGGTTGAGCGCAGCAGCACGAAACTCAGGCCACACTACATAACTGCTAGGGAGACTGCGCGCAATCCAAACTAATATTCGCCCCCTCTAATGCTTCTACCTCTCCTTTCTTCTTCTTCTAGCGTCCTCGCCCACCGTTGAGCTGGTCGATCACACCAGCACCAGCCAGCCGGAGCTATCACTGCTCTCTACTACTGCTCGACAATTTTTTTTTCATTATAAAAAAAAAAACGGGAATAATTCGTTACATATTTTTTTTCCACCGTTAAAAAATTATTTTCTACTAATAATTATATTCGTTTGAAGTTCAATCCCAATTATGGAGGATAAAAAAGTTGAGCAATATTATTCACCACCACCGAAACTTGGAAAGTGGGAAGGGTTCCGGATATTTTTGTGGAATTCAGAGACTGGACAATTTCTTGGTCGCACTGGAGCCAGTTGGGGTGAGTTTTGTATTTAGTAATTTTTAACAAATTAGTTTTAGCTAAAAACTGTTTCTTTCTACTAAAATTATTACTTTTTTTTTCTGGAATAATGGTGAATAAAAATTTTCATGGTTTGTGTCGACGTAATATGGCCTCGATATTAGTGCGCAATCGATATTCTCCTCGGTAACACCGGAGTATATATCAGGGTGGCCCCAACCACTGTAATTTCAGCCATTTCATCAAATTCAGAATTATTTTACATTTAAAAAATATTAATTTAGTAGTAAAATTGTAAAGCAATGAGAATCTGAAAATGATGTACAATTTTTTCTCTCAAAATATCTATACAATATGAGATTTAGGGAAAATTTATCACAACATCGAATCTATAGTCCATAAAATTCTTTGAAAAAAGGTCCTTCAACGAATCACGAGGAAAGCAGTAATTTCAGAGATATTTGCAATAGCATCGTAATACGATTTTTCCATTTATTACTATCTATTCGAATTTCTTGCACCCTCTTTCAGAAGCGGTTAGGTGGCTTTTCGCCTCGATTTGTAGACAGAGTGCCCCCGTCAGAAGAAAAATCAATAGTTCCTATGTACCTGGGAGGTCGATCTGAAGAACCCCATTTTCTTTCTTTATCCATTCCATTGTAATTGCTTTTTTATTACAAAATAGTGAAAAAAAAAAACAAAAATTAGCAATGGATGAGAAAATTTTCTTTCAGAATGAAAATGAAAGAAAGGGCATAGACACATAGAGGGGATCGATCGACCGGTCTGCTTTTCTTTTGTGTGTGCGTCGTACTCCCCACTTTGTCTCGACCAACATTTCCTTTACTACTTTTCCATTATACGATAAAAATTATAATATTTCAAAGAGATTATTTGAGAAATTTTTCATAATTTTTTTCCATTATAAAAATGAAGATAAAAATTAGATTTTTGTTCATTGAACTTTGTTGCTATCGACATATCTCATGGATGAGCACTTGGTGTTGCATAATACGAGAAGCGGTTGTAAAATCAATAATCTAGACTACGAGTTTTTCGGGGTAATCCCTTGATGGAAGGCTTCAATTTTTTTGTTGATTTTTAACAATTTATGAGATTTAATCTACATTCAGTTTAATTATGGGATTGAGTAATTATAGTTTTCTCGGAATATAGGTAATCTATGGAGATTGAGGGGAATATTGTAGGTATATTTTTTTTTATCAATGACAATCGGAGCTGCATAGAACTTCATTAGTCGACTTCATTTACGAGATATTTCTAACAAAATGATTCCAAAGTTAACTGCCAGGAAACGAATTCATTTTACTGTCACTGATTATCAAAAAATATCCCGGAATCCTATGGAGAATAGGAAATTTTTCAGATAAATATTTTCGGGTTGAGGAGAATGAGAGCTTTCATAAAAAATCTTCAGAAAAATTTTGTTATTTTTTTAGGTCTGCGAAATATCTTTAGAAAACTAATTTCAAACTAAAAAAGTAGAACGAAATGTGCTATTTTTATTATCATCAGTTTTTCATGGAAAATTCGGAATCTATAAAGGGCAGTTTTTTTTTTTTTTAAAGGAGAATAATAGCTCTAGGAATAATTATGTGAAAAATTTCTTGTTCAGTTCTTGAGACATTTTCAAAGAAATTATCTCGAAGCTAGCCGGTGAAAGGAAACGAGTTAATCTCACTGTCATTGATTTTCAATGAATATTTCCTAATTTATAGGGGGCAGGGAAATTTTGATAGGGAGCTTTCTTGGAGTGAAAAATTAGAGCAACGAAAAGACGATTGCGAAACATTTGCAAGTAATTTTCTTGCCTTGGAAGGTTTCGGAATATTCAACAAAAACTTGATATTCATCTCATTTCACTACTTGATACGGATAATACTTGATTACGGATTTTCGAGATTTTCAAAGAAGTTTAATTACTAAATTTAGCAGGGTATTTTCAGTCTCGAGGAGGTGTTCAATCTCTCAAGCATCAATCAAGGCCATGCTCTTAACGAGCAATAAAAAAAATTGTCAATTTTTATCAACTATTTTCATTTAATTGATTACTAACTGATTTCAGTTGGTAATGAAGTGGTGAACGAAAATAGCTCGAGAAATTCAGTAGTAATTTTTCAGTGAATATCCTTGAATCTAGTACGCTTACAAGAAATAAATGACGAGATATTTTTTTCTACAAAAAATTTTATGAGCTGTAAAAGAGATTTTTTGGAAAATTTCTTCAGTCTCAGCCCACTTTTTTCGGAGATATTCGCGAAAGAATCGGGAATAACATCTTTGATTCATCTTCCCATACCGTTTCACTACGGAATTGATCGAGACGAACAATTCAATGATTTTGATCGATTATTTATCCACTGGGATTCTTTGAATCGTTGCGCGCATCGATATGCGACAAAGCAAATGTCATTTCATTTTACCGTCAATTCAGGCCAATTAGGCGCTCTATCATAATTGTCCAACTGTTTAGATTGTTTTTATACTTGATCTTATTAACGAAGTACAACTATGTTATTCATGTATTTTCATTCGCTCTATATTTTTCTATGAAAAATTGAATTTATACGCGCAACCTTGCACGCGATTATCCACGAACAGTAGTTTTTTCAAAGTATCGAAACGTTAATTTTTACCGAAAAAACATCGGTTTTGTCATTTTTTAATTCGCAAACGAGTATTTAAACGTGAATAAGCTGAATCGATTATTTTCAAAATTCCACCGAAACGAGTATGTTTGGGAAGCGATCAATATATAACTTTCGATACATCTTGAAAAGGAAAATGAAAAAAGCTTCGAGAGAACTATTTTGGAAATATTTCAAAAATTATTTTCTTGTGAAGAAAATATTGCAAGAATGTTTTTGTAGAAAATTTTATGACCTACAAAGAAGATCTCTCGACAGATTCTCCTAAACCCGAAATGAAATTTCAACCGAATTTCGCTTTTTTTTTTTGAAATCACTCCTATCAATTTTATCTTTCTGAAAGTAGTTCATTGCCTCGGACAAAAAAATCGATACCATCATATCCTATATTTTGAAGTTCGAATTTCCGATTTGAAATTAACTGATATTCGACAATTGCGGTCAGGAATCCTTAACTTTTTTCTTATCTGCATGAAATTCTCTGTTCATCAATTTGACAAATGTTGACATTTTTTCCTCTTGAATATCAGTTATTGATCGTGCTATGTAATCAAGTGCTACCTCTTTGGGAACGTTATTTTTCATCATATGGATTCACTGAATAATTTCTATTTTTCTGTTGATCAAACATTACTCAAGGGGTTACACTACTGTAAAATTCTTGAAAAAAATTTTTTTTTTCTTTTATTTTGAAAAATACTTCAAACTTTTCAGAATATGGGCGAGAAAAATAGAGAAATACGTAGATATAGCTATGCGCAAGTAGATTGAGGTAATTTTTAAAAATCGAAATTTACACTATTTACACTAACTTAAAAAAAAATTTAATTTTTAATTTTTAATTTCCAATTTCAATTACAAATCTTTTATTTAATTTTTTGATTGAAGTTTACACCATTTATAAGAATGGCTCCCACGTCATTTTATAGAAATATTTTTTGATGATTTTCTTTTTTTTTCGAAGACTCAAATATATGCTTAATGATTCCCTCGAATATTATTATTTGATTTTTTTCTCCACCCAAGAAACGCTTCTTTTCTGTGTTTCTACATTCCATTTCCAATGGCTCCAAATTAATTCGCTTAATTTATTTGAGCGCCAGTTGTTTTTATCAAGGTTTTTCCTAATTTGGGAAAAAACGACGAATCCCCAATTTTGATCTTAATCAAAGATGTATCAAACTTCAGCAATTCAGAAAAATAATGGATATTTTATTTTTCGATAAAATAATTCAAGAAATTCAATCTAAATTATTTTGAAAATATCTTTAGATTCATCAACGTCAAAATAACTTCGTAAGAAATTTCATGGGCTACTAAAGGAGATCCACGAAATCTTAGTTGGGAAACATCTGTAAAATAGTCATTCCATTTCTAAACTCATGCTCGATCAATTCGAAAATAAATGAAATTAAATAAAAGTAATTCCTCATTGTTCATCCGGAAACAACTGTAATAATGTACGTTTTTTTTCCTTTTTTTTCCAGCAAAAATTTTGCTCTTCTACGTAATTTTCTATGGAGTACTTACCGGATTTTTCGGCGCAATGCTGGCTGTATTCTATCAAACACTTGATCACAGTCAACCAAAATGGCAAATGGATGGTTCATTAATTGGTAGCAATCCAGGACTTGGTTTCCGGCCAATGCCACCAGATAGTAATGTAGAGAGTACATTAATTTGGTACAAAGCAGCTGACAAAGGAAATTACGTGCATTGGTCAAGAGCACTCGATAAATTCCTTGAAGGTAATAATTTCATAATTTATTCTTTATTCCTTATTTTCAATTCCTTGAATAATCGATTTTATTTGAATTATTGCAACTTCTAAGAATAAATTTTCCTGTAATGAACCGAAGAACTTTCAGGTGATTGTGACTGTGACGTCATAGCTTTCCTTATTCAAAGATAAACCTTTTCGGAAAATTTTGGGCATACAGCTATCATCTATGAATATATCTATATATAGATGATGGGATTATTAGAAATCGGAAAGATTTTATTGTAACAACAGTTAGAAATACAAAAAGGAAAAAACAGATTGCTTAGAATTTAAGTTCGTTTTTTTGTATATTTTTGTTTATATACTGCGGAAGCTAACCAGGATAGGCAAATTTTTATAGAGACCTTTTTTTTGTGAATGAGATGGACGAAAATTTCTATGGATGAAATAATTAATTGAATCTATTATTCATTGCAGCACATGTATGGCTTTTAAGCCTCTTACATTTGTTCAACCATCCTCCTCCACAGTTTTTCCTCTTTATTATGTAAAAAATAAAAATGTATAACAAAGACAATTTCTGCTGCAAGAGTTCAGCTCATGTTATAATCAGTACACTCATGTTGACTTGCCTCACATAGATTTATTAAATCTAATTGAATTATTCAACAGTATACGAGCCACCACAACCAGGTACAACCGGACAAGCTGCACAGAACCAAGAGCACAGAGTCCCATGTGACTATGGCACTCCACCACCACGTGGAAAATCCTGTATCGTTGATCTTCAGAAGTTTTCACCATGTGTGAAGGAGAAGGGATACATGTATGAGCAGTATCAGCCATGTATTTTTTTGAAGCTCAACAAGGTACATAATGAAACGGTGAAAATCGTTGCAAGATGATTTCTTTCCACAAATCATTTTCTATTTAATTGTCTGGAAAAAATTGACAAAAAAAAATTTAGTTCATAACTTATGATGAAGATTTTTCCTTCCCATAGATAAGGTCATCATAAGAGATTCTTCATTTCCAATAAATACGAAAATATTTTTCAAGACTGAGTACAATGAAAGAATTCAAATTTAGCATTTACCATTTTTATTAAATATCTCAGAATCTTTTTTTTTTCTATGGCTAGACTTCAATTTAGAGTATGTGCCACTATCTGAGAATCTGTCGAGAATAGAGAAATTCCCGTAGAAAAGAATAAGCACGGTCAGAGAAATTTTTAGAAAAAAAACTACTCTCCATAGATTTGAAGATGTTTCATCAAACTGATAGACGAGTTATCTCGTTTTTGTTCCTCAATAAATTTTTTTATTCATCATAATGAATTGACTAAATAGAATAATTAAATTCGCAGATTTTCGGCTGGCAGCCACAGTTCTTCAATGACTCTGATACATTGCCATCGAATATGCCTCAGGATCTTCAAAATCGTATTAAAACTGCCAAATTACGTAATCCAAAGGAGCTTGAAACAATTTGGGTATCATGTGAGGGTGAAAATCCAGCTGATGTTGAAAACATTGGCCCAATACAGTATAAACCACGTTCAGGTTTTCCTGGATTCTTTTTCCCTTACACCAACAGTCCGGGTTATTTGAGTCCACTCGTAGCTGTTTGGTTTGAATCACCAAAACGTAAGGAAAACTATATCTTTTCAATGAATATATGATGATGAATTCAAATTGCTAATATCTCAGGAACTAATGGGTTCATGAAAGAATATTGCAGTAATTTTGTTCTAAGGAGCATTCAATATTATATAGAAAAAGGCCTTTTGATAGGGAGAAGTCACATCATAAGCCTCATAGTTTCTGAAATAGTGGCAAAGTAATCGAATGCTAATTTCTACTCCATGTAGATAGTACAAAAAAATATTTTATTTTTAAAATTTCTTTGAAATTATCAGTTTTAGAGAAAAATATTTTAAAAACTTTTTTGTCAGAGATTTTGTATGCTCCAAAAAAGTTGTTCCAATGAATTTTCGTAAAGCCAATAATTTCCAAGGTATCTCAAAAATAATTCATCACTGAATGAACCGAAGAAAACACATTTGAAAATCGCATGCTATTCACTTTAGGCCTATCTCAAAAACTTATTGGCTTCGAAAGAAAAATCTAAGTATTGTTTGATCTTCCTGAAGCCAATAGTTGTCCAGATACTCGCAGAATATACAGCTTCTGATTTTTCAATTAATCGAGATATTCGACGAAATTATATTATTTCAGAAATATCTCCAGCACCATTGGAGTTGTCATGAATTGCCAAAAGACTTTTTTTTGCATAAAATTTCATAGGCTATAAAAACGTTTCTTAATGAATTTTTTTCAAGCCCAATGGTCGGCGAGATATCAATATATTTCGAAAAACAACTCATGTATTTTTTCTAATTCTACAGGCAATGTTCTCATCAACATTGAGTGTAAAGCGTGGGCCAAAAACATAATTCATGACCGTTTCGAGAGACGTGGCTCAGTTCATTTTGAATTGATGGTGGATTAAATAAATTCTACCCATTAATATCATCAATAAATTATAATCATCATCATTGAACATAAAGAAGAAACCATAAGTAACAGCAATTACCAAAAGTAAAAGCCAGTCTCATCTTCTAAAAAATTTACGATTAAGTAATAAATAATCGTATTTATCCATTGATCTTGATGAGTTCTGGACAATAATTACTCAACAAAAAGTTATTGCAAAAAAATCGAACCACCTTTTTCTTCAATTTAAACTAATGAAAATAAAAACAATTTCTAGCAAAAAATACATTTGCAAAATTAAAACACAGAATTGTAGTGTGAAATAAATAAATAAATGAATTATCCTCACTGCCGTTCATCTTTATGTTCTTCTTCGTCGACAATATTCGATGCGTCTTTTATCAGAAAATAATAAAAATAAGAATAATTATAATAATAATATTAATAATAATAATAATAATACTAATGATAAATCATAAGCAAATAAGTATCAGAGCACAAAATGAATATTCACATCAAATTCATGGACAAAAAAAAATTAAGGAAAAATTGTAATAAAATTTAATTCACTGATTCACGTTGAGATAATTGCACAAAAGTCGACGCAGAAGAAATTAAACGAGGAATTATCATTTTTTTATCATATTATTGAAAACGGTGGTTGATTTTTTTCTCAAATCTTGGAGAAAAAAAATTTGCTTATTATTTTTTTCTCAATGATTCTTAGGATCCGTTATGAAAACATTAATGGAAACTTGACATCGATTCTTTTTCAAATTTAAATTGAAGTAAAGGTGAAAAAACGAATAAATGTTACGTAAGAAAAACTGAACTTTTGTTAATGTATTTTTGTTTCAAATGCGTTCATACAATTTAAAGGATGGTAATTAAAAAAAAAAAAATGTATTTTATTTATTCGATAATTAATTAGCTAGTCAATGTTGCGGTGAAATGATAAATTAGCGATTAGAAAATTGCAAAAAGATCTGACATGGAATTAATTGAATGAAAGCCAATAATTTAACTTGCAAAAATCAACTTTTCATAAATTTTAGAGCTTTCGATGTGTGTCACGAATAAAAAAAGAAAAGTGATGAAAGAATAATAATTGCTGTAAAATTAATTCATTAGTGAAATTATAAAGAGAGATGAGTTGATTTGATTTTTATGGAATATCTCGGAATTTATGCAAAATAGAAAAATTCTCATAAAAACTTTTTTTTCGTAGAAATTAATCTTTTCTATGAGAGGGGAATCCTATTGAAATTGTTATATCATTCCATAGTTTTCGAGATATTCCATGAGAACCAAGTGCTATTATTAGAAGAGGATTTTTTTGGAATCTTTCAAATGATCAATCACTCGAAAATTGAGAAAAATTGGAAAATCTTCTTAGGGACCTTTTTTGTAGAGAGGAAAAAAATTCTACGCAATTGTTTTTCTCCTCATAGATTCCGAGACAGTCATCAAAAAGTGATAAAACCAGAACAAGAAAAAAACAAATCAACTCATCTTCATTTACCATTTCACTATTGACTTTAGTTTTTTTCATGTAAATGAGGGAGCGCTTTGTGACCTCCAGCGATATAGTACGTGTCTTAATAGAGGATCGACGATCGGATAAGTCCAACACATTCATTTGAATTTACATAAATACGGATATATAATGAAATGGAAAGAAAATTTATGAAAAAATAAAAAAAAAAAAAAACATTGTATAGAACACGCTTTATTGAAGAGGAATTTGCTTCGCCACTTGTGAGATCTGTGAAAAAAATAAATAAAGGGTGCAACTTCAAAAATGATATCTGCAAGCCTATAGTGATGATATATCGTCTGTACGATCATAGGAACGAAAAATAAATTCATTCAAATAGTTCACAATTGAAATGTTGAAAACGAGTTGAATTCGAAGTTTCTTTTCATAATTTCAAAAATATCTCTGAAACTATTGACTCTGGATGAATTTTCCAAGGAACCTTTTTCGTAGGAAATCAAATTCTATACTAAAAGGGATGGAAAATATATCAATCCTCCTCAGTCCTTCCGTTTCCGAGATATTTAACGTTTAATCTAATCGTTTTTTTTTTCAATTCATCTCGTTTTCTTATCTCAAATTTGAATTTATGAAGGGAACTTTCAAAAAAAAAAATGTTTAAGAATAAAAATTAATTGTACCGGTTAATAAATACTATAGTGATATAGTAACACAGTCGTATATAGTTGACATAGGTACTTAGTAATGAAAAAGGAAAAGAAAAGCGAAAAAAAAGTTGTTTTGATTATTTATTCCTTAAAAGAATTTTACTTATTTAATAAGCAAATGGAAAAAAAAAACAAAATAAAATCGAATGATGAAAAAAAAAATCATGGGAAGCGCAGTATTCACAGAGTCTTTGATTATGCCTCAAACAACTGACTAGCGGCACCTCAAATTTAATTCTCTTCTACGAGATAAATAAGAATTTAATGAAAAAAGAAAACAATATATTTATTATAAATTAGTTTAATTGCTATTTATTAAATTATTGAGATTTTAATTAATTAGATTAATTGCATAAATACCCGCCTGTGTGTGCCGCTAAATTATTCTATTGAATTGAAATTGAAGAAAGAGAATCGTAACAATTGATTATTTTAAGAATTAAATGAAAAAATTTTAGAAAAAAAAAAAAAAAAAAGAAATTAACAAAAAATAATGATTAAAAAATATTTAAATGAATCGCGTTGAGGCCGTAACATATTTAAATAATTATTAGTGTTATTTATTGTAATCGGTAATGGGAGAAAATTTCAAATAATTAATTGAGAGGGATGTGAGGAAAAAAAGAATTAAATTCAAATGAAAGAAATATTAAACAGAATTATTGAAAATATATTCATCATTATAGACGATCTGTTCAAGTAATCAATTGATGGACGTCTAATGTTGTTGGAATATTTAAATAAAATGATTAAGATAAATGAAGAAAGGTATTAATCATGAACAAAGAATATGACAGTGCGAAAGTACAAAAAAAAAGCGAAAATGAGAGATCGTGAAAATGAATTCGAATATAATCGTTCGAATTTAAAAATTGTTTCAATTTTAAATGCAAATACGAATATTGTGAGAGAGTCTCAAAACGAAAGAGAGAAATAAATTAAAAAATAAAGTCACCGATGAAAACATTTTCATCGTATGAATTTTCAAATGACAATTGTATTTGTGAATCGATGATATAAAATAGAACAAAAACTCGTAAAATACCAGATAAATCATCGGTAGTGATTCTATTGTTTAAGATACACATGGCAACATTGATTAAATCTCGAAATACTGATAATGAAGTTCAATTATCAAAATTGAATAATCGTGATGTTTACATTACGTGTGTTGGTGAAATTTGTGCAAATAAAGGAAAGAAAATTGAAAAAAAAAATAAATAAAATTTGCATGTGTTATTGCAAACACTTTTTGAGCACGATTTCTCGTCATGAGGACGTGTATAAACGTCATGAGGTGAAACTAATAAGACTTTTTTTTCAAATGGAGGAAAAATAAATCAAAATTCGAAAAATTATGGTGTTCAATTCAGCTGAGCAATGAGCAAATTGTAGACCAAGGTAAGCCGACGTATTTCCTGATCACTGTAATTCCAATATCACCGTTTTGTGGATATCGTTTTTGGAGTTTACATTGTTCGTAAGCCCAACATATCCTCTAAGCTGGGCTTTAATTTCAGAAAAACGATTAACTGGCTAGTTTTTAACGCAGGCATACACCGAGAAAAACAATCTCATTACCACTCCTAGCTAAGGCTTGAATCAGCTATAAACTGTACCCCCTCAATTATTTAATTATTAATTATTAAAAAGAAACTGTGGTGGGTAAAGAACATAATTTCACTTAATCTTTTGTGTACATGTATCGTATCAAGAAGGGACCAAGGATTCTTTTCACACAAAGAGATAAGAAAGATAGCGTGACTTTTTCCTGATTCTCCTTCGCAACCCCACCTCTCATTGGGATATCGTATACCGGCTTTCGTATATAATCCATTCCACGTTTCGTCATCATTCAAAATATTCACATTTCAAAGAGTTCCGAATCAAGAGAATAATTTGATAAGAGCAAAAATTAATTCATTTTTTTCCGAAATAATCAAATTTTCCTTTCTATTGCGCAAACCTTTAATTCTGCCAGATAATTCCTTGGATGTACTACTTAATTCTACATATAGACCAATAATTAATTAATTTATGAGAACATACACTTCTTTTCTTTCAAGTGAAATTTCAAATATTGGCGGGAAGTTAATGCTTTCGGATAATCATTTTATCCTGTCAATTAAGCATTTATTTAGCCTTATTGAAATAAATGATCCAGTTATTTGAAATGTAATTTTGATCCTATTAACTAAGTTCTATCCCTCGGTGTATAACACTCTTCAGATGAATATCCCTGTTGTTTTTTTCTATATGTCTTCATGGAAAGACTAAATCTTCGTGAAAATCGATAAAAAATTGGAAGAAATAAAGAATTATATTACTACTAGATGAAATGTAATTGATTTTCACAGGATCAGAAAGAAGATGCGATTAAGTTTTACGGAGTTACTAATGAAGAAAAAAACGATAGAACTAATATATCGCTGGTCTTGAATCTTCCCAATCGACCCAAAGACCGTCCCAACGAGCTGGATCTGATCTGGGATCATCGGGCAGATTATTGGGCGGAACCGATGTTGCATTATATTCGGCAAGCTTTCCTGCCAATTGCTGTAGAATATCTGGCTCGAATTGTGCAAGATTCACCATCTCACATGGATCCTTCCTGACATTGAAGAGACAAGGTGATTTCACGGGATTACATGCAATCTGGAAAGAGAAATATTTCTTATAGAACCATTTCATAATGATATGATAGAGGAGCTAAGTTAAGTTTACTCGATTATCAATCAGGAACTAGATAGGAATAGTCTAGTTCGCACCTAGGGAAGGAAAAAGTTGATCTTGATAAAAATTTGTCCCCCGAGCAAAGCAAGGGTGCCAAATTTCTCTCGAGCTTCACTTTTTTCCATCCATGGTGTCTATGTCATTTTCTAGACCAAGGAAGCAAAGAACTAAGTTTTCGACCATGCAAAGCGAGGTAGAAAAGTCAGTTCGTTGCTTCCTAAGTGTGAAAAGTATTATGATTCGAGTATAATTTGATTACAATTCTGTTTAGAAATTATGGAATTCTCAAAGAGATACGGATTTTTGTCAGGACTTTGTGATATGAGTCGTTCTGTTTTAAAACGAAGAATGCCACGAAAATTCAGTTATCTTTCGAATTAAGAGATATTTTTCACAAACTGAGCGTGAAATGAAATTGCCATGTTTTACTCAACTATTTTGCAACTGAATTTGCTCTAAATCTCTTCAGATCCGAATGAAATAGAAAAATTACCATTATCTTCTTTTTAACTTCTGTTGACTTTCTCTGACGAAAAAGATTCTAATGAAAAATGACTCTATCACCCCGAGAATCCATGATATTCCACGAGAACTGATGACGCAATAGATGACGAATAAAAAAATTGTTGAATTTTTACAAACCCTTGACTTTGCCGGAACATTACAGCGAATGACTGCCTCAGATCTGAGTTGATTGATCATTCCAATAGTCAGAAGTTCCCCATGATTGTATTCATAGTTTGCAAATTCTCTTATATCACGTGGTGTGATGACTTCGTATTTTCTGAATTTATTAATCTTCTTCTCAACTGTAAATTCACTGAGTGCAATTCCAGTTTTGGACGTCAATATATCATATGGGTTATAGCGATCAACTGATGACTTTACTGCACCCGAGTCACCGTACCATGCATCACCAACTCCGCTAGTTCCAACCACGTATTTGTAATCTCCGCTTATTATCGCTGAATTTCCATTGAGCGGATCGATGTTTACTAATACTTCATCACGGGGATTCGGTGCATCCTTGCTAATTGTTGGCCACATATCGATACCATCAATATCTTGGATCTTTTTCTTGATACCTTCGGAGAGAATCGGAAAAATGATATGGTTGAGAACAATGAAGAATCATTCAACAAATGATAACGATATCAAATTGATCAAAAATGATAAAAATACAAAAGTATTCATATATCAGTCAGTAGTAACGTGACGAGTTCTCTTGTGGATTTCATTGAGAATACCTACGAAATGAGGATGTTCATGGAAAATTTTTCAGTGAACTTTCTTTGTAGAGGATTCGAAGGACAAGAAAAAAGTCTCGTGACCAAGTCTCATCGAGAGGGTATGTACCCTCTTCCTGAGAAAAAACCACTCAGATCTAATCACATACGATATTTGATACGCTCTAACCAGATCTAACTGGATCTGATTTAAATAAATCCAGTCAGATCTAATGACATCCATTCCAATTTACATTAATGTAAATTGGAATTAATTCCAATTTACATTAATGCGGATTGTAATGGATTCGATCGTATCTGATTAGATCCCATTAAATCTCGATAGATCTGACTAGAATCAATTAGATCAAATCTAATTAGATCTGTTTGGAGCGTACCACATTCCGTATCGGATAAGATCTAACCATTTTTCCGCGGGCCGGAAGTTCTATCATCTGGAATTGACAATATTTTAGTATTGTTTTTTTAAAAGAAATCTTCCAATTTCTCACGATATTCAAACCAGTTATCATGAACATGAGAATGAATGCAATCTCTCAATTAGCAGCTATTAGTTCCTGTGCAGCTATTAGGCCTTCCACCTTATATCACATTGATTGACTCACCAGCGGCAGATAAGAGAGTGGGAAGCCAGTCTGTAATATGCATCAAGTGATTACTGACTCGACGATTTTTTTCTATGAGAGGGCTCCAAATAGCAGCAGCACCATGAACACCACCCTCCCAAAGAGTGTTCTTTATCTATTAGAATGATAGAATATTTTAGTAAGAATGAAAATGAATAGAATAATTTTAATGCCATGAAAATTCGAATGAACAACAGTGAAGAAATCTTACCCCACGGAATGGATAATTACTTCCAGTGTTGTTGTAAATGCCAATTGTAGGTGCACCATTATCCGACATGAATAACAGAATACTATTTTCGAGCATCCCTCGTCTGCGAAGAGCTGTCACAACTTCTCCTACACTCTCATCCAGCTTCGAAACCATTGCTGAAACATTAATGGGGGTGTTTATGAATCATGATAAATGAAGCATACTATTCATACAATGCAATAGTGAAATGTCGAGAGAAGGCTCACACAAGCCTTGTATTTCTTCTGAATACTTCTCAGTAATTATTCGATTTAGGGAATATTATCGATATTTTTTTGTGGTCCATGACATTCTTCTACTGAGAGAGATTTTTACAAAATTTTCATAAATACAACCATTTCTGGAATATGTCTAAACTAAGAGAAATGTAATTTTTCGAGCTGTTGTCTATCAATCCGTTGATTACTTATGTCTGGAAAATCTCTCGATTAGGGAAATTCCGCACAGGATCGTCTTTGGTATTACATAGAATTCTGTACCAGAAAAATCCTTGCTAATTTCCACTTAATCGCTTCATTTCAAAGATATTCGCAAATTAATCTATATGAAATTCTCATCATGTCACTATTTAATTGTATTATGATGAATGAATAAAAACAAGGGTACCAGCATATGTTCTCCTTTTAGGATCACTGATGTACGAAAATTTAGCAATAACGTCTTCTGGTGCTTGGAGAAGATTTTCAGAATTGCCACTGTGGACAGCTGCATGTGCTAAATACAGGAACATCGGATTTCTCGTATCGTGTTCTTCAATTAATCTCACGGCTTCCTCTGTATAAAGATCGGTTGAATAACGACCAACAGTATCAAATGCCACTGACATGTTTCTTCTCATATCGAAACCACGAAATTCATTTTTACTGAAGGTCACTTTTGATTCTACTTCGTGATTGTAATAATCTTGTAATCCACACCAGAAACCAAAGTGCGAGTCAAAGCCCCGATAAGTTGGTGTGTATTCTTTTTTGTAAAAACCTAAGTGCCATTTGCCAATCATATGATTTACGTAACCAGCTTCTCCCAGATACTGCAATCAATTGAATTAAAAATTATCCATTTTCATGACTTCCAAAATATCTCGGACGCTCATACTTTGTAGACAATTTTCATGATGATTAAACTTTTTCTAAATTTTTGCAGTTTAAGGCTGACGAAATATTTTCAGTGTAATTTTTCCTAGTTCAGACTTACAGAAGAAATATAATGGAAGCTAACAAAATAATTCGCACAAAATCAAGCCAATTTCTCCTATTTTTATTCCTTCCCATGCTTGAATTTCAAACAACAAAAGAAATTTCCCAACAATGGAAAATCGAGCATAGGCCATCATAGGGTTTTTCCTGCACTAAATGTCCTTCTCACAACCCCCACACTAGCGACACAATATATTCACGAAAACACTCAAATATAAGGAAAAGACCAAGGGCTGAAAGTATGTAAATAAATATATATAGCTCTAACTGTAAATGCTTCTGTTATCCAATCATTGTTATACATGTTAATGGAATTGCCTGAACTTGAATTCGAACTTAGGCTATAAATTAATACAGTACCTGAGGCAGAAATTTATCAGACAATGGTGAGCCTCTGGGCTCAGGGAAAAGTAGTAGAAAATGCTGCATTCCATTGTGAATAGGATATTTTCCAGTCATTAGTGCTGATCTACTTGGTGTACACAATGATTGAACATAATGATTTTTCAAGATAACACCATTGTAAGCCAGTGCATCAATATTTGGTGTTGGAATTTGATCTGATCCATGGTAGCTAACGTCATTCCAGCCCTGTCAATTAGCATTAATTAGTTATTTTACAGTAAACGATGAATTATAATTTTTCAAGCTTCCTAAATCTAATATATCTAAATGTATCCAATTAGATATAATTATATCAGTATTTCCCAGGTTAGTACTGCAATATAAATTCATAAACGAGTCTCCCAATTTGATGATTCACGTGATATTCCAAGAAATAATGGGTGACATGAGAATAGTTGCGTTAATCACTTTGTTATCAGCTTCTTCCGAATGTCTCGGAAGCTGAGAAAAATACAGTTATGTTTGTAATGAACTTCTTTTATTTTCTAGAAGCAGCTATAGTATTATAGCTGTTGCTAGGAAGTACTGCAAGAATATGTATAAGCTTGTTCTTCAGTATACCAATATTTATATATAACTCGGTATGTTTTCATATAGCTTCAATGTTCAGTTGAATCTCGTCATTCGAAAAGATCACATTCAGCTAATTGCTTTGCTTTAATATTTGATTTATACTCAACGTGACTCGATATAATAAATCTACATCTGAGATATCAATTTAATTCGCTAGTAATTACTATTTATAAGAATACTTCATTACATCAGTCACTCGATTAGTGACCCCGACATGATATTCTAAGAGGAAAACAATAAGCTGGAAAGAGATATTCAAATAAGGAAGAATACTTTATCGCATTGCAACTGTCACTACCTATCTATCTTTCTGCAAGAAACGTCAACTCAAAAGTAATTCTTAAAATTTTTCTAGATTACTCGAATTCTGAGATATTTCATATAAATTTTGAAGTACCGAAGTGGAGAAGTAAGAAGAAACTAACCGGAATACTTCTCTTACATTATGTTGCAAACGTTTCAATAATGAAACTTATTAATTGAAATATTTTCTTGAAAAATATTATTCTAACGGAAAAAGCCGAAGGAAGGTCAGTGTAGGCGAAAAAAACAGCTTTTCAGTGGAGAAACGGAATTTTATCGAAAAATATTATTTTACCGAAGCAAACCCTATTTTTCTTCACGCTAAAATCTGAATATAGAATTCTATAAAATTTTCACACTCGTCAGAAAATACTTTACCGCACTTGTTAGGTAATATACTAATGTACACATTGTCATGAATGTGTCTTCTATCAACTACTTATCATTAAACATCGCAAATGAAATGATTCATATATTGTATAAGCAAAAGGATTCTATCATCGACATAATTTCTAAGCAGATTACTTACCATATCATCAGCCACAATAAGTATTATATTCGGTTTTTTATGGATATGCGATGTCAATCCACTTGACAATAGGCAGAAATAAATAACATTGAAATAATAACTCCAAAACATTTCAAGTTTTTTCCCCTTCATTCTTTTAACTGTTGACTTGATGAAATTCAATCCAATAATGATGGGAAAATTTGAAAAATTCTTTTATATTGTTTCAATAAGATAGTCCTGATAAGAGTATTTATGTCTGATGCACTAATGATGCATAAATGAAGCTAAATTAATTCCATGCAAATATTGATTTTAGAGAATTGAAGCTCATCCAATTTATTTGATTAATAAAACAAATAGATAATAAAAAACGTCAGTTAAGTTTGATTAATGAAAATTTAATTTCCAAATTTACATTGTCTCCCTTTTTTTTGGTAGCAAATACATTCTCAATACATTATTTAATTCTTTATACAGTATTATAAAATGATCTTTTACATTCCATCCTTCATTGCAGTTGTTTACAATTATCTTTACTCTTCTTATGATTATTATTATCATTATTGTTGTGGTTGTTATTTTCATTATTATTTTATTGGTTTATCGAATAAATATATCTCAATTTTCATACAATAAAAGGCACCAACTCCAAAACAATCGGATCAATGTATAAATTATTGCTAATAAAACGCAATTCAGGAGTTCAAATTAATCTAATTTACAAATATAAATTATTTTCTTTTCAATTGAACAGTATTCGAGTTGAATTGATTAGTTCATAATTAATTATTCTATTATCATCACTGAAAAAAGATAATTTTGGCAGTCAGATAATTTTTTTCATTTTCTTCTGTTTTTCCTTTCTTTTTACGTTAGGGATGGGAATGTAATCTGAAGCTCTTCGGAAAAGCATCCACCTGCTGTTTTTTTGTGGTTTAATCACATATGGACAACCTTTGGCGTGCTGAAATGTTTTAAAGATTATTTTCAATAATTATTTAATTTATTTTCTATTGATGAGCTCATAAGAAAAGATCATTTTGGAATATGATAGACATGAGCTCAGAAAAGAATATCGGATATTTTCGATAGAAAATTTATGACGAAATTGATGTAAAAATTCCGCTGAGCCGCGGTTGTTCTGGACGGCGATGAGTAGAGACGAAAAACGAGAAAGAATTAAATGCGCTTTTTCTCAACTAATCGCTGTCAAGATACGCGACAGTCGAAAATGAAGGAGAAATATGATAAAATTGTGAAAATTACCTTTTACCCCACAACCAGTTTAGTAATACGCTTGACTGACTCTGGACGTCTCGTGCTGCCAACAAAAATTTGTTTATTTATTCATAAATGATAATGAGTTGTAACAATTTATCATTCCAGAGAATTTTTGCAGTGTAGAATGGAGTACTTTAAGCGAATCTAATAATGGAATTATATCAAAATAAAGGAGCTTTAGGAGGGAATATTAAGGAATAGTATTCGGGTATCGTAAAATTTTCGCCAGTAACCGTCTCTTGACATTTTTTCTCACCATGCATAATTACCAAGATAATTCTAGAATCAAAAGAAGAACTCTAGAATCCGATTACACAAGGACATCAAGTACATTAAATATATCTCGAGCTTAAGGAAGACAGTAGAATTTTCGCAGAAGCCAGTTCTGTAGTTCTGTTTGTTCGCACGTGATGATTCATCATGAAAATCGTATCCATTACACTCTAAATAACTTGAAAATTATGCAATTTAAAAAAATGTCAAGAGGCTATTTTGGTCGATCGAGAAATTCTGCACAGAAAATATCACAAAGAATTTCCTCTATTTCTCATAGAGGAAGGTAAGCCATAGTTCTAATGAATAAAATTATTCTACCTGCATGGTTCAATCATGAAGAATAGGCAAGAGATACGTACAAAGGGTGTAATTTGCATTGATGAGTCTTGCAGCAGCATCCGGTGGAAGAGTACTAAGCGCATCTTTGTGTGCCAGGAGCGACATTTGTTGGGTATTTCTCAATTCACTATCGTCCATCAGACGTACATCTCTTCGATGGCCCACTTTATGCAACTGTGACAACCTACGAGGAATACTAGCTTTTTACAGGTTCTTAACTAGAAATCAACTTGTTATTATACAAAAATATGAAGCAGAAATCCAAGGAAAGTATTCTTTTAACGATAAAATCTGACACCTAGTACTAATTTTTCCAATTGTTATGACTGTCCATTGCACAACTAGTTGAGAAGCTCAATATTACAGTATACGCGGTTGGCAGTGATAGAAATGGTTTTTAGCAGCGTCAGTTCAAGATAAAATTTCAAAATCTCGCAAAGACAATCAAATATCCAGTAGAGTTTTCAGCGTCTCTTCGAAATAGTTTAGGCTTTAAAATTCAACATCTTCTGATTTCGTAGAAAACCACAACTAGTTGCACAAATGAGTAAATAATTTACTTCAATAAAAAAAGGTGAAAAATCATAAATGAATTGGACTGTGAGAACCTTGCATAACAGAATGATCATCCAATTCAGGAAGAAAAATCAATAGTTGAAGTTTGGAACCCTACCGGGGAATAATAGCTTCTTCTTTCATCTTAGCCTCTTTATCATTACTCACCAAATATCCTAATCTACGTGGAATATATTATACTATCTTGTCTCATTACATCATATCGCGAATATCTCAGAATCTGTTGGATTTATCTTACCTTATCAAGAAACTTTTGTGACGTATTAAAATCGCCACAAAAAATATATCTTAATAAATTTTTCTAAACCTACCAGTTCCAAGAATACTTCGCGACACAATTCAAACGGTTTCTGGAATAAACTCCTTTCACAGATTACCATCAATTTATCGTTTTTCAACTCTAGAAAACTAAATTTTAACACTTACTTTTGAGCGAGTTCGGTTTTATCAATATCTCCATCAGAGGTTGACGGTCGAATTTTTTCCCCATCGCTGCCAGTTTCTTCTTCAATTGTGCTCTCTGTCTCTCCCGGTAGTATCCTCCTGAGATCTTCATTCAATCTGATTGCATTCGATAGCCTCAACTGCAATGTATCTCTCTCCTCAAGCAGTTGCATGAGCTCATGCGTTAGTTCCTCACATCTCACGTCCCTCTGATGAAGCATATAGAGTGCAACATCCAACTCATTGGACGTTAATTCTCTAACTGTTTGATCCTGCGGAGAATCATCATCATAAGTGGACCCTTTTCTCGGCAATTGTTTCGCAAGTGCATTCTCAAGCAATGTGCACTCAGTTACTTTGTTTTCCAATTTCTTCCGCATCGATTCAACCTCCTGCTCTTTCAGTTGCAACGATTTTTCCAGTTCTTCGAGCCTTGTAGCTGCTTCATCAACCAAAATAGCTTCTTGCCCCACTGAAATATCTCCACGTCCATGAAGTTGCTTCAGCGCTGATGTCAATGATACCTCCAACTGTGATTTCTCATCGTACAATACATTCACCTTGTCCTGCAACTCCTGCAGCATTCTCGGATAAGTGTTTTCATGAAGAATGTACTTTAGATTTTCGACTTCTTCTTCCTTCGCGCTCAGATCACTTCTTAATCTGTCTATATCCTTCAGAACAGCTTCATTTGCTTTGCAGATTGGACAAACTGGAGAATCAGAAAGCTCGAGTTTTTTCTGAACACTCGCAAAAACTTCTTTCAAATCTTGAATTTCTCTTTCTCTTTGAGATATAACTTCATTCTTTTCTTCTACATTATTCGCCAGAGTTTCCAATGATGATGACAATCGCTTGATTTCTTCCTGAGATGATGATAGGTTGGATTCAAGGCTGAAGATCGTTCGTTTATCGACATCAGCCTCTGCTCTCATTGTTTCTACCAGCCATTCGTTTTTATCAAGGGATTCCTTCAGATCTTCGAGTTTCTGGCTCTGTTCACTGACTGTGGATGCTAACGCATCGCGCTCAGTCATCACTTGCTGAAGCTTTTCAGACACAAGGGCGATTTCATTAATTTTCGCATTCAGCTCTTCATGGAGATTAGATGATAATGACATAATTTCTTCCTCCTTTTGGCTAATTTTTTGAGCTACATCATCTTCCTTCTGGCTCAATTGTCGGCTCATATCGTTCTTCGTTTCGATCAATTCTTTATTCAAATTATCGACATCAACTTGACAGCTTTCTGCCTCTGACTTGACAAATTGTATCTGCTGAATTTGTTGCCTCAGTTCCGCAACTTCTTGGACACGAACATTCAAAAGTTCTGTTACATTGGCGAGAGTCTCCTGTGTTTCATTCAGATGATGCTGTGATGCAGCCAAACTCTCCTCCAGTGTTCTGATTTTTTCATCCCTTATGGCAATTTGACTCTCTGCTTCTTGAGTTTTTAGCAATGCCTGACCAAGAACTACTTCATGATTATTCTCAACTTCGATATTTCTCTGATTAGCTGCATCCAAATTGTCAATACACTCTTTTTCCAAATTTTGACATTTCTTCAGCGTTGTATCATAATTAATCTTCATCTCATCAGTTTGATTCTTGAACTCTTCAATTTCTCTCATTCTTTCAGTTAATGTTAGCTCAATTGCCAATCTCTCGCTTCTTTCATTCTCAATCAATTCACGGAGTTCTTCATTCTCAGCTGCAAGCATATCTAAAGATTCTTGAAGTTCATCGTATTTTTCAGTTGAACTTTCTTGAATTGTTTTCTTCTCAGCATCACAAGATTCAATTGTCGTGAATTTTTCACCAGTTTCTCTCTGAATATATTCCAATTTATTCTGCAGTTCTTTATTACGAATTTGCAGTACTTCAACTTCACGATCCTGGCGTTCTTTCATTTCTACAAATCTCTCATTAGCTGCAGTTAAAACATCAATTTTCTTTATCAAATTATCATGCTCAAGATTAAGCTTCTCATTATCTGATTTGATCTCAGCTAGACTTTTCTCCAATTGCACAATTTGAAATTTCAATTCATCTTCGATTGCAGAATCTAAATCACACAAATTACCAGATGACATTTGAACTTTCAATTGTTTGAGTAAACTTTCATTTTGTATCTTAAATTCTTTCAATTTTTTCACCAATTTACCACTACGTATTTGGCCAAGTTTGATATCGTCATTCAGTTTCACCTTCTCGTCTTCCAAATCTTTAATTGTATCTTCCAATTCAGCAATTCTAGCCTTCAGCTGCGTTTCACCAGTGCAGAATGGTGCTAATGCAATGGCCGAACCGAGTTCGGCATCTTGAGAATTCCATCCCCAAACATCTTCCTCATCATCCAATTTTATTTCTTCACTGCAACGCGGAATTTCTGATACTTCGTCGGTTCTTTCTTCCTTGATCTTTTCTTCAATGACTTCTTCCTTCTTTTGTATTTCAGCGGTTGATTTTAGCACATCCATTGCTGCAAGAATTGTATCCAACTGGGTAGTAAGATCCTCTAGAGCTCCGACCTCACGAATAACATAACTTTTAGGAATTCTCCCTTGAGCATCAATAATAAAATGATTAACAGCACCAACATAGTCCTCTTTCTCTTTCCTCAAGTTACCAATCATTTGATCACGTTCCTCGATTATATCTTGCACCTGTTTTTCATAATTCTGTAACGATAATTTGACATCATTCATCTCAGCAACGTGCTCCTTCAATTCTTCATTATTGAGATGAAGTTGCTTGATTTCTTCCTCACAATTTGTCAATTTCTGATATTGTTCTTCCAGCATCATCTTCAAATTATTCATTTCAGATTCCTTCTCTTCAGTTCGATTCTTCATCTCGGATTCAAGTAATGATTTTGATTTGGCTAACTCGTCGTTTCGCAAATTAAGAAGTCGAATTTCTTCTTTATAACCCGAAACTTTGGCAATCAATTGATCCAATCTTAATGACAGCTGATTTTGCACAATTTCAACATTCTCCGATTCTCCTTTCAGAGTTTCAAATTCATCCTTTGGAGCATCAACATCCCATGAAGATGGTGCAGCGAACAGTTTGACAGCATCAAACAATTTTGGTGCAGACATTGATTCCTGCTGATGAGCAGGAACTCCAACAGCATCTTCTTTCTTAGGAAGCTCTTGGAATTCTTCCCATGCAGTTGTCAATTTTGTAGACCATTCTAATCTCTCAACTTCCAATTGTTCACATCGTTTTGACAATTCGGCAAGTTCCATCTCTTTTGCTTGAATTATTTGCGACAAATTACGATGCAATTGTTCGTCTTGTTGTGCCGAACTCGCTGATTCTCTTGTTTGGGCTAATTCTTGATCAAGAGCAGTATTCTTCTCATTCAGCTGGATTATTTCTTGATTCAATTGTTTGATCTTATTCTCGTATTCTACATTCTTATTCATCAAGTCGGTACATTGTGCTAGTGTATTCCTTGCTTCTTGTGATTCTTCATTACACTGAAGTTCTTGAGTTCTCAAGTTTTCTCTCATTTGCAAAAAATTTGCAATCGAATTAGCCAATTCATTGTCCAAATTTTCAATTTCAGCATTGCGTTCTTGTAGTTTTCCTTCCAGAGCATTAATTAAACTCTGGCAACGTTCACAATGATCACATGAGGCTGCTGCTTGATTGGCAGAGTTCTTGAATTCAATTATTTCATTTTTCAGAGCTTCGATATTACGCAGTCTCTCATTTGACTCAGCTTCTGTATTCTCTAAGCGTTCATTAGTTTGTGCGTGTTTCGATAATAGCATACCATTATCAGTTCTCAGAGTTTGTATTGTGTTTAACTGCTCAACATATTCCGTCTCCATTACTTGCATACGAACACCTAATTCACGTGCTTTCTCTTTAGCTTCCTCGAGTTCTTGCTCGAGTGCTGATTTTTCTGAGGAACTCTTGGCTCTTAACGATTCTAATTCCTCGATGACCCTCTCTTTCTTTAGTCTCTCATTATCAATTTCAGGAATCAAGGTTTGGAGTTCTAGAATTTTATTGTCAAGTTCCGACTTCATGCGATAGAAGTCCTCCTCTTTATCAGATAATTTCGTGTTCACGAGGTAAAGTTCACCATTCATCTTATCGAGTTCTGACTTTATAAGTTCAAGTTCTCTCGTTTTATTGGCAAGTTCCACCCTCGCCAGGTGGAGTTCTTCAGCTCTATTGAAAGATTCGGTATTAATAACATGAAGTTCATCACTTTTCTTCTCGAGTTCTGATTTTATGAGATCGAGTTCTTCATTCTTTCTTTGGAGTTCCGATGTAATC